>CM056049.1:485705866-485801319 GCA_029574335.1 Rana kukunoris | reverse complement strand
TGCTTGATCTTCCCCTATTAATTCTGGCATAAAAGGCTTCAGTCTCTCAGCCAGAATCCTTGCATAAATTTTCATGTCTTCATTAATTAGGGATATTGGTCTAAAACTAGAACACATTGTCGGATCTTTTCCTTCTTTTGCCAGAAGAGATATATAAGCACCTAAGGCCTCTCCTCGTATTTTGAGGCCTCTCCCTATAGAATTGATATATAAGTGAAGATGTGGGCCAGAAGGTCAACAAATTTCTTATAATATAAAGATGTATAGCCATCGGGACCGGGACTTTTCCCTAGTTTACTATTTTTAATGGCATTGTCTATTTCTTCTCTGGAGATATCCTCATCTAGTCTCCTTGAATCTTCATCGTTATCTCTGGCAGTTTAACTTCCCTTAAATATCTACTTATTTTATCTTTTCAATCTTGAATTTCCCTGTTGTGGACATTCCTTTACTAACTGTTATATGCACCATACACCCCTACTCCGGGGTAGTGCTACATATGTATTTCTCTGTTTTCCTGTTGAATGAAATCATTGTCAAATCATTGTCAAAAAAAAAGAAGAGAAATGTGGTCATATCGTTAACGGAGCCCTAGCTAGCAGTAAAAACCTGACATAAATTCCAATCCATCTCTACTCCATCCAAAGCAAAACAATACAATGTAACCACAAACACAGATTATATATGCTGCCTTTTTGTAGATCTGCTGGGGCCAGGGGATCAAGTATTGCCTAGCTTCTAAGTCCAATGTAATGGAAAAAAAAAGATGTGTCCATGCATCAAATTCCAAAAAAACAAAAGGGGTTATTTCCTAATAGCAGGTACAAGTACAGCAGTGGCCAAAAATTTCACACAAATATAAATTTTCACAAAGTATGCTGCTTTAGTGTTTTTAGATCTTTTTGTTAGATGTTACTATGGTATACTAAAGTATATTTACGGTACATAAATATTTCATAAGTGTCAAAGGCTTTATTGACCATTAGATCAAGTCAATATTCTTTTTTAACCACTTAGCAGCCCCGACCATATTGCTGTCCAAAGACCAGAGCACTTTTTGTGATTCGGCACTGCGTCGCTTTAACTGACAATTGCGCGGTCATGCGACGTGGCTTCCAAACAAAATTGGCATCCTTTTTTTCCCACAAATAGAGCTTTCTTTTGGTGGTATTTGATCATCTCTGCGGTTTTTATTTTTTGCGCTATAAACAAAAATAGAGCGACTATTTTGAAAAATGCAATATTTTTTACATTTTGCTATAATAAAAATCCCCAAAAAGATATAAAAAAACATTTTTTTCCCTCAGTTTAGGTCAATACGTATTCTTCTACATATTTTTCGTAAAAAAATAAATGGTTTGCGCAAAATTTATAGCGTTTACAAAAAAGGGGGTCGTTTTATGGCATTTTTATTATTATTTTTTTTACTAGTAACGGCGGTGATCAGCGTTTTTTTTTCGGTACTGCGATATTATGGCGGACACATCGGACACTTTTGACACATTTTTGGGACCATTGGCATTTTTATATAAAAATGCCATTGGCAGTGAAGGGGTTAACAATAGGGGGCACGGAAGGGGTTAAGTGTGGTCCTGGTGTGTTCTAACTGTATGGGGGGTGGCCTCACTAGGGGAAATGACTGATCTTCTGTCCATACATTGTATGGACAGAAGATCAGCGTTTCCCCCGCTGACAGGAACAAGAGGTATGTGTTTACACACATACCTCCCGTTCCCCGCTCTGTAACGAGCAATCGGGGGTGCCCGGTGGCGATCGTACCCGCCGGGCACGCATGCGGGACTCGTGGGACGCGCGTGCGACAAGCTGCTAAAGGGAGGACGTAGAGCTACGTGCTCCCGCGTAGCAGTGCCACCGTCCCGCAGTAATATGACGGCGGGTGGTCGGCAATCAGTTAAGACCTCTGCAATTCGCTCTGGCATGCTGTCAATTAAGCTCTGGGCCACATCCTGACTGATGGCAGCCCATTCTTACATAATCAATGCTCGGCATTGTCAGAATTTGTGGGGGGGTTTTTTGGAGAAAATATGGCACAACAGTGACATTATCAAGAAATGGACGTCCCTCCAAAATTGATGAAAAGACCAGAAGAAAACTGGCCAGGAAGGCTTCCAAAAGGCCTACAGCAACATTAAAGGAGCTGCAGGAATATCTGGCAAGTAGTGGCTCTGTGGTACATGTGACAACAATCTCCCATATTCTTCATATGTCTGGGCTATGGGGTAGAGTAGCAAGATGGAAGACTTTTCTTATGAAGAAAAACATCCAAGCCTGACTAAGTTTTGCAAAAACACATCTGAAGTCTCCCAAAAGCATGTGGGAAATGGTTGAACTTTTTGGCCACAATTCCAAAGATATGTTTGGCGCAAAAATGACATTGCGCATCACCAAAAAAGCACCACACACTGTGAAGCATGATGGTAACAGCATCATGATTTTAGGCTGTTTTTCTTTAGCTGGAACAGGGGCCTTAGTCAAGGTAGATGGAATTATGAACTGTTCCAAATACCAGGAAATGTTGGCATAAAACCTTCAGGCTTCTGCTAGAAAGCTGAACATGAAGAGGAACTGCATCTTTCAGCATGACAATCTTTGTTTTTTGCAAAGAAGAGTGGACAAATATTGCCAAGTCAATTGGATGTTAAAGATGATATTTTTTTTATAGTGGACCTAAACTTAAAAGTGAAGATTTGCTATATTAGAGAACATCTAGAAATGTTATTTGTGCCTAATCTGTAGGAAAAAATCCATGATTTACATTGAAGTCCTGTTGAAAAATAGCAGTGCTCTTCCTGTGCCTAGGCCTTTCTGTGCCTTTAGGGCTCATGCACACAGGATATTTTGAAGCTGCTTTTAGGGGAGTCTGGCATTTTTTTACTGCTTCTGAACTCTCCTCCACGTTAACCTATATGCCAATGCACACATACACTTTCAGAGGAGTTTGGAGCATAAGCATTTAGATGCAGTAAAAAAAAATAAATAAAAAAAAAAACAAACTGCCAGTGCGTCCAGGAGCAGAGGCTATTTGGCTGTAAAAATACAAAACGCCCAAAAATTTGACTAAACGCTGTAGCTACACTTGCAGTTTTTACAAGCGCTTAAAACGCTGACACTCAAAAACGTGCATAAACGCTCATAAACGCTATTCAAAAATGTGATCAAAGCACATTTTTAACGCTGCTTTCTCCTGACAGCGTTATTTAAACATCCTGGCCCAGATTCATAGAGCGATTACGCCTGTCTAACTGGTGTTAGACAGGAGTAATTTCAAATTTTGCGCGCCGTATCACTAGTTTGAATCCTCAAACCATGATACGGCGGCTTCGGGCTTCGATCCGAGAGGCTTACGTCCTCGTAAGCCCTCGGATCTACGTTGCGATATTTTTGCGGCCGCTGGGTGGAGTCCGCGTTTTTCACCGTCGGGGTATGCAAATTAGTTTTAACGGCGATCCACGAAGGTACGAGTGTCCCTCGCAATCGCCTACGTCATTTTTTGGCTACGTAATGTTAGAGGAGCTTTTTGCTTGTCTAACAGTGCGTAACCCATGTAAAGTATGGCCGTCGTCCCCGTTCGATTTGAAATTATTATTTTTTTTTTAACGTAACTCGTTCGGGAATAGGAATGTACGTAAACGACGCTACTACGACGACGTAACGACGTGATTTCGCGCAATGCACGGCGGAAATTTGCGAACGTGCATGCGCAGTTCGATCGCCGCGGGAACGTGCCTATTTTAAATGCTTCACGCCCCCTACTCGCGCAGATGATGGATTGCGACGGGAGAAATACACTACGCCGCCGTCGTTTACTGGACAAAATCTACCTGGATTCCACGTAGAGCCAGTAAAAAACGGCGGCGTAGTGTAATTCTCATACTCTACGATAATCTAATTCTCTCTGAATCTGGCCCCTGTGTCCATGAGCCCTTAGCATCATGTATATCAGCAGAGCTGCCACTGACTTCTAGTCTCACAAATTTGGAAAAATTGTGATATCACTACTGTGTTGGTTACTGTTTTCCTTGCTGGTGATGAAGCTGTACTGAGAACAAGTAGGACAAGGATGTCCCTGCTTCTGCTCTTCCATTCCTTGGATTTGTACTTCCTTTACCTTACCAGATGTTCTTAAATATCTATGGTGAGGAAGCTGTACCTGAGGACCTGGGTGATAAGGATGTCTCTGCTTTTTGCTCTTCCATTTCTTGGAATTGTGTTTTTTTTTCCACCTTGCCTGATGTTCTTAAAGCGGAGGTCCACCCATTTTTTTTTTTTTTTTTTTTAAAAGCCAGCAGCTACAAATACTTCAGCTGCTGACTTTTAAAAAATGGACACTTATGGCCCATACACACGATCCGAATATCGGACGAAAACGATCGTCCAATGATGGATCGTACGATTTTCGATCGTGTGTACACTACTTTCGACAGCCGATCACGACCGTTCATCCGATTAAATTCGATCGGGACAAGTGCGAAAAATGTTCTCGTCCGATGTCCGATCGTCCGATTTTCGTTTAGGTCAGTACAGCCGTCGTCCGACAATACAATACAAATACATTACAACACGTGACATCACTTCCGATCGTTTTTTCTATCGACGATAATTTTCGTGAGTTTAAAAACCTATTTTATTTTACTCGCGATTATTAAGCGAAAAAAGTCGTACGATCCGTCGGCCGATATTTGGATCGTGTGTATGGGCCATTGCCTGTCCAGCGTGCCCGTCAGCAGACGAGGCTGAGCAATCTCAACCATAGTTCTTGACAAACACAAATGTATGCAAGTGGTGATCTATAGTGATATATTTTAAAAGGCTGGCTGCGATATCAAAAGGTGACCTATGATGGTCACTAGGGTGCAACATGCAGCCACCTCAAAATCCCTCAGCAGTCATAGTGAAAACAAAAAGACACTTGGATCAGAAACCATCAACTAAATATGAATGTTGGCTCTGAATGGGTTAATAAACAGTCCGAAATGTTGACAGTAGAAAGTCCAATAAATAGCAGGTAAGATGTCAAACACCTGTGCATCTGTGCCACATTATAGATGGGTTGTAAACGTGTCCAAAAGAAAAGAGTGACATGTCCTTCACCAGACTTATAGATAGTCTTCTTACCGAATTCCCACGATCCCTTATGACAGGGGATCAGAAACAGCATATAATAGGTCCCAATCTCGCAGTTTCAGATATGCGTTCCTGATGGATCTCGTTTCCCAAAAAATGTCAGCAGTATCAATGCCCACCATGTGAGAAACAGTGACAGCTCCACATAGTGCATTAAACGTGTAGAAATGTATTTAAAAAGTTAAAATTGCACTTACAGTTATGCAGTTTAAAATTTGCCTTGAATCTAATGTGCCAGCCGGTACACAAAACTCACAGGCACCCTGTCCACTGGGGGAACGTTAGGAGCTTCTTGGGTGACGACAGCGCGCCACTCGCCCTACGTCCCTTTCGTAAAAAAATTACTTCTTCTTCCAGGGGCACATATATCACTATAGATCACCCACTTGCATATGTTTGTGTTTGTCAAGAAGGGTGGTTGAGGTAGCACGTTTTATATTTTTTTCATGTTTATTTCTTGTATTTATTGTTTAGACGGTAATCGCAGCACCTGGAGGGAATAGACTGTGACTCCTTTCTCTCCTTTTTTCTTCATTTTGTTATTTTTTAGCGCAGTTTCTTTCCATTTAAATATTACCCCACCAGTCGTTAGATCACCAGTCACCAAAAAGGCATGAGAAAGCAAAGCCCTCTGCTCACAAGATTGTCACTTTTACAAGGAAGACATGGTGTGGAACAAGGCATAATAAGCCAATAAAGAGGAAAAAATTCAGTTGCAGGCAGAACCTAGGCAACACTGAGGACTAGTTCCTTGTCCTCCGCTTGCCTTTTTTTTTTCATCAATACATTTTTATTGGGTTTATCAATTTACAACACTTGAGGTAGTTGCATTCAATATACAACTTAAGTAGTATAATCACCTTGTACAGACAAACATTTAACAGAAAAATAATACGGTACTCGGCGACCTAGGCCAGCCTACCCCAATTGGGTACAAACTGTAGGACTGGGAGGTCATCAAGATGATCAGTGGTACACCTATACAGCTAAAGTAAATACAAATAAAGGAGGGGGAGGGATGGAGAAAACTGAAATAAAGGGTGCCGTTAGTCATTATCTATACCAAAGATTCAGTATTTTATAATGTTATTCTTCAGACTATAGGAAGATTATTAAAGTAAGGAATCTTTTAAATATTTGGAAGCTTTCGGGTGGGTTAACCACATTATGCATTTTCTACGATAGGGGATTATAGAATCATTCTTATAGGCTAATAATAGTTATCTCCGCTTGCCTTTTTGAGCACAGCGTACAAAGTACAATCATCTTTAAGTGTATGAAACAGTTACTACATTCTTATCTATTGCACATATTTTCTTTTTCTAAATTAGGTAAAAAAAGTTATGAATCGCATCTACCACCAGAATTATAGAATACATGAAAAGACAGTGAGGACATCCGCAGCAAATATAATACTGAACAGCAACCCTACATACATGGAAGTAAAAAATCTGCTTCTTTCTATTGGCCAACTTCCGCTAGAAATGAACAAGTACATGCTCTCTGTGTTCCAAGATATTCTTCATTTCCAGATGCCTGCCAGGTACCAAAGATCACAGGGAAACAATGGATCAATGCTAGCATAGGCATTGATGATTAATCAGGCTTAGTTGCTTTGGATTATTGCATTTTGTACTGCTTTAATACAAAAAAAAATGCAATACATCCTTGCAATACATGCACATTCCCCTATGGTGTATCCCTTTAAAGAAGTTGTAAAGGATTTTTTTTCCCTAAATAGCTTCCTTTACCTTAGTGCAGTCCTCCTTCAATTATCTCATCCTTCCATTTTGCTTTTAAATGTCCTTATTTCTTCTGAGAAATGCTCACTTCATGTTCTTCTGTCTGTAACTCACCACCTGGTGTGAAGAAAGCCTCTTAAGGGGGCGAGCAGGCAAGTCAGCACACGCTCTACTTTGCAGATAGAGAAAGGAGCTGTGTGTTAGTGGGCATCCTGACACTCCTGCTCGCCCCCCCCCCCCCCTCAAGAGGCTTTCTTCACACCAGGAAGAAAGCCTTGCATTTATGTGGTGAGTTGCAGACAGAAGAACAGGAAGTGAGGATTTCTCAGAAGAAATAAGGACATTTAAAAGGAGCTATTTAAATAGCTAAAAGCTATTTAGGGAAAACATTTGTTTTTCTTTACAACCCCTTTAAAGATAAGGCAAATACAGAAAAATACTTGTTGATGTGCCTGAAATGCACAGCTACTAAGTGCTGTCATTTGTTGTTTACAAGTAAAAATCTGTATTTTTTTTGCTACAAAATTTATTGGAATCTCCAAACATTATATATATATATATATATATATATATATATCTAAAATGTGAAAGACGATGTTAGGTCGAGTAAATAGATACCTTACATGTCTTGCTTTAAAATTGTGCACACTCGTGGAATAGCGACAAACTACGGTACTTAAAAATCTCCATAGGCAACGTTTTAATTTTTTTTACAGGTTGCCTGTTTAGAGTTACAGAGGAGGTATTGTGCTAGAATTATTGCTCTCACTCTAATGATCGCGGTGATAACTCACATGATTTTAACATGGTTTACATACGCAGGCGCGACATGTAAGCATTCGCTTTTGTGTGTGAGCTCGGAGGGATGGGGCGCTTTAGAATTTATTTTTCTTATTTATTTTACTTTTTACTTACTTATTTATTTATTTATTTATTTTACACTTTTATTCCTATTACAGGGAATGTAAATATCCCTTGTAATAGAAATAAGCATAATAGGTCCCCCTTTACTGAGATATCTGGGGTCAAAAAGACATCTCTCATTTACCTTTAACCATTTCAGCCCTGGAAGATTTGGCTGCACAATGACCGGGCCATTTTTTGCTATACGGCACTGCATCGATTTAACTGACAATTGCGTGGTCGTGCCATGTTGTACCCAAACAAAATTGGTTTCCTTCTTTTCCCACAAGTAGAGCTTTCTTTTGGTGGTACAGTCCTGATCAAAAGTTTAAGACCACTTAAAAAATGGCAAAAAATCATATTTTACATTGTTAGATCTTAACAAGGTTCCAAGTAGAGCTTCAACAAGGAGAAATGAGGGTGAGACAAAACATTTTTTGAGCATTCAATTTAATGAAAACAACGAATAAACTGAAACAGGCTGTTTTTTAGCTGATAAAAAGTTTAGGACCACACCTCCAAAAAAAACCTAACCCCCCCCAAAACAGAAATCCAACTTCCAAACATCAACTCAGTAATGAGTAGCTCCGCCGTTATTGTTGATCACTTTGTTTCGGCATGCTTGATGCAAGCGTTTCCATGAGGTGAGTGGGAACATTTCTCCAAGTGGTGAAGACAGCCGCACGAAGGCCATCTACTGTCTGGAACTGTTGTCCATTTTTGTAAACTTCCCTTGCCATCCATTCCCAAAGGTTCTCAATTGGATTTAGATCAGGGAAACACGCAGGATGGGCCAAAATAATGATGTTATTCTCCTGGAAGTCCCTTGTCCTGTGGGCATTGTGTACTGTAGCGTTGTCCTGTAAAAAAAAAACAGTCGTTACCACACAGACGAGGGCCCTCATCTGGACATAGCCAGTGGCCATTTGACGCCCCTGCACTTCCTGAAGCTCCATTGTTCCACTGACGGAAAAAGCACCCCAGACCATTATGGCGCCCCCTCCACTGTGGCGCATAGAAAACATCTCAGGTGGGATCTGCTTGTCATGCCAGTAACGTTGGAAACCATCAGGACCATCAAGGTTAAATTTTTTCTCATCAGAGAATAAAACTTTCTTCCACCTTTGAATGTCCCATGTTTGGTGCTCTCTTGCAAAGTCCAAACGAGCAGTTCTGTGGCGTTCAAGGAGACAAGGTTTTTGAAGACGTTTTTTGTTTTTGAAGCCCTTCAGTCTCGGATGCTGTCTGATGGTTATGGGGCTGCAGTCAGCACCAGTAATGGCCTTAATTTGGGTCAAGGATCATCCAGTGTCTTGATGAGAGCCCCTGCTTATGCAGTTCAGCAACCCGACCACGTTCTAAAAGGGAGAGTTTTTTTGCCTTTGCCATCACAACGTGTGATTACCTGACAGAAAATGACAATGAATCCACATCTTTGCACAGATTTGGCCTTTTAAAGGCATGTGGTCCTAAATTTTTGATCAGCTGAAAAACAGCCTGTTTCAGTTTAATCGTTATTTTCAATTAATTGAATGCTCAAAAAATGTTTTGTCTCCCTCTCATTTCTTCTTGTTGCATGTTGAAGCTCTACTTGGAACCTTGTTAAGATCCAACAATGTAAAATATGATTTTTTGCCATTTTTCAAGTGGTCTTAAACTTTTGATCAGGACTGTATTTGATCACCTCTGCGTTTTTTTTTTTTTTTTTTGCGCTATTAACAAAAAAAGAGCGGCAATTTTGCAAAAAAAAAAAAACACACTATATTTACTTTTTGCTATAGTAAATATACAATGTTTTTTAAAAAAGTTTAGGCCGATATTTATTCTTCTACACATTTTTGGTAAGAAAATCGCAATAAGCAATGGGAAAGATTTTTGGCATTTATATGGCTTTTTTTTTTACTAGAAATGGCGGTGATCTGCGTTTTTTTGCGGTATTGCGACATTGTGGTGGACAGGTTCGGACACTTTTGACACATTTTGGTACCAATTACATTTACAGAGCGATCAGTGCTATAATTATGCACTGATTACTATGTAAATGTCACTGGCAGGGAAGGGGTTAACACTAGGGGGTGATTGGTTAATGGGTTACCTGTGTTCCCTATGGTGTGTTCTAACTGTAGGGGGAAGGGGACTCACTATAGGAGATGACAGATCGTGTTTTCTACTTTATAGAAAGACATGATCTGTCCTTCTCTCCTCAGACAGAACAGGGATATGTGTGTTTACACACATAAACCCCCCTGCTCCCGCTCGTGCACACAATCGCGAGTGGCCAGGGGCGATCGCACCCACCGGTCACCCGCATCGGGTTCCCCACCATGCAGGAAATGTGCGCACGCCTTCTGGTGGCTCTCCTGGACAAAGCCGTATATAATAAAGGATTTTGCACAGAAGAGCCATTTTACCACAGTATATCTGTGTGAGCCGGTTGCAAAACCGGCTAAACACAAAAAAAATTGGCTAAAAAAAAATGCTGTCTGCTCGAGAACAGGAAGTGACGTCAGACATTGCCCCGGTCCTCCAAAAGCATAGAGCCGAGTGGGGGCTATCTTGCCCTCACTCGACTTCCTGCCTAGCCATCGTCCGCATTGGATTGGTTCCTGGTTTACCGACGGCTCCGGTAAGCTCTGAAACGACTGGGAAGCAGCAGGAGGCACAGCTCCCGCCACCTATATAAGTAATCTTGTGGTGAATCTACCACTGGGATCACTTTTGTATAAAGCCAAACCGCCTGTAGAAAAAAAAAAAAGATACTGGGGTTATGGCAGAAAGCTGCAGCCATAACCCCAGTTATTAACTGTAAAGTAATGATGTATATTTACAGTTAGATGGTCAACAAGTGATTATGGCAGTAACAGTAAATAAACAGCTAAATTTGAAACAATTTTTTATTTGTACTATTTTGGGACAGTTTTCCTTTGATAATGAAATAAATAAATAGGAGATATCTATTACCATTTACCCCCAAATGAAAGCCCAATAATTCATTTGGATGCACAAAGTAGTTGTGTAACACATGCCAAAATTGTATTTAGGCATTAAAGTGGCGGCAGAAGCTTTTTATCTTAATGCATTCTATGTGCAGAAGCTTCCCTCAGTCACCCTAATACTTATCTAAATCCAGCAATGTTGCAAGAACGTCTCGGCTGCCCAGAAATCCCCTCCTTATTGGCTGAGACAGCAGTGTGGTGCCATTGGCTCCTGCTCCTGTCAATCAAATTCAGTGAGCCATTGAGGAGAGAAAGTGGTGGGGCCAGGCCACAGCTCCTTGAATGGACACAGGGACCTGCGATTCGGCTCAGGGGCCCCCTTAGCAATGTGCTTCCTGTTGGGGGCACTCAACAGGAGGGAGGGGCCAAAGCACCGACGAGTGACCCAAGAGGAGGAGGGTCTGGGCTGCTCTGTGCAAAACCACTACACAGTGCATGTAATTATAAAATGTATGTTAATTAAAAACAAGACTTGCAAGAGGATTATGCAATAACAGAAACAGATTTAAAAGGAGTTTCTCTCTGAAAATATTGAACATTAAGCGCTCACTTTTTTATAACGCACCACACCAAACTGCTGTACCATTAACAATATATTGTCACCTGCATGCAGATCACAAGGGCATTCTGTTACCTGCTGTGCAGGAAATGCACATTCTGGGGTGAACCGGCCCTGGCTTTTATATTTTTATGGTTTTTGTCTTTTACAAGGACTGTAGAACCACAAGTTTGGATTTTAAGTGTTTGTGCTTCTCTATTTAGATTGTTGGTTAATCTTTTAGTTACATTGATGCAACGTTTGAGTTTTGTAGCCTCTTTTCCGGTTCAGTAACCTTTCTTGAAGGGATCACACTTTGAAGCTGAAAGAATTACAAGTAGTCCAATTAAAGTTACACATGAAATGCTGTAAAAACACATTTTTAATGGGATGTTTAAAGTTTATTTTTATATAATGGAATTGCTTGTACATTCTGTGCTGACTTATTCTTTGCTTTTAGTAAGCTTATTCGTGAGGTTTTGAAGGACATGAATGTTCATAACTATGACCGCTTCTCAAAACCTGGCTCCTCATCGGCCTATTCTGGATATATAACACGTATGTGTCATTTTTTTACTTTAATGTGTTATTTTAAAACTGTGTGCATTGGCAAAAAAAACCATCACATCTCCTCATTGCATGCACATTTCCTCTACTGCAAGTAGAGAAATAATCTTGGAAGAAATCCAATAAGCTTCTAACTTCCCGAAGTGAACTGACAACACACTTCCTGTCCTAGGGGGACAATGCTACTCCTCCATAGATACTGTACAGTGGGTGGGTGTTTTCACCATAGGGAAGGATGTGTGTTACTGGCAGGATCATCAGGTGAAAATAAAAGAAAAACATTCTGAAAAAAAAATGAATACAGACAACACATCTGAAAACTTGTAAGTTGCAATATAATAAGCTTTTGTTCTTGGTTTTAAATACACTTTAATGGTAATAAGTTCCTACAACATATTTTCAGCAACATAATTTTAGAGGGCATTTAAAGGACATTTTCATAAAACCTGCTTATCTGTGGCTCTAGATCAGTGGTCTTCAAACTACAGTCCAGGGGCAGATATGGCCCTTTGCCTGCCTTCATCCAGCCCTTGGGACACTATTCTTCCACTGGCACAAATTATGTGCCAGCATTTCTCCCACTTATACCAACAATGGGGCAATATTCATCTCACTAAAACCAATCATGGGGCATTGTTTACTTTCATTGACGTTTGGGCATTTTCTACTCTCACTGGCCACAGTCCAGCCCCCTAAAAAGCATGAAGGACAGTAAACTGGCCATTTGGAAAGTTTGGAAACCCTAGATTATGCATTTTATAACTGAAGAAGTTTTACTACAGTTATTTTTCATACAAACCACCTTAGTCATGTGGAATCAACCCATTCCGGTCCTCATAATAATATTTAACCCTTCTACTTATCTGTGAATAAGGACCAAGAGAGGAAGCACCAGTATTACAATGTATTCCACATGTGTTGCACGTTGCTTACCTGATGCTAGCTTTGCACATTCTTCAGTATTTAACAGATCACCAATAGAACTGGAAAGGTTTCTTGGAGGAAAGGGAAGGAATCGTTTTCTTGCACCAAAATGCCATCTTATTCATGGCTTTAATAGTGGTTATACAGTATGAATGTTGAAGCAGTTGTTGAACTACTCAATGGCCATTATCCCTAGTTTATTAAACTGGTAGTGCTGTATTTATCGCTGCCAATGATAACACTCTCAAAAGTACTCTTTCCAACATGTTGTACAGTATTGTACAAAGCACTCTGTATTAAAAAGTCTATGGACACATGAAAGCATTATTTCATAATTGGTAATTATTAAAAAATTATGTTATAATTGATCTAAAAAATCATTTAATAATATAATATAATGATAAGTATATGGAATGTTCATTTTAATTTTTATTATTAGCTTTTAATTTTGATAGCTTTTAAATGAATATTCTCATTCATTCAGGTGGCCCTGACTCCTCAGCAACATATAGTCTTGACATCCTCTACTCTGGTTCAGGCATCCTAAGAAGAAGCAACATGGATACCTTTGTATATTCCAAAAATACAGAACTTCATGCCATTCAGGTAATTAGGAGCATAGGCAATTTAATTATCAACTACAAATAGCCTGGTAAGTATGCTTGCTGATTCTGTGTGGTGTCTTTTAGGCCTTGTCCTGAAGACTTAGAACTTCCTTCAAGATGTGTTGCCTGACATGTTATATTTCATGCTAAATTAGCACCTCAACAGCTGAAATGCATCCCAGGACCTTGAGAACTGCATGTGTAATAGGAGCATAGTAGAGGGAAATACACCTGTGTAATCTAACAGATGGCTTCCCTTGCTTTTTTTTATTTATCCTGTTTTTACTAAAAAGTATTATTAATATTCTGCACACAGTGGACCTTTTAAGGTGACTGTATTGAAAATCTTGGACAATGTAGGTAATTGTTAGGTCTATCTTAACAATACAGAAACAACGCTAAACAGAATTGTGGTCCATGAGTGGATCAAGACCCTTTCCTGTGTACTTACTTAAATTTACATATTGTGGGTGCTTTAATTTGTATACACAATTAAAATACAATGGTGGCGCACACAGAAAACTAGTTCATAAATTGTTCAAAGTACAAGTCCTGTAAGCTGTTAAAAGCTTTGGTGTGAGTTGCAGTTTATTGATCCAGGGCAGCCTTGCGGAGGGAGCTTTAATTTGTGTAAATGTTTTCTTAAGAGCCAGTTCACACAGGGGCGGCACCAGTGGCAGCTGGTGCTCAAAGTTTTTATGGGGGGCGTAAAGGAAAAAAAAATTGCAGTCTCACTGTGCCCAAACGCAGCCACTGTGCCATGCCATCAAATGCAGCCACTGTGCCATCAATTCGCACCACTGTGCCATGCCATTAAACGCAGTCACTGTGCCACTGCCATGCCATCAAATGCAGTCACTGTGCCATCAATTCGCACCACTGTGCCATGCCATTAAACGCAGTCACTGTGCCATCAATTGTCACCACTGTGCCATGCCATTAAATGCAGCCACTGTACCATCAATTGTCACCACGGTGCCATGCCATTAAACGCAGCCACTGTGCCATCAATTGTCACCACTGTGCCCTTTAATGGTCGCCACTGTGCTAATTGTCCCCACTGTGACCTGTAAATTGATCTCTCCCCCCCCCCCCCCCCCTGCTGGGCACTTACCTTTACTGGAGTCAGGCATCCACGTCCCACGATGTCTTCTCCCGCCCTCGATGACTGACAGGCGTCTCAGCCAATCAGGTTACCGGTAGCCAGAACTGGCCAACTTGATTGGCTAAGACGCCTGTCATCTTATCCAAGGGGCGTACAGTCTGTGCGCTCCGAGAATAAGCTTCCGGGACCCGAGGGCTGTACTGGGAAAGCCTATCAAAGCTGTTGGCTCTGATAGACATTTCCGTACAGCCAACCAGCTGGCGTTATTCAGATGGCCGGACATGAGCGCCGACCATCTGAATAACAGCGGCAGCGGCGATAATAACATAGATTCGTGCAATGCATGAATCTATGTTATTAGACTCAGTGGCGGTGAGAGCCAGAGGGGGCGGCGCTCCAGCGCCCTCTATGGACGAACTGCCACTGGGCGGCACGACTTTGGGGGCGACTCGGCATGGCGATCTTAGGCCTAGTTGAGAGGCGACTTGCAAAATGACTTCTGTATTGAAGTCAATGCAAGTCGCCCCATGTCACCCCCCAAATCGTACAGGAACCTTTTTCTAATGCCGCGTACACACGATCGGTCCATGTGATGAGAACGGTCTGATGGACCGCTTTCATCGGTTAACCGATGAAGCTGACTGATGGACCGTCGCGCCCACACACCATCGGTTAAATAACTGATCATGTCAGAACGCGGTGATGTAAAACACAACGACGTGCTGAGAAAAATTTAAGTTCAATGCTTCCAAAGCATGCGTCGACTTGATTCTGAGCATGAGTGCATTTTTAACCGTGGTCGTGCCTACTAACGATCGGTTTTGATCTATCAGTTAGGAATCCATCGGTTAAATTTAAAACAAGTTCCCTTTTTTTTTTAACCAATGGATAACTAACCGATGGCGCCCACATACGATCGGTTTGGTCCGATGAACATGGTCCATCAGACCGTTCTCATCGGTTTAACCTATCGTGTGTACGCGGCCTAAGTCGGAGCGACTTGAGTCGCTTCTATTAGAACGATTCCATTGAACAGAGTGGAACGCGACTTGTCAGGCGGCTGAGTCGCCTGACGAGTCGCCCCTGTGTAAACCGGCTCTAACTCTATGAAAGCAACTCAAACAAAAACAAAAAGTAAAAAAGCTGGTAGAAAATAAAATTAATATACTGCATCTCAAAGTGGTCCAGAGAACATAAATATGCATTGGGACTAATTTGGTAAAACTGGAGAAAGGGAAATAAGACCAATATTAAGGGCTGTTGTCAGTAGCAGCCAATTAGGTGTAACCAATTTGGAAAGGGAAAATAAAACAAGAATTCTGTCTGGTTGTTATGGTGAACATATCTACTTTTGTGCCCATTATCTTTTCTCTAGTTGTTATGAATCTGTCTTACTTAAAGGGGTTGTAAAGACAAAAATATTTTCCTCTTAAATTAAAGTCTGACATTAGATGATAAAGTAAAAAGTAATGTTTTGCATTATAACTAGTTTGATACCTGTTGAAATTGAGCTGTTTTATTCACCTCCGTCACTCCTGAATTGTTGTTCTCACTGACTTCCTGGTTTGTGGTGCGCGTTCATTCTTGCTGCATCACGGCCTAATGGGAACTACAGTTCCCATTAAGCTTAGCCTCCATGCCTGTGAGGTATAAGAGAGCATCTTCACGCAGGCTGTAGTCATACGGAGGGGGCGAGCACATTCTGCTTTCCACAATGCAAAACAGCTCAGGTGCTGGTGGAAAGCAAGAAGAGGAGAGACAGGAAATGGCATTTTCAAACCTGGATTACTGTATTTTGGAGGTCAAAAGGAAAAACGAGGTAAGTGATATTTAAATGCTCTAGCTTACAGCAATCAATTGATCTAATAAAAAACTAACCTTTAGTGTTCCTTTAACTTCTTGCATACTATCTGCATCATAAAGCATGGTGTACTGAATAATTGATTACCCTTATGCCGCATACACACGATCGGAAATTCCGACAAGAAAACCGTGGATTTTTTTCTGACTGAATTTTGGCTCAAACATGTGTTGCATACACATGGTCACACAAAATTCCAACCGTCAAGAATGCGGTGACGTACAACACTACAACAAGCCAAGAAAAATGAAGTTCAATGATTCCGAGCTTGCTTCGAATTGATTCTGAGAATACGTGTTTTTTTGCGGGTCGGAATTGCATGCAGACGATCGGAATTGGCGACAAGAACTTTTCCTGTCTGAAAATTTGAGAACCAGCTCTCAAATTTTTGCTGTCGGAAATTCCGACAGAAAAAGTCAGCTGGGGGTTACACACAGTCGGAATTTCTGACCTGGGGGGAAGAAGTTAGTTAAAAAGTATGTTCTGAAATTCTAGAGTGTCTGGACCACGTATATTAGGTATGTTTCTTAATATTCTAGGATGTTGTACAGTTAGATGGTTAGTCCTCACAAAAGTTATATTTTAGTTATAGATTAAACATATTGGTCTGAGTTACTGCCTGATTTGTTATATATCATGGGTACTCTAGCAGCAATATTGCCCTACAATAATTCCTGCCTCTCCTCCTGTCAACTATGGTTTTTTTTTTGGGGGGGGGGGTTGCTCTTTGTTGTGGATTCCAGACCCTCTTATGGCATTTTCTTGAAAATAAAATGCATAAATCATCCAACAAGGAGATTGGTGTATCCTCGTAATGACCTCAGCAGGTATTCTAAATCAAATACTATTGTAATATTTATTGTAGGTTGTTATTGAAGCCCAAGGACTTGAATCACTAATAGCTGCAACTGCTGATGAAGGAGAGGAAGACTTGGAGTCATTTGCTGGAATGTCAGCCATCTTGTTTGATGTCCAGCTTCGCCCTGTAACCTTTTTCCAGGGTTATAGTGATTTAATGTCAAAAATGTTTTCAGCAACCGGTGACCCAATAAATGTTGTGAAAGGACTGGTGCTTCTAACAGACCATTCTGAGGTAATAATGCACACAAATTTTCATTACTTAATATTTGTGTATAAGTTCTAAGTGTAAAAGAACTTGTAATACATCTGTGTTATTTCTATACCTACACACTGATGATTAAGTATACATGTCCAGCACTTACTAAATGTCATCTCATACTGCATTCCATAATTCTATCCCCCTTCACACATGCCTAGGTTTTGCAAGCATACATGTTTTCACTCTACATCTCACATTAGCTTACACAACACCTGACAGTATTGCATATCACCACTCCAGCAACCCTGACCTACAGTCTGTCAAATATATTTGAGGTAGGATCTTTTTAAATTATTATGATGATCGCCTTAGTTATTTTATTAAGCCACCCACACCATCCACACTAGTTTTATCTTCCATAAAATGGTTTTTAGTCCTGTATCTAGTGCTAGGACAAGGTCATTCAGTGCCCAAGGCGAAGATGGCAAACTGCACTGATCCCTCTGCTTTTCCCTTTTCTAACCTGAAAAACACCCCAGTGTGAAAGGGGTCTAAATGTGTGAACAAGATTATCTTCTGCTGACTTAAACCCACTCCTTTTCTCAATGACAATGCCCAAATTTTTGGGTGCAATTTGGATTTCACATGGACCAAAAAAGTGTGCAGGTACATCATGGGATTTGCCTGCTGTCTGTTCCCTGTGCTGCTTCTGAATATTGCCGGACTGGCTAGAGAAAAAACAAAAGGTAGGGCGCAGATGCATACTCACAGGGCCACATAGGAAACATTTTTAAGGGCCACCCAACAGAAGAAAGAAACACTGCTGTACAAGCCCCCAATTGCCATGGCATATAATGAAAGACTAAAAAGTATGTGTCAATGGTAATAAGGTCGATCTGTGTACAGTACTGAGTACAGAAAGAGGCAGTGTAAAATGTATAGTGTGCCACACAGAGTGAAACAATGCAGAAAAGGGAATTTAATGCACAGCATACAGAATGAGGCAGTGTGGGGAAAAAAATGTTGAAGAAGGCTTAACATTGTGGCTGTTGGAATATCCAAACATTGACTGCATCTCCTTGAAGACAATTTTCCACCAGGCTCTTTGATTTTTTTCTAATCATCAATGGTCACTAAAGGCTCACATTTTTGCTGATTTAGCAGGAATTTGCCAAAGTTGGACCTTGGTAGGGGCATACTGTAGGACAATATTTTTTAAACACAGCCCTCAAGGTCTGATTACATTTCATCAGGTGTGGAAAAACTGTTCACTGACACCATAGCAACCACCACCTTCTTGCAGGTCTAGAGGGTGGGGGCAGTTATGGCAAAGCTTTACTATAGGTCAGAGATAGGCAGCTTTTGCTTGCTGTGTGTACTCAAACTTTGGCCTGCTAGGGGTCAGCCTAGTGTACCATATCAATACCAGGTGACTCATTCAGTTGAATGAGTATTAGATGAATGCTCCATAACTATTAATTGGCAAATTTGCCTGGGTTTTATTCGCTAAGAGTTTGGCCAGTCTTGTGCAAAGTTTGGCAAATTTCCTAGTCTATAGGAGGCAAATCCTGTTGTTAAATTCTTACCTAGAAATGACACACTTGTCAAAAAACAAAAAGGTATGGACAGCTGGGTATTGTCATGGGGAACATGTATCAATGTAAAAAAAATAGCAATAGCTTAAAGCAGATTGAATTTTTTTTTTATACGGCTTTAAGGGCAACATTAAAAATACACACATCTTTAAAATAACATGCTTGGGGGGAAGCCTTAAAGCTGTACGTGGTATACAATACAATTTTGACAGCATACACTAAGCTGGCTGTGAGATTCATTGTTTTATTTTACAATTAGTTTGGCTTTGCATACAGCAACCATTAATACACAGTACAACCCAGGATACAGCAGTGTACAATTGGCAAGTAGGATATTCTTTAATTAGTGATCAAAGTCCAACATGTACTATAGACATGGAATACAGGCTAGTATTTTACCAAAGGAATTAGGATGCCTTAAATAATACAGTCATCAGCACGACAACTTTAGGAAGCAAAGCTAGGCTCAAATGTACTAGCGAAAACAGCACAGGCTGGGGTTCCACTGCAAGAATTAAGACACAAAAGTGTAAAACTGGCCAGCAGTATGCCTGTTATTTATTTTATAGGGATAAGGGGTTTAGTATGGTTAATGATATAATATTGGGTGGTTTAACTGCACACTGTTTTTGCACCTTGCTGTAGAGTGTGTTTCTGCAAAACTGAAAATGCACTAAAAAATACATAGGTGTGAACCAGGCCTCAATGGAGCCAGTTCACACAGGTCTGGGGTGACTGCAGGGCGGATTGCAAAAGGGTCCTGTTCGTCTTTGTGTCTGGTTCAGGTGCAAATTTAGGCAAAAATTCAGACCTCAATCGCACCTGAACCAGTGAACAGACATGCACTGGACCCCAGGTACAAACCTACGGCAGCACATATGTGAACCCAGCCTTAAAGTCATAATACCACAGCATTTAATCATGAGATCTGACAAATGCAGACAAAAGAAGGTAAAAGCTGTGTGTCACTATAATATATAACTTAAAAATATTACTTTAAACTATAAACATAATCAAAATCTTTCACTGAAACCTTTATTCCTCTGAAACCATCCAGCATATAACAAAAGGTGTCCCAATGTCACTTTATACATTATATGACATTAGGCTCATTTCACAAAGCTAACACACCAGGATAAGGAATCTTACTGTACATAAAGGTATTTTCAGTTGAGCCCAATAAAATGTTAAAATTACAATAACATGGAGAAAAACAGCCTTAGGCTGGTGTTAACCTCCCTGGCGGTATGATTCTTTCAGATTTTAGGTGCTAAAAGCGGTACCATTATTTGCAAGAGAATTTGGCGTTTTATACTGTAGGCTTGTAATTCTTAGGAATAACTCACTGAAATCTATCCAAACAAGAGTCTAATAGGCATCCTGGGTATGATTTTTTTTTTTTTCTTATTAAAAATTATAATATAATAAATAATTATAAAAAATTATAACAAATAATAATATAATTATAGTAAAAATTATTCAATAATGTAATCAAATCAAAATCACTGAAATTTGCTCAGTTGTAGAATTTTTGCTGTCATTATTTTTTTTTTTTTATGACGAATTTCCCCATAAATCGCTATCGCTAAATTCTGCAAGTGATTCTGATTTATTATCGCTGTTTTTTAGCTGCTCTAAAACAATTTTTGCCATAAAGGGACACTTTTGGTTGCTATGGGCAATCTACAGTTTGCAGGGAGAAAGAACAGTTTTTATTATATAAAATGGGGGGTGTGTATTTTTTACATACAGTACTGTAATCTATAAGATTACAGTGTACTGTATGTATAGTGTTTGTTTACATTTTTAAATTTGGCGCCGTTCCCCCCCCTACGTCGCGACGCTCGCAGGGAAGGGAATCGGCGGAACACACAGCATCAGGCGGACATCCGCCCGCTGTGTACTGCGGGGATTCATCGCTGGATCGCAGAGAGAAGGTAAGTAAACTTTTTTCTGCATCCAGCGAGGTAAGCGCGTGTGTGGCACGGGGTTACCGATCTTAGCTTAAAAATCTCACCCCGTGCCACACACGGGAAGACCGCCAGGGAGGTTAAAGCTTTGTGAATTAAACCTGTTGTCTCTTATAATTCATCATGGACCTTGCAGCCACACAACTTCTTATGCCGCGTACACACCACCGTATTTCGGGTTCTAAAAAATAAGAAAAAATTTAATGTCATTAAAAACTATCGTGTGTGGGCTCCAGAGCATTTTTCACGATCTAAAAAATGACCATTTTTTGAACATGCTCTATTTTTCCACAACGTTTTTAACGTTGTCATTTTTAAGGTTGTAAAAAATGATCGTGTGTGGGCTTTAACAACGTGAAAAAAATGCGCATGCTCAGAAGCACGTTATTAGACAGGAGCGCTCATTCTGGTAAAACTACCGTTCGTAATGGAGTAAGCACATTCATCACGCTGTAACAGACAGAAAAGCGTGAATCGTCTTTTACTAACGCAAAATCAGCTAAAGCCGCCCAAAGGGTGGCGCCTTCCGAATGGAACTTCCCCTTTATAGTGCCGTTGTACGCGTTGTACGTCACCGTGCTTTGCCAGAGCATTTTTTTTCACGATCGTGTGTAGGCAAGGCCGTTTTAATGATCGGGTTTAAAAAAAACGTAGTTTTTTCTAGACCCTTAAAATGTCCTTTTTTAGAACCCGAAAAACGGTCGTGTGTATGTGGCATTAGGCTGGATTCACACCTATGCATTTTTTGTGCTCTTTGCATTTTGCAGATTTGCACTACAGAACGTGTCCCATAGGAAACCAAGTTAAATGGACTTTAGTGCAAATCTGAAGAATACAAAATGCACTAAAAATGCATAGGTGTGAATCAGGCATAAAAGATTTTCTTAGATGATAATGGCAAGCATATTGCAGAGTGTTCACGTTGTCCATACGGAATTGCAGAATGAATAAATGCACTAAGTTGCAGGAATACATGTCAGATATTAGGAAGATTGTCACTTTCAGTGTGTTTGTGCAGTAGAATAAATATAGATGATTAGCACATAGATTTTTTTGTGAAATATGAGCAGTATTTTGCAATATTATAGTAACACATTTCAGATTCCCTCCCCCATCTTTCCCAATAATACTTACACTGTACTTTTTTTAGACTATTCAGCTGCAATCTGGGCTACAGGCCAGTGTAGAGTTCCAGGGTGGACTGGCCATTGATATCTCAGGGGGAATGGATTTTAGCCTGTGGTATCGAGAATCCAAAACCAGTGTTAATAACCGGTAAGATACCCTGTTATCACGCTCAGTATAAAACAGATATCTGCCTGAATTCCAAAGCATATGAAGTTTTTATTTTTATTTTTTTAATAGTCATAACTGTGCAAAAACATTTCATCAATTCAGAGTAGTTGGGACAATGAGAAATAATGCTGACTTGCTATAATGGAGTAGAGTCCTCTGTACAAATCTGCTCATGTGGCTATTTTCTTGGACACAGCTTATAAAACTGTATTAAATAATATTCTTAAATAGCTCTGAAGTTGCATATAACTTAGTTCCTTTTTTTGTCAGTTATATTACAGAACATTTATAGGTTGAACTTGTGTATTTTTTTTTCAACCTTATGAGCTATGTAATGATGTGACCACGGAACATTAAAGGGGTTGTAAACCTTCAGTTTTTGTCACCTTGATACATCCTATGCATTAAGGTGAAAAAACATCTGATGATTACAGCCCCTGGTTTACTTACCTGAGCCCTCAATAGTCCCGAGTCCAGAACGCGCTGGCTTCTCAGCCCGGTCTTCTCGGCTCTTCATTGGATAGATTGATAGCAGTGCAGCCATTGGCTCCCGCTGCTGTCAATCAAATTCATTGACGCAGGCAACGGGGGGGGGGGGATGGCCGAGTCCGGCATTCGTGTGTGCGCCCACAAGGTAACCCCCTTGGAAAAACCCTTTACAGAGGGGGTTATCTGATGCTTGGAGGAGCCGAGGGACCCAAGAAAACAAGGTCCTGGGCCACTCTGTTCAAAACAAGCTATATACATTATATAGAGTCCATGTAATTAGTATTCCACCAAATAAATGATGAGAAATTCAATAAATGAAATAGTGCAATGTGCTGAAGTCCTTAGAAGTGAGTTCCAGCACGTGAAAATAAACTGATGAAAAACAAAAGGCTGATTTCTTCTTTCAGTGAAGAGTAACCACCACCAAACACAAATGGAGGCTTACCAGAAAAGATGGACTTATGGTGACATACGCCACTGTAAGTCAAAACAGGCTTGTATATGTGGTTCTCAATCAAGCACACGGAGGGTACATGGATATATACATCTGGTTAACCATTTAGTTGATAATTTAGTTGTTCTAAATTTGGTAAATCATATAGCCATTCAATTTAGCAATAAACCTTCATCAGAAGAACAGCCATGAACAGGAGCATCAGCCCCCACTAAAGAACCCTACATTTTATTAAGTACCCTTGACTTCTTAGCCTTTTTTGGATAAACTAGAGAAGGATAGAACTGTTGTTTCTCCTTAATGGGTATTTCCCTGCATTTCCTGACTCAGAAAACACAACAGGAAGTGAATGTCAATCTTCTCAAAATGAGGGTAAGTCCTGCCTCTACCAGTTATCACCAAAACAGGTGTAAGACATGCCTTTTCACTCATGTTCTGGTGACAAATTTAGATTCCCTCTCTTTTTCCCTCCTGATTGCAGTGATCCTCAGGACAAATAGGTTAGAACCACCCAAGTTCTGGCATGTTGGCAGATGAATGACGGGAAATATCTTAAATTCTATAGGTAGTAGGCTTAATCTTGACTTGAAGTTATGTTCCTGTGTACAACCTAGACATAGGGATGAAGCTGAAGACCTACACAGGTCATTGCAGACTTCACAAGGTACCTCCACTCCAGATCTGTTGTTACATCAAATACGTTTTATGCCATATAAAGTTCTCCATCAGCAGTTTTGGATGAGCTGACCATTTAAAAAAAAAAAAAACAATGTTTTGTGTGTTTATGAAGACAAGGCTGTTGTTTATTCATGACACGTTGCCATAGTTTCAGATCTCCTTCAACACTAATCATCCATGTTTATGTTCCTACAGTGGGGCTATAGTCATTACAGGCAACATTACTGTTGATTCAGGGTTTGCAAATGCTGGCATGGAAACCCGCTTGGAAACTGAGTCTTCCTTTAATTTTATGACAACAGTGAAGTTTTCATCATATCCATTTTTGGTGTGTATGCAAATGGATAAAGGAACATTCCCATTCAGGTAATAATTTACTTTCTACTAGTAGATAGATAGAAATATTTTTTAAGGTACATTCACAGGATTCACAGCTGAAAAGGTAAGTATTTATAATAAGACATTAATAATAATACATTTATTGTAATAACAGAGTAACTTTAAGGCAACTTTACCAGACTGTAAGAATGATGTACACAAGGTTAAGTGTAAGTTTGCATTCATGCTTGCGAGTGCACACACATGTGATTAGATGTGAGAACCCCATTGCTGGTTCCCATGTGGCATTCCAGGTCAAATCACTTGCATGTGATTTCTGCATGAGAGATTACAAGCGAGTGGCTGCAATTAGCTGCAAGAGCCAGCAGCCTCCCATTGCTCTGAATGGGTCTGCCTCTAGTGGCTAATCGTGGGAAACCCGCCGAGGTTCTCACATCTAATTGCAGTCTCAAGCATCAATGCACCCTTACACTTCATCTTGTGTACATAATTCTTATGCCGCGTACACACGGTCGTTTTTTGCGATGAAAAAAAACGTAGTTTTCTTTATCGTACATCACGGGACACAGAGCGCATAGCCATTACACTTGGGTTATATGGGTACCTTCAGGTGTGGACACTGGTGTAATCAATTTCACAGGAAGTTTCCTCCCTATATAACCCCCTCCCACTGGGAGTGCTTCAGTTTTTTCGCCAGTGTCTTAGGTGTTGGTCACGTCTAGCTGTCCCTCGGAGGTCTCAGGACCCAGGGTAGCTAGCCGGATCCGTCCGAAGTGCTTCAAAGCCAAGGTGTACGGAACCTGCGGGACTTGGTTCGACAGTAGGTATCCCCCTGGGGGTTCTGGGTCGGCTAATGGTATGCTTGTGCATCAGCCACTATCTCCACTATGTCTTTTGAGGCAGGATGGGATGTACTAATGTTTACCCAGATAACATGTAGGTATATGTATGCTTTTAAAGATATGTATTTACTACTCCCCCCAGATCTGCCTGTTAGCATGATACTGCAGCCCCACGTGCTATAAGGAGGAAATGCTGGCAAAACTCCTGTTTCTTAGGAAGCCTATGGGGACAGCTTCCTCTATGTGTGCACTACAATAAAATTAGTGTCTTGCCTGGTGTCTGTTGGGTTGCTAGCGCTGGTCCAGGCTTCTCCTCTGCTTTCTGTTTCCTCCATGTTGGTTTAGCGTGGGGGGGGGGCGCGCGCGCGCGTGCGTGCCACCTTTTACAGCGTCAGCGTGCGTGGGGGGGGGCGGGCCAGCAGCGTCAGGTCTCAATTAAAGCAGCAAAGCATTTCCTGGCTGGTCATTCCCTCCTGAAGGCAGAGGAGGCTGAGAACACAGAGCGCGCAGCTGAGCTATTTCTGGCTAACAGTAACACCCAGTGGGGGTTTGTGGATCTTCAGGTCTGGACTTAGCTCCATACTGACCAGAAAAAAAAAAGGACTCAGCCTTAGATCTGGCAGTATCTGAGTCGGTGCAACCTTGGGCTCCAGCTAACGGGCATTGGTGTGGCAATACTCACAGGACCTTCCTCGGTATTACCGCCTTCTCGGGCGTATGAAAATTTGGAAAAATTTTACCATAGCCTGTTCTTATTAATAGTTTACTTCTAGCTACAACAGTGGGGTGTTGGCTGTAGGGGTGTCTCAAGGTTGTGCAATGGCTCCCAAGGGATCAGGACCAGCTAAGGCTGCAAAAGGTACCAAAAAACTAAAGGGGTCTCCATCGGGGTCAGAGGATTTGGGCCAGGCTCTAGCGGTCCCACCCTCACCAGATAGACCACCGAACAGCATGTTGCAGGAGCCATTGAGGGTGCTAGGGGCAGAGGCGGCCCCCAATCAACCCATTCCCGTTTACGTTACGGAAGAAATGCTAGCGACCACCCTGGGTGGGCTAGAGGAAAGGTTAACTGCTTTAATTGCCCGCTCTTTGCCAGGTGGCAAACGGGCTAGATCCCCGTCACCTAGATTGGTGTTTTCAGATGCAGAGGTCCTCTCTTCGGAGGAATTGGACCCACAGGGGGATCAAGCGGACCCGAGTCCCGACGGTTCAGACATTGAGGGTTCCACTATAGATGAAATTTTTTCGGCTTCTCAAGCAGAGAGCCTGTGGATCCAGTCTCTGACAGATATGGTTCGCACTGCTTTTAAACTTCCAGTGTCAGAACAATTAGCCCCCACGGTATCCTCTTTAGGTTCCTTCAAGGCACCGTTGAGTGGTGTGTCTTTTCCGGTCCACCCCCTTCTGGAGAGCGTGATTTTTCAGGATTGGGCTCGACCTGATAGGATTTTTATCCCTCCTAAAAGGTTCACTATTCTCTATCCTATGGAAGAGGAATTTGCAAAGAAATGGGCACTCCCTACCGTGGACGCAGCCATTTCCTGCGTAAATAAATCCCTGACCTGTCCGGTTGAAAATGTCCAGATGTTTAAAGATCCAGTCGACAAAAAGTTGGAGACCCTACTGAAGGCTTCTTTTACCACAGTAGGTGCCTTGGTTCAGCCAGCGGTGGCAGCCATTGGCGTTTGTCAGGCTTTAAAGGATCAGACTAAACAGATATTAAGGGACATACCGGCTCAGCAAGCTCGTGAATTGGCTGACCTCCCAAGGGCTCTCTGCTTTGCAGTAGATGCTATTAAGGACTCCATTCAACAGGCGTCCCGTTTATCTCTGCTGTTGGTTCATATGCGTCGCCTTTTGTGGCTGAAAAACTGGTCAGCAGAGGCACCCTGCAAAAGGCTTTTAGCAGGATTTCCCTTTCATGGTGGGAGACTATTCGGTGAAGACCTAGATACATATATCCAGACCATATCAAGTGGTAAAAGTTCTTTCTTGCCTGTCAAGAAAAGATCGCGTGGGCCCGCGTTTAAGCGACAGGCCTTCGCAGGCTCGGCCCCTTCAACTTCCCGTCAGTATCGACGGCCTCCCGGGCGTTCAGCATTTAATAGCCGCCCACAAGGACAGGCCACGGCAGGCAAGAGGCCATGGTCTCGCAAGCCGGTTAAACCAGTCATCAAGTCAGATTCATGAAGGGGCGCCCCCACTCTCTTGGGTGGGGGGAAGGCTTCGGTTTTTCTCCGAAGTGTGGGGGGCCAGAATTCCCGACTCTTGGGTACTATCCGTGGTAGCCACGGGCTACAAGCTAGAGTTTCGGGAAGTCCCCCCTCCTCATTTTCAGGGGTCAAGTCTTCCAAGCGACCCATTAAAGAGGGCCTCTCTTGTAAAAGCATTGGATCGTCTCTTGCTCCAAGGAGTAATTGTAGAAGTACCAACCCAGGAATGGGGTCTGGGATTCTACTCCAACCTTTTCATAATACCAAAGCCCAATGGCGACGTCAGGCCTATCTTAGACCTCAAACGCCTAAATCGCTTTCTAAAGATTCAGACCTTTCGTATGGAGTCCATACGTTCGGTGGCAGCCAGCCTACATCAAGACGACTTTCTAGCATCTATAGACATAAAGGATGCGTATCTGCACGTGCTGATCTACCCGGCACATCACAAGTTTCTTCGTTTTATGATAGATCACCGTCATTACCAGTTCGTAGCCCTCCCTTTCGGGTTGGCAACAGCTCCGCGGGTATTCACAAAGGTGTTAGCCCCGGTGCTAGCTGTCCTAAGGACAGAAGGCATTTTGGTCCTGGCATACTTGGACGATCTTCTGGTTATCGACAGCTCAGCTTCCAACCTCAATCATGCAGTAGTTCGCACAGTTCAGCATCTAGAGGAATTCGGGTGGATTGTGAACCAAGAAAAATCGATATTGAAACCCACAAAGCAGTTGGAATATCTAGGCCTTCGGCTAGATACAGACTGCCAGAGGATATTTTTACCTCAAGCAAAGGTCAGATCAATAACTCAAGCAGTTCAAGTGATCTTAGGCAAGAAGAGGCCGACTATTCGCCTATGTATGCGACTGCTGGGGAAGATGGTGGCCGCCTTCGAGGCAGTGCCCTACGCCCAGATCCATACCAGATATCTCCAGGCAGCCATTCTCTCTGCTTGGAACAAGTCCATTCAGGCGTTAGATCGTCCGTTAGTGCTCTCCCCAGGAGTCCGGCGCAGCCTGTTTTGGTGGCTGGTCCCTCAAAATTTGTCAAAGGGGAAATCCTTTTGCCCCATCACGTGGAAGATAGTAGCCACGGATGCCAGCCTGTCAGGTTGGGGGGCAGTTCTAGAAGGACAGACCCAGCAAGGGCAGTGGTCGGAGGCAGAAAAACTGCTTCCCATCAATATCCTAGAGATCAGAGCTGCTCGGCTGGCCCTGATCGCCTGGACTCTCCCCCTTCAGGGTCTGCCAGTAAGGATACAGTCCGACAATGCCACTGCGGTGGCATACATAAACCACCAGGGGGGCACGAGGAGCCTAGCAGCCCAAAGGGAAGTAAACCTGATTTTCTCATGGGCCGAAGCCCATGTACCCTGCATCTCGGCGGTGTTCATCCCAGGGATAGACAATTCTCAAGCAGATTTTTTGAGTCGTCAACAGTTGCTCCCGGGGGAGTGGTCTCTTCACCCCCAGGTATTCCAAGAGATTTGCCAAAGATTCGGAGTCCCAGATGTGGACATTATGGCAACGAGATCCAACAAAAAGTTGGACAAATTCATATCCCGAGCCAGGGATCCCTCGGCCTACGGGACCGATGCATTGGTTTGCCCCTGGCACCAGTTTTCTCTCCTGTATGCGTTCCCTCCACTGCAGATGATTCCCCGCCTTCTACGGAGGATCAGGGTGGAGCGCAGGCCTGTGATCCTGGTGGCCCCAGCCTGGCCCAGGAGGGCTTGGTACGCACTCATCGTGAAGATGTCAGTCGGGGCGCCGTGGCCGCTCCCCCTGCGCCCAGATCGGCTGTCTCAGGGCCCAATCTGCCACCCTGCTTCACAGCAGCTAAATTTGACGGCTTGGCGGCTGAATCCCTAATTCTTAAGGGCAGAGGCCTCTCAGCTCAGGTCATATCTACGTTGATTCAGGCTAGGAAACCGGTCTCTAGAAATATTTATTACAGAGTCTGGAGAACCTATGTGGAGTGGTGCGAGTCTCAAAAATGGCATCCTCGAAAGTTTTTTATTGACAGGATCTTGCGATTCCTCCAGGTTGGCGTTGACAAAGGGTTGGCTCTTAGTACTCTAAAGGGGCAGGTGTCGGCTTTATCGATATGGTTTCAAAGACCCTTGGCCACCCATTCGCTTATGAAAACCTTCTTGCAGGGGGTCTTGCATGTGAATCCCCCTATTAGAGCTCCCCTCTGCCCCTGGAATTTAAATCTGGTCTTGTCAGCTTTACAAAGGCAGCCGTTTGAACCTCTGACAGAAATCCCTCTTGTGCTACTAACCCGAAAGTTGGTTTTCTTGGTGGCTATGGCTTCGGCCAGAAGGGTTTCCGAGCTGGCAGCCTTGTCATGCAGGGAGCCATACCTTATTCTGCATAAGGACAGAGTGGTTCTGCGGCCTCAACCTTCTTTCCTTCCTAAGGTCATATCCAGTTTTCACTTGAATCAGGACCTAGTCCTACCATCCTTCGTTCCTACTCCCCAGTCCAGAGAGGAAAGACTGCTTCATACTTTGGACGTGGTTGGAGCCATGAGGGTCTATCTCAAGGCTACAGAGAAGATTCGGAAAACAGATGTGCTTTTTGTTCTTCCGGATGGCCCCAAGAAGGGTCAGCCGGCTGCCAAGTCTTCCTTGGCTAGGTGGATTAAGCAGCTGATTTTTCAGGCCTATGGTCTGAAGCGTGTTCCACCTCCCTTATCAGTTAAAGCCCATTCTACGAGGGCCATGAGTGCCTCCTGGGCGGCACACCATCAGATCTCTATGGCACAGGTTTGCAAGGCGGCAACCTGGTCTTCCGTACATATGTTTACTAAATTTTATAAGTTGGACGTTGCAAAGGGTACGGAAGCAGCATTTGGGCAGGCGGTCCTACGGGCAGCAGTATAGAATCCTCTGGTCCGGGTCACGCCCCCTTTTTTTCTGTTGGTGGAGTTACTTTACTTCCTGATAATTTTTTTGTTTGGCTATTCTTGGCCTTACGGTCTCCCTCCCTTCATAGAGCATTGCTTTAGGACATCCCAAGTGTAATGGCTATGCGCTCTGTGTCCCGTGATGTACGATAAAGAAAAAAGGATTTTTAATAAACAGCTTACCTGTAAAATCCTTTTCTTGAAGTACATCACGGGACACAGAGCTCCCACCCCTCTTTTGGGGAACATTGTGTAACCTCGGAGGAATTGCTTGCTACAAAACTGAAGCACTCCCAGTGGGAGGGGGTTATATAGGGAGGAAACTTCCTGTGAAATTGATTACACCAGTGTCCACACCTGAAGGTACCCATATAACCCAAGTGTAATGGCTATGCGCTCTGTGTCCCGTGATGTACTTCAAGAAAAGGATTTTACAGGTAAGCTGTTTATTAAAAATCCTTTTTTTTAAAACGTCATTTAAATTGATCGTGTGTGGGCAAAACGTTGTTTTTTGTCTTAAAAAAAAACGACCAAAAAAAAATTCCAACATGCTTGAATTTTTTGTGTCATTTTTCAAAACGTCGTTTTTTGTTTCACAAAAAGTCACCGTGTGTAGCAAAAACGTCGTTTAAAACGATGTTTTTCAACCCGCGCATGCCCAGAAGCTAGTTATGAAGCGAGCTTCAAGGGAAAAGAGTGGTGAACGTAACCTCGCTTTTTGTGAAAAAAACGATGGTGTGTATGCAACATCGTCTTTGAAAAGTGACGTTTCAAAAACGTTGTTTTTTACTTCACAGAAAACTTCGTTTTTTTTCATCACAAAAAATGATCGTGTGTACGCGGCATTAGGCCGCGTACACACGATCAAATTAATCTGCTATAAACGGTCCGACGGACCGTTTCAGCAGACAAATTCGATCGTGTGTATGAGCGGGCAGACAGGTTTTTCCAGCAGACAAATTTTAAAGCATGCTTTAAAATCTGTCTGCTGGGAACCCGTCCGTCCGACATGTCTGCTGGTTAGTACACTAACCAGCGGACATATCTGCCCGCACATGCGTCGAATGGATTCGACGCATGCGTGGACGTTTTTTACTTCCTGGTGCAGTGACGTGGCGGCGTCAACGTCACCGCCACGTCACCGCGCTGTCTGCCGGCGGGGATTTTGGTTTGATCGTGTGTACACGATCAAATCAAAATAGCCCAGCAGACAAATTTATTTAGTGGTGTGTACGGGGCCTTACAGTCTTGTAAAGTTACTCTGTTACTATAATAAATGTCTTATTATTAATTAATACATTTCTTAATATAAATACTTACCTTTTCAGCTGCTGACACTGTTTCCCTCTGATCTCTACTGTAGTTACGATAAACCCTTGACTGAACAATCTTCAGAATGCAACACTTGTAGCGTATCATCCCTGGTCTTAAGCTGGCTGGCTGTAGTTTAATACACTGGCCTCTATGTAATTGCGGTCATGCGTGTCCTATGCATCCTGCGGTACACAGTGGGGGGACCAAGAAGTTGACAATTTGGAAAATGCCAGATTCTGAGGGATCTTCAGCCCAGGGTTTCTCCTCACTACTGCAAGAATCTGCAGCATGGGCAGCTGGAGAGTTGAGTGTTTTCTGCAGGGCCGATCCTAGGGTCACAGGCGCCTGGGTGCAGAAATATTTCTGGCGCCCCCACAAAGGGGTGTGGTCATCTTACCAACTCCTCCCCTTTACAAATGATTCTGTGGCAATGACTCAAACACAGAGATGCTCCTCTAAGAAGTCTTTGTTGCCTAGGGATCCTCCCATGATCTTTTAACAATAAAGAAAATACTGGAAGAGCGTACACTAATGAGACCTGGAGGGGAACCTCTCTGATACTGTTAGAAAGTTCCCCAAAACATAGTACAGGAGATGGTCAGAGACTGTAGACATGATACAAGAGATGGTCAGAAAATGCAATCATAGTACAGGAGATGGTCAGAGACTGCAGACATGATACAAGAGATGGTCAGAGACTGCAATCATAGTACAGGAGCTGGTCAGAGAGTGTAGACCTATTACAGGAGACAGTCGGTGACTGGAGATATAATACAGGAGATGGTCAGAGACTGCAGACATACTACAGGAGACGGTCAGGGACTGCAGACATACTACAAGAGATGGTCAGAGACTGCAGACATACTACAGGAGACGGTCAGGGACTGGAGAAATAATACAGGAGACAGTCAGAGACTGCAGATATAATACAGGAGATGGTCAGAGACTGCAGTTCCTATTGACATAAGTAGATAATGGCCGATCGGCTCTCACCTGACCAACAACACCAGTTCCTCTGATCAGGAGTCAGCTCAATCTGAATTGCTCATGGATACTCCACTGGGTAGAGCCCAGATCTGTATTCTGGCAATGACTCCAATCCTTTCTCCGCCAGGGATGGCAATAGGCTGTGTGGCTTTCCCTCTGGTGGCGCACGGCAGCGGGGTTCTTTCTCTGATGGTGTTCTCTCAGCACTGTCCTCTGGAGTCCTGGGTGCACTTCCCTAAAAGCTTTCCTGGGGTCCTGGCTCTCTCTCTCTCCCCCATTCAGCTGAAGCCGTGTGGGCTGCAGTTTCTTTTTTACAGTGGGGCTGCCAGTCCTTGAACTACAAGTCCCACAATCCACTTCTCTGCTCCTTTTTCTATTCTATTTCTTCCCTGGCAAGCATCGCTAGTACAGCATTGCGCGTGAAGAGAAGGAGGAGAGAGTGGGAGGAGGAATGAAGAGCCCGCAGCTGCAGTGGCGTCACTAGGGTTGTTGTCACCAGTTGAGGTAAAACATGGTGTTGCCCCCCTTCCTCCACCTATAGTCGCCCCTACAGACCCCCTCCACTAAGTATAGACCCCCTCCGTCAGTGCAGACTCCTAACTAAGTATAAACCCCCTCCCTCAGTACAGACCCCCCAGGACAAACCACCCCCCATGAGTACAGACACCCCCAGGACAAACCCCCCATTAGTACAGACCCCCCAGGACAACCCCCCATTAGTACAGACCCCCCCAGGACAACCCCCCTTTAGTACAGACCCACCCAGGACAACCCCCCATTAGTACAGACCCCCCCCAGGACAACCCCCCCATTAGTACATACTCCCCTAGGACAACCCCCCATTAGTACAGACTCCCCCAGGACAACCCCCCCATTAGTACAGACCCACCCAGGACAAACCCCCCATTAGTACATACTCCCCTAGGATAACCCCCCATTAGTACAGACTCCCCCAGGACAACCCCCCATTAGTACAGACCCACCCAGGACAACCCCCCATTAGTACAGACCCACCCAGGACAACCCCCCATTAGTACAGACTCCCCCAGGATAACCCCCCATTAGTACAGACTCCCCTAGGACAACCCCCCATTAGTACAGACCCCCCCAGGACAACCCCCCATTAGTACAGACCCCCCCCCAGAACAAACCCCCCATTAGTACATACTCCCCTAGGACAACCCCCCATTAGTACAGACTCCCCCAGGACAACCCCCCATTAGTACAGACCCACCCAGGACAACCCCCCATTAGTACAGACCCACCCAAGACAACCCCCCATTAGTACAGACCCCCCCCAGGACAAACCCCCCATTAGTACATACTCCCCTAGGACAACCCCCCATTAGTACAGACCCACCCAGGACAACCCCCCATTAGTACAGACCCACCCAGGACAACCCCCCATTAGTACAGACTCCCCCAGGATAACCCCCCATTAGTACATACTCCCCTAGGACAACCCCCCATTAGTACAGACCCCCCAGGACAACCCCCCATTAGTACAGACCCCCCCAGGACAAACCCCCCATTAGTACATACTCCCCTAGGACAACCCCCCATTAGTACAGACCCACCCAGGACAACCCCCCATTAGTACAGACCCACCCAAGACAACCCCCCATTAGTACAGACCCCCCCCAGGACAAACCCCCCATTAGTACATACTCCCCTAGGACAACCCCCCATTAGTACAGACTCCCCCAGGACAACCCCCCATTAGTACAGACCCACCCAGGACAAACCCCCCATTAGTACAGACCCCCCCCAGGACAAACCCCCCATTAATACATACTCCCCTAGGATAACCCCCGATTAGTACAGACTCCCCCAGGACATGGCAGGCAGAGGCGCTCAATCTCAGCTGAATCAGGCGGCAGCTCCGCTCGGCGCTCGCTCCCGCATGCTGTCTGAAGATGGCTGTGGCAGAGGTCACGGTGGGTGGAGCCGAGCGGCCATGTGACGTGACGTCACGTCGTCACATCCCGCTCGGGTCTCGGATTGCTTCGGCGGCTCGGCCGCTCGGGAATAACAAAAAATAAAAAACAACCTCCTCGGCGGCTCGGATTAAAAAAAAAAAAAAGAACCTCCTCGGCGGCTCGCTCGGCGGCTCGCTCGGCGCCTCGCGCATGACAGCGCTGGGTGCGGGGCACCCACTGCACCCCGGGTAGGATCGGCCCTGGTTTTCTGTCATCTTTGCAGGAAACACTTTATTTTAAATATTTCTTTTAGCAACAGCAATGCTTTAGAGCTGAACTTTGTGTAAAATAAGTTGGATATGTGGTAAGATGAGGCACTGAGCTCATGAGGAATATAGACTTTTGCTTGCATAGGAGAACAGCATTTATGTGTGGGAACAGCGTTACAGAAAAGAACAGAGAGAGTAAAAAAAAACGTCCTTGTGCAGAATATACAAGTTTATATAAACACACAGACGCTGGTATATCACTGTGCATACTAGATGATGTTACACTTCCAACAAAATCAAAAGTTACCCTGGCTGTGGGGAATTACCACACATAAACTACAAGTCCCATGAGGTATTGCAAGGCTGACAGTTACAAGCATGACTCCCACAGGCAGAGGCATGATGGGACTTGTAGTTTTGTAACAGCTGGAGGGCCGCCAGTGTGAGACCCCTGGTCTAGGGGATCATAAACACCAGTCATACTTACCTTATTCCTCACTTACGCAAGTTTCCTCCCAGCTGCATAATTGGTCCCCACAGCTGCTTCTCTTCGCTGCTCAATGAATTGCTGGCACTCTGATGTCATCACAAGCAATGCAGAACCATAATTCCTGCATTGTAAGAGAGGATGCCGAGGGCCTGTCTACCCGGAGCATCAGAGAGAAGAGGAGAGCTTGGGCTGCTGGGCAAATGAAGGATAAGGTAGGCAAGATTGCTATTTATGGTCCCTAAACAAAAAAAACAAGTATTTAATTCTTGCAGTGCGTGAGAAGTCCCAGTGAAATTGCAACTATGAAATTTAACCAGAGTTTAGCTTTAAAGTGCATGACATAACGGGCCAGATTCACAGAGCCATTACTCCAGTCTATCTCCTGATAGACCGGAGTAATTTCAAATTACCCGCGTCGTATCATTAGTTTGAATCCTCAAACCATGATACGACGGCTTCGGGCTTCGATCCGACAGGCTTATGTCTCCGTACGCCGCCGGATCTACGCTGCAATCTTTTTCCGCCCGCTGGGTGGACTTTGCATCGTTTTCCGCGTCGGGGTATGCAAATTAGCTTTTTCCGGCGATCCACAAAGTTACGATCGTCCGTCGCATTCTCTTACGGCATCTGTAGTCATCTTTTTGCTGCGTAAAGTTAGGGAAGCAAAAATCTGGTCTATAGTTAGACAGCCCATGTTAAGTATGGCCGTCGTTCCCGCGTTGAATTTCAAATTTTTTTTTTGTTTTTGCGTAAGTCGTCTGGGAATAGGAATGTACGTAAACGACGCTACGCAAAAAAAAACTGACATAACGACGTAATTTCGCGCAATGCATGGCGGGAAATTTCTGAACGGAGCATGCGCAGTTCGATCGCCACGGGGACGCGCCTAATTTAAAATGCTTCACGCCCCCCTAATCGCGTATTTCGATTCCGCCGCGAGAAATACACTACGCCGCCTTACCTTACGGGCCGAAATCTACCTGAATTCGTCTTAGAGCCAGGTAAAATACGGTGGCGTAGTGTATCTCTGATACTCTGCGCCAGGGCAATTGTACCTGAATCTGGCCCAACATTTCTAATAGCAGGGGAATGCTGCTATTTGAAACTAATATTGCTGTATCACTCATGAAATTTATTAAATGTGCAGTTATAAAATATATTTGCTTTTACAGTCCAATATTTTGAATAAGTGATTATATCATTGATACCAATTTGCAGGCGATATGTCACAAAATACGAAAGACTACCCTGCGGCAAATCATATGTGTCTCGGAAAGGAAAAGTACAGAATGTGGCAGGTTCTGAGCTTCCTCTTCATGAAGAGAACTCCAACATGTGCAGAGAAGTGTTTTCAGAGCAAGATTCCCCAGACAGCTGGTTCTGAAGGTTACCAGATACATTCCATTTTGCTGAACCAGTGGCTCTCACTGGAGGGTTGTGTATGTACGCTATGAGTTTAGTGCATGCATCAAGTTTACATATTTACACGTATTTAAGTCATTTGTAAAGTGTTAAACAATAAAGAAATTGTTGAAGGTTAAGACATGCACTAAAATTGTAGTGAGTGTTATGTGTTTATTCCCTGCAACACTGTAGCCATATTAGTGCACTACAGCTGAGTACTGTCTGTGATACTTTTTTTATTTTTTATTAACAGTTAAATTGGCACAATAAGCTTTCTTCTAAGGCTTCAGCCTTGGGTTTAAAATCTTGCTATGAAAATGTACTTGTTAGTGGAAATAAAAAATCATCACGGGCAGTACTCAACTGACTTGCTCCCTGCAGTAGAAACATTGGTTGTGACATTTACAAGTGACTAGTTTACTCCTGGCAATAGTAAAGATTCTGTTGTCCTTACAAGTACTGGGGCACAATAAGCAAAAGAGGTGTGCAAGTAAAACTAATGGCAACTAATAAGATTCATCCTTTACGTTTACAGAAGACAATAAAGGATACTTCCTGTTTAGTCTAAAGATACCCGATTTTCAGAAGCTTCGTTTTTCTGCCTTCCTAATTAATATTAAAGTGGTTCTAAAGTCAAAATAGATTTTTACTTTAATGTGTTCTCTACATTTAGGTAAAAATCTCCCCGCTAAAAATCCTACCCCCTTCCCCTAACACTTACCTGACTCCTCTCACTGATCCAGTGCACTCCAGGCAGTAGTCCCTATCTCCTCTTTTCCTGGCCTCTCGAGAGACACTGAGGCTAGCGAGAGGCTCCTACTGCTGTCAGTCAAACTCTTGTAAGGAGAAAGCTGGGGCATGGCTTAGCGGTTTGGTCAGTCAAACTCCTGTAAGGAGAAAGCTTGGGAGTGGCTTACCGTGCTGTCTATGGATGCACACAGCACAGATCGAGAGCGGCACACGAGTACCCCCAATAGCACATGACTTGCTAAGGAGGCACATAGAAGAAGAAGTGGACAGCACTGACAGAGGACCACCAAAGAGGAGTTAAGGGACTGCCCTGTGAAATATTGCTGCACAGAGCAAGTAAGTATAACCTCTTTTTTTTTAATTCAACCCCAGCAAATTACCTTTAGTATCACTTTAACTATTGTAATATTGTTATGATGAAAGATTTGGTTAGTTTTTGCCTAAAGAGGAAGTAAACCCCTCTCAAATATTTTTTTTTTTCAAAAGACCCAGCAAGAGAAAGGCATAATTAGCTAGTATGCACAGCATACTAGCTCATTATGTGGCACTTACCTCAGATCGAAGCCCCCGTAGTCCTCCTCAGTCCTGTCCACCACCGCTGCCATGTTCCCTCATAGCTACTTCCTGATATCACCACTCCAGCGCTGTAATTGGCCGGAGAGGCGGCATGTGCGCGGGAATACGGCATTAACACTGTAATGCCACTCACAAAAAACGCAAATGTGCCGAAGACATCGGTGCATTCCTTATTGCAAATATCTCCTTAACCTTGTAGGTTAAGGAGATATTTCTTGCACCTACAGGTAAGCCGTAATCTAGGCTTACCTGTAGGTGCAAGGTGACAGGTGGGGTTTACAACCACTTTAAATTTGGGTTATTTAGAGCAGCCATATTTAGTATGGAATCACAAAATGTTAATGCAGTTTAAATGCTGATTCGGTGCAGAAATTTGGTGTTCCATGCTCTATGTGCCTGTTGTAGCTAGTGCAGTGGCACCATTAATAGGCGAGGCTCACAAACCATTGGGTACCTGAAAATGGCAGTCTAAGCTTTGAGTGTATAATGGATTTCCTCTGTAATGTTATTAGGTACTGTGCTTTATATAATACATTCTTTACTCTTTTAAAAATCAAACACCATATAAAAATGTAAATACCACATAATCATATTCCTACTGGATATATTCGTTTCATGAAACTGAATATATCCTAAAAAAAATAGTCAACTTAAGCTTGCCATAGATGGATTACAATTTGGCCTGTTCAGCAGGGACCGGACAAAGTTCAATCCATATGTGGGAATCCCTGTTTGACAAAAGTCAATCATTAGTCTTTTAAAAAACAAGAACGTTGGAAAACGAATGTGTATTCTGACACAGTGGTGAGGTGGTCTCAGCAGGGGAGGTTCCTTTATTCACCTCCCTTGTGTGGAAGGAGAAATCTGTTTGTTTATTTCTTTGGTTCAGCCCATTACGACCCATCTATGGCCAGCTTTAGTCACTAGTATTAAAAAAGTATGTATCAGGTACGCTAAGGCTTTCACCCAAAATTTTATGACGTGAATTTTTTTCAAATGACATACTATATATTAACAGGGCTGTAGTAAGTGTTTAATATGTTTTAATGTGTTATGCTTTAGTCTTAACTCAGTAAGAGATTTATTTATAATAGAGTAACAGAGAATATTTTACATGTACCCAGACACATTGTTGTATCTATGCATACATCATGTACATTAATAAATTATTTGTATGCAGTTTATTACTGTATTAGCATTTTGGATCACTGCAACAGAAACACATACCTTTCTAAGTGTAACATAAAAGAAAACTTGAAAATAAATTGAATTGTAAAATGTTCCTGACTCTCTTTTTCATCCTAAATCCTTCTACAAAATCATTTAGATTACCTCAGAAGTTAGTTGATACATCTTACACATTTGTGTATATTTATGCATCAAAGTCATGTGTTATGGTATTTCTTGAGAAATTATTTCAGTTTGTTGGTAAGGTTACCCAGGGTGGCAAATTGGGGATAATTTTAATGTGATAATGAATAATAGTTTGGATAACAATAACAATTTTAGTCCACTGTCTAATCAACAGTTATATTGGTCGAACTTAGAGCTTCGAAATATAAATACTGCTGAATAGTGATGGACAAACATCCGATGGGACGGTTCGCGAAGGCTAACCGCGAACGATTGCAAATGTCCTCAAACCGCAAATTTGCGGCGGCCCCATTGACTTTAATGGCAGGCGAATATTAAAAACCTTCAGGTCATATTTGCAGCCAAAAAATACTTACTAGCTGTGCACAAATGGTCCCACAACATGGACACTGACTTACCAGAAGTATTAAGTGAAAAACCGGATACATAAGTAAGTGCTGGATATTACAAGCCCCAAAAATTAGCTGACAGGTGTTCACCTGACAGCAAACAACTTTGTATTCTGTGGCTGGTGGTACATTAGGCATTCAACGGATACAGAAGTAAGTGTTGGCCATTACAGGCCCGAAAAATTAGCCCACGGCCACAGGCGTTCACCGGACAGCAAACAACTTTGTATTCTGTGGCTGGTGGTACATTAGGCATTCAACGGATACCGAATTAAGTGTCGGCCATTACAGGCCCCAAAAATTAGCACACGGCCACAGGCGGTCAACCGAGCAGCAAACAACTTTGTATTCTGTGGCTGGTGGTATATTAGGCATTCACCGGATACAGAATAAAGTGTCGGCCAGTACAGGCCCAAAAAATTAGCCCACAGGCGTTCACCAAAATTTGAATGAAACATGGTCTACTGGTCACATGTGTTGAATTCCTCCGAGATCCATGCTTCATTCATTTTTATAAATGTGAGGTAGTCAACACTGTTGTGAGCTAGGCGAGTGTGCTTATCGGTCACCACCCCCCCTGTTGCGCTGAACGTCCTTTCGGACAGGACACTGGACGAGGGGCAAGCCAACAGTTCCATTGCAAATTGTGCAAGCTCTGGCGAGAGGTCAAGCCTGCCCACCCAGTAGTCCAGGGGTTCATCACTACTCCGTGCATCCACACATGTCGGTCTAGGTGTTCCCTGATGCTGGATCCGGAGGACAGCTGTCGATGGGTCGGCTGAAAGAATGATCTCATATCATTAGTGACCAAGACATCTTCAAACCGCCCTCTTCTTGCAGGCGCTGTTGGATTGGTACCCGAAACTGTTTCTCTGTGAGTGGAAATTCCTCTACCAGCGCACGCAAAAGCAGAATGCAGCATTTCTCGAAGCAAGGCCTGGAAGTGCTGCATTTTGATAGCTCCTTACCACCATGTTTTGTTTGTATCGGGGGTCTAAGTACGTTGCCACCCAGTACTGGTCCTTGCCCTTTATGCTTTTTATACGGGGGTCCCTCTTAAAATACCAGAGCATGAAGGCCCCTATTTGCACTGAACTGGAAGCGCTGTACTGCAACCTATAGAGCAAGTAGCACACCTATACCAGTCCTTAAAAGGACTTTTGTGAACCTTTTAGATAGCTATCTGAATGAATACAGCCTGCCTTAACCTGCTCCAAACAGCATTACAGCACCCTCTCCCTAGCATGACAAAAGGCAGAATGTAAGATGGCCACCAGATCAGGTCTATTTATAAGGTAGGGGGTATGTCCATGTGCTGAAATGTCTCAATTGGCTGTCCTGCACCACCTGATGGATGTGTCATAGGTCAAAGTTCTTACCCATGTAACATTGCGTACCACAGCGAACATCGCCAGATGTCCGACGGTTTGGCGGACCACGAACGACCAAAATTCGCAGCGAAACGACCGCCTGGTGAACCGGCAAGCCATCTCTACTGCTGAGATTTCATTATTTCGTTAAAGTGTTTTTCAGTTATTTAATTTACATGATATCTCTCAAGATTGACTATATTTTAACCTGATATTCAGCATGATTGTTTAGCTTTTCTACACAACTAACTACCTAGATTGCAAAAAGGTACACAGAGGCGGCTCTTTAATCAGGCAAATTAGGTGGTCGTCTGAGGCCTCGCGCTCAAAGGGGCCTCGTGGGCCACCTAATTTGCCTACCTGAGGAGGGAGAGCACTGGAGTAGCGTGAGCAGCTGGTGGACACGCACTGTCCCTGGGTCCGATGTCCCAGCCAACCGCGGGAGTCGCAACATTACTGACAGCACTGAACATGGTGTGAGATCACTGCAGTGGGCTGCCCCATTATCTGACAGTCTCCTGTCAGGCGGACTGGCAGAGTTATCTCAGCTCGACGATATATCACATCGAGTGCTGGTACAGCCAGGAGATCAGGACCCATCCTCTCCTTCCCTCTGTCCTCACCCCCCTTTGTCCTCTCTACCTAAATCTCTCTGTCCACTCTCGCCTCTCCCCTTCCTACTGTCCAGGCTATCCTCCCCCTATCCACTCTCTCCTCTCCTCCTCCCTCTCGCTATCCTTTTCCACTCCCTCTTTCCACCACCCCTCTTCTATCCTTTCCCCCTCCCTCTGTCTACACTATCACGCTATCCTCCCCCTATCCACTCCCTCTATCCTCCCCCCTCCCTCTCTCCTCCCTCTCTATACTCTGCCCCCTCCCTCTATCCATGCTATCCTCCTCATCCCCCTTTCCACTCCCTCTATCCTCTCCTTCTCCCTCTCTCTATCCTCTCCCCCTTCCCCACCCTCTCTCTCCTCCCTCCCTCTCCCCCTCCCTCTGTCTACTCTCTTCTCTCCCCAGTCCCTTCCTCTCTCTCCCTCTCCCTCTATCCTCTATCCCTTCCCTCTCTATCCTCTCTCCCCTCCCTTTATATCCTCTCTCCCCTCACTCTCTGTTCCCTCTCTCCTTCCTCTCTCCCCTCCCTCTCTATCCTCTCCCCCCTCCCTCTGTCTACTCTCTCCCCTCCCTCTCTCTATTCTCTTTTCCCCTCCCTCTATCCTCTCCCCCCTTCCTACCTCTATCCTCTCCCCACTTCCTCCCTCTATCCTCTTTCCCCCTTCCTCTCTCTATTCTCTCTCCCCCTTCCTCTATCCTCTCTCGCCCTTACTCTCTCTATCCTCTCTCCCCTTCTTTCTTTCTATCCTCTCTCCCCTCCCTCGCTATCCTGTCTCGCCTCCCTCCCTCTCTCTCTATCCTCTCCCCCTCCCTCGGCCCCCTTCTCTCTCTTCACCCCTCTCTCTCCTCCCTCTCTCCCCTCTTTTCTCTCTCCCTCTCCACTCTCTTTATTATCTACCCCTCCCTCAATCCTCTCCCCCTCCCTCTCTATCCTCTCTCTCCTTCCTCTCTCTATCCTCTCCCACTCACTCTCTCTATCCTCTCCCCCTCTCCCTCTCCCTCTCTCTTTTCGCTCCCCCTCTCCCTATCCTCTCCTCCTCTCCCTCTTTCTATCCTCTCCCCCTATCCTTATTTCTATCCTCTCTCTCCCCTCCCTCTCTCTATCCCACCTCCCCCTGTCCACTCTGATCTCCCTCACATAGCAAACCTATTCATGGATATGTGGGAGGAGGAATATATATACAACCAGAATATACCCCAACTCAAACTATACAGACGGTACATCGATGACCTAATAATTCTATGGGAAGGAACAGCTGAACCCCTGGAAAGCTTTATGCAGCAACTTAACAACAACAGGTATGGCATAACTTTCACAGGCAAATAGTACACAGATAGCATTGATTACCTGGACCTGCAAATCTTTAAGGATAAAGGTGAACTATGTACAAAAACCTTCTTCAAGAAGATGGACCGAAACGGGTACATACCCACGTCTAGTTGCCACCACCCGAAATGGATAGGAAATATACCCAAAGGACAACTACTAAGAATAAGAAGAAACTGCCATCGGGTGGAAGACTTTGATATTCATGCTGATGTTCTCATGAAGAGATTTGGAGAAAAAGGCTATAAACAAGATCTACTTTTAAAATTAAAAGATAACATCCGAGGCATGGATAGGGGCGCCCTACTCAACAACAAAAAGTTACAAGAAGCACCCACCATGGACCTAGCACTCACTTTGTGGCACTCACCTGTGAGCGATTTAAAATGTATGGAATATTAGCGTATTATAATTCGAGATTTTCCTAGCTTGTGACGGAAAATATTGATTATATGAAGACAGGAGGCGAGTATCTTATGCATTAATCTTTCTTTATTAATGCTCACAGCAGAAACAAAACTGATCAGTATTCAAGCTTTTCTAAAAATAACATGAAACAGAAAAGCTGAAACTTGAAAACTAGAAAGAAACTACGTTTCCCAGCAGTCCTTGGGTCTGTGACCCCTCCCTCTGGCCTCTGCATATAAGGACTGCTCCTCCCCTTCCTATTCCTCTTTCTTCATGCGAACTTCCAAACGAATTGAAAATGATTCACCAGTCTCTGGGACCCCCAACTCCGGGGACTTCGGCCGGCCGGCCTTTTCTGAATCCCAGACGTTCCGTTGTACGCGGGGTAACATTCGTCCCAACGGGGACCAACCGACAGCTTCTACGGCCAACCGGGCCTTTGGAAACGAAACCATGTTAGAAGGAACGTATCTTCGACCTTCCTGAACGCAGTCGAACGTGTTCAGTATCCTGTAAGAGAGTAGAAGGAACCATAATAGGGTAGGGTAGGGAGGGAAGATACTCGCCTCCTGTCTTCATATAATCAATATTTTCCGTCACAAGCTAGGAAAATCTCGAATTATACCTCAGACAGGAGGCTCATATCTTATGCAAGTTCAAAGCTAGCATTTCTTACAGAAAATGAAGACAATATACATCAGATTACCCCAAAGCGGCCATAGACACGTGTGTTTCCGGTCTGAAGTAAAAGGAGCGGAAAACGGTCTCCGAGGACCAGTCCGCCGCCAGTAGAAGATCTGACAGAGATCCCCCGGCCGAGACCACCTTAGTAGCCATTGCACTTCTAGTGGAGTGTGCGCCGAATTTAGTGGTATCTATACCCGCCATGTCCATAGTCGACCTGACCCAGCGCGCTAGAGTGGCAGAAGTCACCGGGCGATGAGGTTGGACGTAGGAAACGAATAATTGGGGCGAAGATGGAGAACGAAGTTCGGCGGTACGCGTTTCATAGGCCTGCAGGCACTTGACGACACATAAGCGCGGACGATCCGAAAAGAAAGGATAGAATACCGACTGAATGCCGGTCTTGGTCCTACGCACGACCGAGAACCTAAGTCCTAGGGGCGAAAATTGTCGCCTGGAAATATCCAGTGCTCTAACATCTGAAACCCTTTTGACCGAGATAAGACAGAGGAGGATCGTAAGTTTGTACGTGAGATGTTTGAGAGACAAGTCCTCATTGTCATCCCACGTGGATAGCATGTCTAGGACCCTGGATACGTCCCATGTTGATAGGTATTTGGGACGAGGAGGTCGTTTAAACTTGATACCTCTCATTAGTTTGCAAATGAGAGGGTGTCTACCCACCGGCAAGGCATCCACAGGGTGATGGTAAGCCGAAATAGCTGATCGATACACGTTAATGGAGCTGTACGCTCTACCGGTATCGAAAGCCTCCGCCAGGAAGTTCACTATAAGTGCTACAGGGGTATGTATCGGATCAGCCTGTCGTTGATTACACCAACGCACCCAGATTCCCCAGGCTGACCTATACGCTGATCGAGTCCCGGGGGCCCAGGCCAGGGCGAGAAGCTCTCTAGCTGACTGTGAAAGGCCTCCATCAGCGTCTGGCATCCTGAGCCAGGCAGGCTAGGAGGGTCAGAGAGCCGTCTGAAATTAGCGGGTGTATGTCTTTGGACGGGTGTGAAAGGAGGACTGGAAACGAGGGCAAGACCCTGGGAAGGTCGATGACCATTTCCAACAGAAGAGGAAACCACGGTTGTGTTGGCCACCAGGGCACAATCAACACCACCTTGGCTCCCTGGGTAGCTATCTGCAATAAGGTCCGGCATATCAGCTGGAATGGTGGAAACGCGTAATGCGTCCCCCCCGTCCAGGATTGGCGGAAAGCATCCACCGCTGTTGCCGTTGGGTCCGGCCTCTAACTGAAGAATTGGGGCAACTGATGGTTGAGTCTGGAGGCGAACAAGTCCATGGACAGTGGTCCCCAGAGATGGATGATACTGATGAAGGTCGAGCGGTCTAGCCGCCACTCGCTGGAATCGGTAATGTATCTGGAGTTCCAGTCCGCCACGATATTGGAGGATGCCGGAATGTACTCCGCCATGGGGACGATGTTCCTGGCCAGGCAGAAGTGCCATAAAGCCTTGGCGATATCCGCCAAGATTTTGGACCTGGTGCCCCCCAAACGGTTGACGTATTGTACCGCTGAAATGTTGTCCATGCGTAGCAATACGCAACAGTTTGATCTCTTCGAGAGAAAACTCTGAACCGCGAAGAGGGCAGCTAGTAGCTCTAGGGCATGGATGTGTAGGAAGGATTCCCTGACTGACCAGATCCCTCCTGTTGAAATCTCTCCGAATCGAGCGCCCCAGCCCCTCCGACTTGCGTCGGATTCTAAGACGTCGTCCGGATAGGAATTGAAGATTGTCTTGCCGTTCCAATCGACGGCATGACCGAGCCACCACTTCAGTTCCGTCCTGGCCTCTGCGGAGAGTGGAATCTCGTCTGCATAACGGAGACCTTGTCTCAGGTGAAGGATTTTGAGGCGTTGAAGGGCTCAGTAATGGAGAGGGGCCGGGAAGACGGCCTGTATGGATGCGGCCAGGAGGCCCACTATTCTGGCTAATACCCGTAAAGATAGGGATTGCTTGTGCAGTATTGCTCTGATCTCTTTGCGGATCAGAGCAAGTTTTGCCTTGGGTAAACGCAAGACCGCCTGGTTGGTATCTACCAGGAAACCGAGAAACTCCATGCTCTGGGATGGTGCTAGAATAGACTTCTCCAAGCAGAAAGAAAGAGGAATAGGAAGGGGAGGAGCAGTCCTTATATGCAGAGGCCAGAGGGAGGGGTCACAGACCCAAGGACTGCTGGGAAACGTAGTTTCTTTCTAGTTTTCAAGTTTCAGCTTTTCTGTTTCATGTTATTTTTAGAAAAGCTTGAATACTGATCAGTTTTGTTTCTGCTGTGAGCATTAATAAAGAAAGATTAATGCATAAGATATGAGCCTCCTGTCTGAGGTATAATCTAGGATTACCCTACATGATTACAGCTCCATCGGCCTGCACAGTATTCTGACCACATATACAGTAACACAGTGCAAAAATCACTCTCTCCTTCGTGAATATATATTTCTTATTTATTTTTCTATTTAATTTATTATTTTTGCACAAGGCACCTGCTAGCCCAGGGAGGCAGGAGGCCCAAGCGTAGCTACACTTATTAAGCCACTCATATAAACAGCTGTTACCTAATTACATTTTCAGTCACTGGGTAGGCACCAGTATATCTCTAGGTCCAAACCAGGTTTTTACACGGCCCTGCACATCGCGGTCACAACTTCAGTCAGCCTTTGCTGATCTGCACAGGCTCCTGACCACACTATTTCAATCTTCCTCTATACTTGGAACATTTTTTCAGGCTTATGACCCAGACCTAGCCACCTGGCTGGCACTTTTTTCACCTATCCCACCAATAAAAGGGTAACTTACGCACACCCTAACTGAATTAGGAGTGTATTCACAGGGTGTCCATTCCATATTGGAATCTATCCCTATTTGAGGTCACCCGACACAGACCCACCGTTCTAAGATACATACTTTCAGCAGCGCCACATTCCCACCCAACCACAATATATACTGCATATGTTACTGTGAGATACACCCTTTAGATACTTTTCTTCTATTGTGCTATTCAAAAAACATCCATTTAGGACAAAAAAAAATTGTTTTGCAGTGTTTCCACCATATCTGTACGTGTGAGATACACCCTTTAGATACTGTTCTTCTATTGTACTATTCAAAAAACATCCATTTAGGGCAAAAAAAATAGTTTGCAGTGTTTCCACCATATCTGTACGTGTGAGATACACCCTTTAGATTCTGTTCTTCTGTTGTGCTATTCAAAAAACACCCATTTAGGACAAAAATATATATTTTGCAGTGTTTCCTCCATATCTGTACATGTGAGATAAACACTTTAGATACTGTTCTTCTATTGTGCTATTCAAAAAACACCCATTTAGGGCAAAAATATATATTTTGCAGTGTTTCCTCCATATCTGTACGTGTGAGATAAACACTTTAGATACTGTTCTTCTATTGTGCTATTCAAAAAACACCCATTTAGGGCAAACAAAAATATATTTTGCAGTGTTTCCTCCATATCTGTACGTGTGAGATAAACACTTTAGATACTGTTCTTCTATTGTGCTATTCAAAAAACACACATTTAGGGCAAAAAAATATATTTTGCAGTGTTTGCTCCATATCTGTACGTGTGAGATACACACTTTAGATACTGTTCTTCTATTGTGCTATTCAATTCCTAGGTCAAGATTATTATTTTTGTATTTTTATGTATCTTATGTTATTTTAAGTTATTTCCCTATCCACATGTATTTGTAGAGTACTTGCCATGCTCTTATTAACATTTTGCTGCCATTTGCAGTCCTCTAGCCCTTTCCATTACTTTTTTAGAGACATTTTAGTACTCAAAAGTTCTGGTCCCCATTGACTTCAATGGGGTTCGGGTCAAGTTCGGGTCCCAAACCCGGACTTTTTTTCGAAGTTCGGCTGAACCCGTTGAACCCGAACATCCAGGTGTCCGCTCAACTCTACTCCTGAACCTTTCCCAATCTCTAAGCACTATCCTTCCTAGATGGGGAACCTGTGCCTACACTATTCACTCACATAAAGTGTGCCAAACCCGGGAGCCAGAGTCTAAAAGTGCTACTAAACCCAGGACCCTGCATTCACTATATCTGGTTTCCCACAGTGCACAGAACATGGAAATGGAATTATTTTAGTACATATAAATTGCTAAATAACTTTTCTCATCAGCAGTTAGAGCAGTCTTGTGACTTCTGTCAGTGTCTGGTTAACGTTTGTAGGCACAATTTTCATTGTTCTATAAGGCTGCAGGACTCCTGACCCTCTGTCTGGACAGTGATTATTGACCATGTGCTGATTACATGCACTCCCCCCCAAAAAAAAAAAAAAAACTCTCGAGCAATACACACCAAACTAAGCATGTGCAGCTTTCCCCCAAGGCTCTGTAATATCAGGAGATAGATTGGGGACAGTAAAAAAAGGGAGGATCACAGAAGACAGGATCAAACACCTTTTTTACACAATTTAAAGGATTAACCACTTAGGTTCCACAGTATAACATGTCTGCTTTGTTGGATATACAGACTGATATTACTGTTGTGGGTTTAGTAATACTTTAAATAGACTCTGCCTGACTCAAAATGGTTGCCGGAGTCACATGGAATGCCAGCATCTAACCGGACACCTGTCTTCCATGACAGCAGGAAGTCATAGGGGAACCAAGTTCCTAAAAACGTCCTTCCCATTCTGCATTGCCGCTTTAGTTGAGTGCCACCTGCAGTGGGGAGTGCAGACTACACCTGCCTACAATTGTTAAACCCACAGTTTATCCAGAAGGCAAAAACCTTTATAATAAAGTATGTTTCAATTTGTTCCAACAAGGAAAAAAATCCTTCCTGGTTCTCTAAGGCAGATGTTCTTAAACTGAGGACTCAAATAAGAAAATTGTTATCCTACTGGAATATGTTTTTTACAAAAATGTCAAGAAAGCCATAAAAAAGACAACAAACAACAATAGCTGTATGATTAAAAAATTAAAAATAACACAAACAAACAGTAATTAGTACAGCTCTGTATTTATAATATTTCATGGAGGGGGAGGGGGGACTCAAAATCAACTGCAGAACATTGTTGCCTAAACTAGTGATATGAAGCTAGCTAGCGATCCACAACTTTTAACAAAGATTAATAAAAAGGTATTTCAGGTAATGCAATACTGCAGAATATTGCAGTGAAAAGATGATGCCAGGAAGAGGTGACTGGTCAGGATGGGCATAGACTGTAGGACTGGATCACTATTGTTACTATACAGGATTTCTAGTGCCAATGCAGCGCTTTACAATGTAAAGGTGGGACAATACAATTACAATACAGTTCAATACAGAAGAATTAGGAGGGCCCTGCTCATGGAGCTTACAATCTAAAGGGAGGGGGAGGTGGTACAAAAGGTAATAGCTGCGGGGGATGATCTGATGGAGGTAATGGAGGATCACTGGTCCTCATGCTTAGAAGAGATGCTGCCAGACTAGAAAAGTTGTTATTGGGAGGGCAGAACAACATTCACCTGGAGACGGGCTTGAAATCCTAACTTTGGGTAAATTGTGAGTACAATTCTCACCTCCTCTCCGCTACAAAAATTCCTTTCCAACATGTCTTTAGTCTGACTTCCACTCACATATAATAATGCAGATTGCTGAGCTGATATCATCGGCCCAGATTCACGTACCCGGGCGTATCTTTGTGCGGGCGTAGCGTATCTTTTGATACGCCGGCGTAAAGCCTTTGTGAATCCGGGCCATCAGGCCAGATTCAGGAAGCATTTAAGCCGGCGTATCAAAAGATACGCCGCCGTAATTTCAAATGTGCGCCGCCGCATCTTTGCGCCGATTCACAGAGCGAGATATGACGAAAAACATGGCTTCAGCCGTCCGACGTAACTTGCCTACGCCGGCGTATCATGGGCACATAGTTACGCTGGACGCATTTGGCGTTCCCATTATAAATATGCTAATGAGTAAGATACGCCGATTCACGAACGTAGATGCGCCCGGCCGCTTCATATACGCGCTTTGCGTAAGGCTTACGTCCAGAGTAAAGTTACCCCTGCTATATGAGGCACAGCTAATGCAAAGGTATGGGTCAGGGAACAACGCCTTTTGAATTTTACGTTGTTTACGCCGTTTACGTAGTACATGAATAGGGCTGGACATAGGTTACGTTCACACGTCGTAGGCATTGCGCGCCGACGTCACTTAGGCATTCTATCCGACGTGATTCTGAGCATGCGCACTGGGATACGTCCACGGATGTCGCATGCGCCGTTCGTTTGGCCCATCATTTGCATGGGGTCACGGTTTATTATAATAAAACACGCCCACTGTCTTGCTACTTTGAATTACGCGGGCTTACGCCGGCTCATTTACGCTACGCCGCCGTGTTTTGGGGAGCAAGTGCTTTGTGAATACAGCACTTGCCTCTCTAACTTGTGGCGGCGTAGCGTAAAGAAGATACGCTACGCCCGCACAAAGATGCGTCCGGGTACGTGAATCTGGCCCGTCATGTCTATCCTGCTCTCAAAAAAGATCTGAAGAGGAAGAGAATCTCCCGAAGACATGTGAAAAGAGGAGTTAAAAAAAAAGAGAAAAAACATAAAGCTTTGGGTTTGGAGGGGCATCCAGAAACTAGGCTAAAATTGCATAATTTTAAATGAAAAACAATGCCGTGTACTAATTGTTACATATGCCTCTTTCTGGCGAGAAAGGAAGACCTAAACAGAACATAAAACCTAACAAACACCATCTCATTTTACATAATTACTTTCAGGAGGAGTCATTTTTAAATATTACATGCTTGATTCACTAAGATGGAGGAGTTATTATTTTACATACTGTATCTGGTAAGGTTGAAAAAAGACACCAGGCCATCCAGTTTAACCTGTTTTGGTGTATGTACATTTTTTTGTCAATAGTACATTGTATATCCCTGTATGTTGTGCTTGTTAAGGTGTCCATCTAATAGTTTTTTTAAACTGCTGATACCACTGCTTGTGGAAGAGAATTCCACATCCTTACCGCTCTGACAGTAAAAAACCCTCTACGCAGATTAACGCTAAACCACTTCTCTTCCAATTTCAGTGAATGGCTGCGTGTCCTATTAAATTTGCTATTACTGAAACGTTTTTTCCCTATGCTATGGTCACCAGTGCGGTATTTGTACATCGCTATCATATCCCCTCTCAAGCATCTCCTCTCCAAGAGAGAATACGTTCAATGCTTGTAGTCTTCCCCCATAGCTGAGATCTTCTAGTCCCTTTATTAGCTTTGTTGCCCTTCTCTGGACTCTCTTCAGTTCCAGCACATCCTTCTTGAGAACTGGATGGTATACTCCAGGTGCTGCCTGACCAGAGTCTTGTAGAGTGGAAGGATTATTGTTTTATCTCTTGAGTGAATCCCCTTTTTAATACATGCTAATATTCTGTTGGCTTTCCTTGCAGCAGCTTGGCATTGCATGACATTGCTGAGCCTAAAGGCTGGTACACGGTCCGAATATCGGCCACTTCAACAAAAACCGGCCGACATTCAGCCAGAGTCTAGAGCAGCCTGTCTGGAAATTCAACAGCCGACCAGCTTTCCGTCCGTTGGCTGAAAGCGCTGACCAGTGTGTTCTGGTGGGAGGGCGGCTGTTTCCTTGTCAGAACACAATAGCTCATTAAGGGTGAGGAGCTCACGAGGAGCTCGCTGTACCAATTGTGCTATGTTAGTAAAGAGAACTCCTCCATTTTTTTTTTTGTTAAGTCCATTGGGGTTCTACTAGAAGTAGGACATTTTATTTTAATAATATTAAATTATAAAAGCCTTCATGCCATTTTCTAATTTATGTTTTATTAAAAGGGAACTGGAAATGAGTGATTTGCCAAACTATACCATAGTCTTGCTGGTATGAAGCCACAGCTGATATACATGTATCTCTATATAGACATCTTTGTGAAATTGAGTAAATCTGCCCGTGGTAAAACCTGATGATTTCAGTGTTTGTTGCAAACAACATCCATGAGGTCAGTTAACATGACAGCGCACTGGTTATAAGCTGCCGTGACAGCTGAGCATAATGAGAGTGCCTGTGGCTTTATACCTAACAGCTGTGAGCCTGAGGTAACCATTTAAAGCACAGAGACGCCATGGTAACAGGAACAACAAAACTGTTAATCTTCCAAAAATAAGGTATCATACAATGTATGTACTGTACAACACACTATGACAACCATACAGAAATGTGTTGTGGTCATGCTAGGACCTTTGGATTACAAACAATTTAAAAAGTCATGGTGGGATTATCACCAGGATACTTAATGTTATCTGCAAAGCCCCAGTATAGATATGAACATTTCTTTAGTCCTTCGTGAAAAAAAATACCTATTCCTTAAAAACTTTAATAAAAAAAAAGAAAAAAGTTTTTTATTATATCAATGTGTTTATTTAGGGAGTGTTATACTGTTGTTGATTATTTGTCCATGAGCCTTGTTTAAAGCTCATCTACCAGCAAAATGTATCTCCCCTCCCTCCCACGGCCTCTAACCCATTTAGCAGGTGTCTCTCAGACCAGAGTTTAAAGGCATAATTCCCCCAAAAACCTTTTTTTAACATTGATTGAGGCTTGTTATGTCAAGGGGAATCGGGTGTTTTTTTTTTAGAAACGAAGCAGTACTTACCGTTTTAGAGATGCATCGTCTCCGTCGCTTCCCGGTATGATCGTCTGGTCTGGGCGTGCCTATTTGATTGACAGGCTTCCGACGGTCGCATACATCGCGTCACGAGTAGCCGAAAGAAGCCGAGCGCCGGTGCGGCTCTATACTGCGCCTGCGCACCGTCGTTCGGCTACTTTCGGAAAATCGTGACGCAATGTATCCGAACGTCGGAAGCCTGTCAATCAAATAGGAACGCCCAGACCCGATGACCATACCCGGAAGCGTCGGAGACGATGCATCTCTAAAACGGTAAGTACTGCTTCGTTTCTAAAAAAAAAAAACACCCGATTCGAAACATATCTGTCTGCTGGCATTTTGGTTTGCTCGCGTGTACACACGAGCAAACCAAAATCCCCGCCAGCAGACAGCGCACTGACGTGTCGGTGACGTGGCGGTGACGTTGACGCCGCCACGTCACCGCACCAGGAAGTAAAACACTTCCGCGCATGCGTCAAAATCATTCGGCGCGTGTGCGAGAAGACATGTCTGCTGGTTAGCATACTAACCAGCAGACATGTGGGGCGGACGGGTTCCCAGCCGACAGATTTCAAAGCATGCTTTGAAATCCGTCGGGTGGCCAAATCCGTCGGCTTGCCCGTACACACGGTCGAATCTGTTTGCTGGGACGGTCGGGCCGACCGTTTCCAGCAGACAGATTTGATCGTGTGTACGAGGCCTTAGGCCTCGTACACACGATCAAATCTGTCTGCTTGAAACGGTCAGCCCGACCGTCCCAGCAAACAGATTCGACCGTGTGTACGGGCAAGCCGACACGTCAGCGCGCTGTCTGCTGGCGGGGATTTTGGTTTGCTCGTGTGTACACGCGAGCAAACCAAAATGCCAGCAGACAGATTTGTTCAAATCTGTCGGACAGACCGTTTTGAACAAATCGATTGACTCGTGTGTACGAGGCCTTACAGGTTTTCTTTTAAGATGTATTTGGCTCCATCCATCAACTCTGTCCAGCTTCCCTGTCCCTGCTGAAGAAAAGCATCCCCACAATATGATGCTGCCACCACCATGTTTTATGATGGGGTTGGTTTGTTCAGAGTGATATGCACATGGTGATTTCGCTTTTAGGCTAAAGCTTTTTTGGTCTCATTTGACCAGAGCACCTTCCTCCACATGTTTGCTGTGTCCCTCACATGGCTTCTTGCAAACTGCAAATGGATCTTCTCATAGCTTTCTTTCAACAATGGCTTTCTTCTTGCCACTCTTCCATAAAGGCCAGATATGTGGAATGCATGACTAATAGTTGTCCTGTGGACAGATTCTCCCACCTGAGCTGTGGATCTCTGCAGCTTCTCCAGAGTAACCATGGCCCTTTTGGCTGCTTCTCTGATTAATACTCTCCCTTCCCTGACTGTAAGTTTCAGTGGACATCAATGTCTTCGTAGGTTTGTAGTTGTGCCATACTCATCCATTTTGGGATGATGTATTGAACAGTATTCCGTGAGATATTCAAAGCTTGGGATATTTTTTTATTACCTAACCCTTCTTTAACCACTTCAGGTCCGCGCTATTGACAAAATACGCGAACAGCGCGGACCTGAGGCGCCGGGGTCACGTCTTTGGACGTGATTTGCTTGTAATTCCCCGCGCGCCACAGGGTGGCGCGCGGCGGGGAAAAACAGTCCCGACGCATCACCGAGGATCCGATGCGTGTACCCGGCGGCCGCGATGTCCGTCAGGTACACGCGATCGTCGGTGAGAGAGCAGGGACGTGGAGCTCTGAGTGTAAACACAGAGCTTCACGTCCTGTCAGTGAGGTGACAGATGCTGTTTCTCTTGTACATAGGGAGACAGCATCGGTCACCTCCCCCAGTCACCCCCCTCCCCCCATACAGTCAGAACACACCCAGGCAATACATTTAACCCCTTTCTCACCCCCTAGTGTTAACCCCTTCAATGCCAGTCACATTTATACAGTAATTAGTGCATTTTTATAGCACTGGTCGCTGTATAAATGTGAATGGCGCCAAAAATGTGTCAAAAGTGTCCGATGTGTCCGTCGCAATATCGCAGTCCCAATAAAAATCGCAGATCGCCGCCATTACTAGTAAAAAAAAAATATTAAAAAAAAAATCATAATTATGTCCCCTATTTTGTAGGTGCTATAACTTTTGCGCAAAGCAGTCACTTATTGTGATTTTTTTTTTTTTTTTTTACAAAAATACGTAGAAGAATACGTATCGGCCTTAACTGAGAAAAAAATATATAAAAAAAAAAAAATGGGATATTTATTATAGCAACAAGTAAAAAATATATATATATTTTTAAATTGTCGCTCTTTTTTTCATTATAACGCAAAAAATAAAAACCGCACGAGCGATCAAATACCACCAAAAGAAAGCTCTATTTGTGGGGAAAAAAAGGACGCCAATTTTGTTTGGGAGCGACGCAGTGCCGGAAGCTGAAATTTCGCCTGAGCATGAAGGGGGTTTATGTGCCCAGTAAGCAAGTGGTTAAACTTTCCACAACTTTATCCCTAGTTCTCTTACAAACCTCTGAGGGCTTCACATAACAGTTGTATTTATTCTGAGATTAAATTACACACAGGTGGGCTCTATTTATGAATTAGGTGACTTCTGAAGGCAATTGGTTCCACAAGATTTCAGTTAGGAGTATCAGAGTAAAGGCGGCTGAATACAAATGCAAAAAAATAAAAAATAATAACAAAAATAAATAATTGAAAACCATTTATCATTTTTCCTTCCACTTCACAATTTTGTGCCACTTTGTGTTGGTCTACCACATAAAATCTCAATAAAATACATTTACCCTTTTGGTTGTAATATGAGAAAATGTGGAAAATGTCATTCTATTTAACCTGTTTCTGGAATAGATTGGGCAGCTAATTTTTGAAATATACAATGGCAAGCAGAGAGGATGATGCATGTCTAAAGGGATGTTGGGGATGTGTTCTTTCCAGTGCCATCTTAAGAGCATTATAGGCCCCCGGGCAATACAGTGCACTGGGGCCCTGTCTACACAACCACGCACAAGAATTTACTGCCAAAAATCATGAAATTTACTGGCAGAACCACAATTTTTTATTGGCACTGCAAAAAAGTACCTAAAATTACAGTTTTACAAATTTCTTCATTGGCATGAAGGTTAGGTTACTGTAACCCAGCCTGATCAGAGTTTCCTCTTGCATCAGAGTCTGCAGGATTCCCCCTTACAGTGAAAGGGAACTCTTATGTAAAGGGGAACACTGCAGATCATGATGTAAGGGGGAACTCTGATGTGGAGGGGGGCTCTGGTGACCAGAGACCACCTTATATCAGAATCCACTGCTTTCTCTTTACATCAGAGTTCCCACTTACATCACGGTCCTCAGACTGAGTTCCCCCTAGCACTGTAAGGGGGAATCCTGCAGACTCTGATGTAAAGGGGAAGCACCTTCCGTAGAGTAAAAAACGAAGGTAAGGGGGGCACTAATATTTTTATATTTTCTCCCCCCTTTCTTTAGCAACCACCCGCCCTTAGACTGGCCTGGTGGTGCTATCACTGACCTCCTCTCAGGTGCACCATGCAAGGCTCAGTCAGATGGCTCCAGCTTGGCTGCTCTGGTTTTATCCTATAGTCTCTTCATGTCTGACTTCTCCTGTGACCCCCATCCCAGCGGCGCTCCCACTCTTAACTCCTCTCCAGACTCTTCCTCAGAGACTGTAGACACGATACAGTTCTACAGTTCTGACCCGCCATTCTCCACCATTTTTTACTGGGGTCGCTGGGCAGCCGATGGGGGCCCCCCAGGCAAGTGGGGCCCCTGGGCAACTGCCCAGTGTGCCCAATGGAAAAGACAGCCCTGGTTCTTTCATATAATACTTGGGCTCAGAGCAGAGCATCCTTCCAGTGGGAAATTGGAACATGTGGAGTAAGAGTAGCAAGATGGATGATTGGTCGTAGTGTATTTATTATTTAAGACTATAGTGATTAAAACAAACATTAGGAACTGTAAATGTTGGAGACATTTACACAAAAAAATGGGGGTTTACAGAAAGATGGGAAATCATTTGCATTGCCATCTTTGAGGCATTTTACATATGGACTTCAGCTTGTGTAAGGACAGTGCAAATAGCAAGCTTGTCATGGATATGCAGTAATGTTTGTCTGTCAGCTTACCTCTCCTCCATGTGTTCACCTTAGAGGCCACCCACTCTCACCTGGCTGCTTAAGGATGGCTCCTCCAAGCATGGCTCCACCCCAGCCCCTATAAGAGATCTTTATATTAACCTGTACACTGCAAGCCAGCCCTGCTGATCAACATTGTATGTTATCTTTCGTGTGCGACTTGCTGTGTCTTCTACGTCTAATTCCAAATACCAATCTTGCCTTGTTCTCGACTATGCCTGCCTGCTTGTGACCCTGACCTTTGGCGTGTTCTATGTTTATGCTTGTCTGCTAGTTGTCCCGACCTTTAGCTTATCCCCTTACTATCCTCCTGTACCTACTGTGAGCATGAGCTGGGAGACTGGAGCCAGTAGCAATCCAGTCCATCCTCACCACTGGAGGCTCTGGTGAACACCTGCTGGCTCTTAGGCCCCGTACACACGGCCGAGAACCTCGACTGGCGGAACACATCGTTCCGCCCGTCGAGGTTCTCGGCCGGCCGTCAGATTCGGCGACCAGCCCGTCGGGAAAGGCGACCAGCCATTCATCCCGACGGGCCGTCGAGCAAATAGAGAACCTGCTCTCTATTTGCTCGATGGGTTTCCCGACGGGCTGGGCACGGCGAATCCGTACACACGGCCGAGGTTCTCGGCAGAATGAGGATCCCAGCGAGGTTCTCGCTGGTTTCTGCCGAGAACCTCGGCCGTGTGTACGGGGCTTCAGACTCCGCACCCTGGGGAATCTTATGCTCTAGCTCCCTGTGGGATCCGTGTTGGTTCTGCAGTGGACCTGCCTTCCTTAACCACCAAGAGTTCCACCTGCAGCAGTCAGTCGTAGGGTCCACTACCATAGCGGTGCACTCCTGACCTCAACGGTGTGCATCTGTCATCTTGCCTCAGGTGACCTGCCAAAGCTTTTACAAAGCTTTGGGCCAGCTTCAGGCAGCTTTGTTGAAGTCTTAAGGCCTCAACGCTGGACGCCGATAACAATGTTTTTCTCCTGGCAGCAAAAAACATTTAATGCTGGTAAATGTGTGTACCGCGTTTACTCAAGTCAAGCGCTTTGGCGTTTATTCATTTCATTTGCCAGAATAAATTATTTATTCTGGTCATTGAAATGAAAAACCATCCAATCGCTTGACTTGAGTAAACCAGGTACACACATTTACCAGCATCAAATGTTTTTATTTCAAGAGATTACGCTTCTCTTCTTAAATCAAAGCATCGTATGTGGTGCTTGGCAGCAAAGTTTCTCCTGAATGTTCAAGTATGTAAAGATGAGTGTACATTCTCGGAATGCTCTGCCTTGGTGCAAGGATGAATTAACTCCTCTGCACATGTACATGTTACGTCATCTCTGACTGGCCAATTGAGGTTGGCCACAGGTACCATACTTGGAAAAATACTTGGCACATTGCTTGGGAGTTTAGTTCCGCATTAAAGCATACTTTAGTTACCCGTTGACATAGTTAGCCACATCTTAAGTGCTTGACCTCAGGAATGTTTTACCCCCTTCATGACCAGGCCATTTTTTTGTTATTCTGACATGTCATGCAACACTGTATGCAAATTAAATTTAAAAAAAAATTATTGTTTTGGTGATATTTGATCACCACTGGGGTTGTTTGCTATATAATTGGGAAAAAATATATTTTGAAAAAAAAAAAGACAATAAAAATACTAGGGTTGTCCCGATAGCACTTTTTTAGGACTGAGTACAAGTACCCATACTTTTTTTCAAGTAGTCGCCGATACCGAATACCGATACTTTTTTTTAAATGTGTCCCCAAATGCAGCCATGTCCCCCACATATGCAGCCATGTCCCCCCCAGCCATGTCCCCCACATATGCAGCCATGTCCCTCCAGCCATGTCCCTCTAGCCATGTCCCTCTAGCCATGTCCCTCACATATGCAGCCATGTCCCTTCAGCCATGTCCCTTCAGCCATGTCCCTCACATATGCAGCCATGTCCCTTCAGCCATGTCCCTCTAGCCATGTCCCTCACATATGCAGCCATCTCCCTTCAGCCATGTCCCTTCAGCCATGTCCCTCTAGCCATGTCCCTCACATATGCAGCCATGTCCCTTCAGCCATGTCCCTCTAGCCATGTCCCTCACATATGCAGCCATGTCCCTTCAGCCATGTCCCTCTAGCCATGTCCCTCACATATGCAGCCATGTCCCTTCAGCCATGTCCCTCTAGCCATGTCCCTCACATATGCAGCCATGTCCCTTCAGCCATGTCCCTCTAGCCATGTCCCTCACATATGCAGGCATGTCCCTTCAGCCATGTCCCTCTAGCCATGTCCCTCACATATGCAGCCATGTCCCTTCAGCCATGTCCCTCTAGCCATGTCCCTCACATATGCAGCCATGTCCCTTGAGCCATGTCCCTCTACCCATGTCCCTCACATATGCAGCCATGTCCCTTCAGCCATGTCCCTCTAGCCATGTCCCTCACATATGCAGGCATGTCCCTTCAGCCATGTCCCTCTAGCCATGTCCCTCACATATGCAGCCATGTCCCTTCAGCCATGTCCCTTCAGCCATGTCCCTCACATATGCAGCCATGTCCCTTCAGCCATGTCCCTCTAGCCATGTCCCTCACATATGCAGCCATCTCCCTTCAGCCATGTCCCTTCAGCCATGTCCCTCTAGCCATGTCCCTCACATATGCAGCCATGTCCCTTCAGCCATGTCCCTCTAGCCATGTCCCTCACATATGCAGCCATGTCCCTTCAGCCATGTCCCTCTAGCCATGTCCCTCACATATGCAGCCATGTCCCTTGAGCCATGTCCCTCTACCCATGTCCCTCACATATGCAGCCATGTCCCTTCAGCCATGTCCCTCTAGCCATGTCCCTCACATATGCAGCCATGTCCCTTGAGCCATGTCCCTCTACCCATGTCCCTCACATATGCAGCCATGTCCCTTCAGCCATGTCCCTCTAGCCATGTCCCTCACATATGCAGGCATGTCCCTTCAGCCATGTCCCTCTAGCCATGTCCCTCACATATGCAGCCATGTCCCTTCAGCCATGTCCCTCTAGCCATGTCCCTCACATATGCAGCCATGTCCCTTGAGCCATGTCCCTCTACCCATGTCCCTCACATATGCAGCCATGTCCCTTCAGCCATGTCCCTCTAGCCATGTCCCTCACATATGCAGCCATGTCCCTTCAGCCATGTCCCTCTAGCCATGTCCCTCACATATGCAGCCATGTCCCTTCAGCCATGTCCCTCTAGCCATGTCCCTCACATATGCAGCCATGTCCCTTCAGCCATGTCCCTTCAGCCATGTCCCTCTAGCCATGTCCCTCACATATGCAGCCATGTCCCTTCAGCCATGTCCCTCTAGCCATGTCCCTCACATATGCAGCCATGTCCCTTGAGCCATGTCCCTCTACCCATGTCCCTCACATATGCAGCCATGTCCCTTCAGCCATGTCCCTCACATATGCAGCCATGTCCCTTCAGCCATGTCCCTCTAGCCATGTCCCTCACATATGCAGGCATGTCCCTTCAGCCATGTCCCTCTAGCCATGTCCCTCACATATGCAGCCATGTCCCTTCAGCCATGTCCCTCTAGCCATGTCCCTCACATATGCAGCCATGTCCCTCTAGCCATTTCCCCCACACCTTTGCCGCCGAAAGCCGCCGAAAAACTGCCGCATCGCTGCATGGAAAAAATCACAGCATTCATTTGAATAGCTGTTTTGCCCACACGTATAGACACTCCCCCTTGCTCGGGATTGGACAGATCACGATCACCCATCCAATTCCGAGCAAGGGGGAGTGTCTATAGGCAGCGGGAAAACTACAGCTATTCAAATGAAAGCTGTGATGTTCCCGCACGCCGTTTAACCCATGCGGCGGCTTTCGATGCGGAGGCGCGATGCGACGGCAGCGGCGGGGGAAGTATTCTATTTAGGTATCGGGGGTATCGGTCCCGATACCGATACTGGTATCGGTATCGGGACAACCCTAAAAAATACCCTTGAAGTATAACTAAAGGCAAAACTTTTTTTTAGCTTTGGATAGAGTGGAGAGGGATTAAAACACCTGCCAATTTGTATTGCTGTCTGTGCCCTCATTCGGGAGATTCATCCTCTCAATTTGTCCTATTTACCATTATCATTAAAAGTGAAAGTAAGAGAAATTACCCAAATTTTGTGTTGTCCACAGAAAAGTAATAGAGGGAAAATCTTCCAATGGGGACACTAGTTCTGGTGACCTGGGGGTTCCCAAGGAATTCGCTTGATATGCAGGGATTTCCTCTCACTTCCTGTTTGGCTATGGGACAGGAAGTGAAGTGGAATCTCCACAATGTGACATAGATTATGAAAAAAATTCTGACAGTGGCTATTACCCTCTCTTGCTCTATCCAAGTTAAACAAAAAAAGTTTTGCCTATAGTTCTACCATAAAGTGTAATTATACTCACCTCCACTCTTCCAAGTTCCTGGCATTTTGATTGGTCGAGCCAAGATGACTTCACTCAGGGCTGAAATTTTACAATGAGCAGTGGCAGACGCTCATTAAGTGTGAAGGGGTGACCCCCCCCCCCGATTAATTTGTATACGGGGCACCGGACACATGGATTTCTATTGTGTTTTTTTTTAAGCACATGATTAGAGCCTCAGGCTTCGAGCCCACCCAATTGTTTGACGTTTGCGACAGGGGTTGGAGCATAGAGGAGGAGTAGTGTAGCGGAGGAGGAGGCAGGGGGACCTGGTGGCAGCCAATGAGTGTGCAGTCCCCGGTGTTCTGCCAAAACACCAGCGATGACATGCAGAGGCACTGTTGAAGTAGGGAGAAGAGAGATGAGGATTTCTGTAGGAAGCGTGCCATGGCCTGGCTCTATCCACCTGCCTGCTCTCCTACTGCTTCTGCCGAGGAGGGGAAGCGATCGTGGATGGGGTAAGCGTGGACCTGGCCGCCACTGACAATGAGCTGCGTGTATTCAGCTCAGTGTACAGTGTGTGCAGATGGGTAAGAAACTTCAATGCAGAAGAAAACTAGAAGCAAACAGATTGTGCACTTTGCAAGTGCAGTTGCACTTATTTTCCCCAGAGCTTAGTGAATGTGGTCACGTGCGTGCCAGCAAAAATACTTGTTATATTTACCTTGCACCTGATTCGGTATTGTGACAGACTCACCCGGGACAGAGGCATTTGGAAGGGACTGAATTATAGCCTCTTGTCTTGCAATCATGGGCCCTGGCATTTGGGGAATGGTGCTCTTTGTGAGCTGTATGCCTGGGGACCCTTGAGGTGGTGTTATTTTGGATTCAGGTCCATGTCCCCCCAAGACACACAGACTCTGGGAATCCTGTATATGCCATATTAGAAAGAGTGACTGATTCATACGGTTGGGACATATACTGTAAGGAGATGCTAATGTCATCACCTCCAGCCATCTGTCTGTCTGTTGTCTTCTAAATTGTAAATGATTCTATTGTGGCTTCTCTGTCACATATTGTTGTTTGTGCTAATTGACCCTGCAATTGTATGAAGGAGTTCTGTGTTGATATATATGATAATGTGTATTGTAATTAGGGAGTCACATCGACTGCATAAGGGATTCGTTAATTAGCTCATGTTAATTAACGTTTCTGGTATTGTTAGAGCAATATGAGCAGGAGGGGTGAATTCCCTTCTCTGCTACTGTATATAAGACTTGTATTCTGGTTTTAATAAAGAGTCCATGTTCAGCAGACAAAAAAGTATCATCTTGTATTCTTGTGAGCAGTTGGAATATCTGATAGATATATCAGACTGGAAGGAAGTGGTATATGACAAAAGCACTGAAGCGGAGTGTGGGACGTTTCATTACAGGTATTATTTACAAAGTGAGGATTTATCACATTCAATTTGGGGGGGGGGGGGCAGTGTAGTGTGGCGGTAGTAACTCGCACACACTTCAGTTGCAAATCAAAAGAACTTGTATTGTAGTCGGAATACAATTCACAACAAGCCTGGCGGAAGACAGCCCAATGGGGAAAATGCACAGCAGATTGAAGCAGAGCAGATTCAGGTACCTTCAGATTCAGGAACCTTTCCCTGCTGCTATTACTGTCCCTGATATACGGGTGACATGTACACTATCCACACACTAAGTGTATGCTAAGCTCAGGACTTTGCCTGACCCAAGATCTTGATTAAAGTTACAAAGCCCCTATTAAAATATGTTTCACCACCCAAATCTGGAGCTTATGCTTTCTTTAAGAATTTCAACAGGCTACCTAAATGCTGATTGCGGGAAACCACGTTTCGTGTACAGCATTCAAAACGCACAAGGTGGAGGTAAATAGAAGGTGGGCTGGGCACATTAGCTTTAATGAATGCCCTGCCCCTAATTAAAGATTATTCTCTGCTTATAGTGGCCGGTGGGGTGCATAGTAACAAAAAAGTGTCCTTAGAAGTTTTTTTTCAATGTTCTCAACTATGACAATGTTCGTACACAAGCTAAAGACCATTGGGGGAATTGAGTAAAGGAGTTATGACTCCCTCCTTTTTTGGGGCAGTATGGCTCCTTTTGTAATGCTTTCTAAAACGTGCATCAGATTCAGCTAACTTCCTAATACTTTCACTTTTTGAATCTGACCCCTTGTGACTGTAAAAGATTAAAATTAGTTAGTTACATCGCTGTTCTTTATCATAGTCATGGATATCCTCCAGTTCATTGCAAGTAAGGGAGATTATTTTCAGTGTCATAACTTGGATTCTAATAGATGAAATTGACTGATTCATGAAATGTGATGTGATGAATGACACTTCCTAGTTCAAAGCTGTCCTTCCTCAGCTATTTTAGCTGAACATGAACCTAATCAAGCATAATCTGTAAATAATTATCTGCCTTGAAAGGCAGGGGAGATATTAGGGAGTCAATAAAAGAGCAAAAGAGGGGTTTGGCTTGCTGCTTCCCACATTGCTTTTTTATTTTGTGATCACAGTTTTTATTCTGACGGATGTATGTTGTTGTTTTTTTAATTAAAACATTTTTTTGACCTACAATATGGAGGCATTTTTTCTTTCTATATCCCGGATGAGAGTTTTTTGGCTGTCCAGTTTGGTCATCTGAGTTCCAGCTTGGTGGTTACCTTCTCTGGAGTCACTCTTGGAGTCCATTGGGTTCCTTGGATCATTCTGGAGATTTGACGATTTGGGCACCCCTGCTTAACTGACTCGCTGACACTCGAGTCCACCGTTTCCAGTAAGAGTTTACACCCCTTACTTTTGGTGGATGGCATATTATCCATGAAGAAAAGCCACTGTATTCTACTTCTGAGCAACAACCATTTTGTAGGTGGATTTTATATGTTTACCTCAGGACTTCTGTCCTCACTTATTACATACATGATTGTTATATTTGAGATTGTTTTTCATCACAGAGTTATTATTTGTTTATTAATTATTGGTACATAGCACATTGTACACTATGTTTAGTGCTACATTCTATAACTATTGTAGTGCCAGCCTTATTCAATGCTTTAAAAGCCTTTAAAGGTCATCAGTTTAGAGTTAAGCGTGAATTATGCCTAATAATTATTGCTCTTACTACGTTTGTCAGAATGATACCTCACGTGTGATGCAATTTATGCTTTCATACAAAAATTTGGGGTAACGTTGTTTTTTGTGATTTCACTGGCATGTGTAATTTTAAGTCTTGATGTGTTTGTTATTGTTTTACTTGAGACAACACCATGTTTTATATTTTAACAAAAGGTGGGTATTATAATGTGTGTTTATACTAAAATTAATTTTTGTATTTTTATTTATTTATTTATCAAGTTTGGCACACTGACAGGAGTGCTAAACCAGCAAATGCCAACACAGATATTCATCGATCTAAAATTGCATCTGCCACCGTTTTTTTCTCCAGGGCATCTGCTTTCAGAAAATATATATTGGTTTCAGGGTTTTTCGGTAATTATCAGCAAAATACTTTTTTAGATTTTAAAATGTGGTTAAACCACTGATTACCTTCCATAGTAAAATCAAAAACTGAAACTAATTTCCTTATCCAAAGAGGACAAGGAAATTGAAACATTCCCCTTTATGCCAATCCGTTCTCCATTTTGCCACCAAATTTGGTAAAAGAAATAGAAATTCTTCCTAAACTAAATGAGTGAAGGTGTGTTATTTTGGTAAATAATTCCTAAAGCCCTTGCAGAGATTAAAGCAATATTCAAATGATAATTATTGTAAAAAAAAAGACTCAATCAAGGTTCTAATAATCTACTTTTAGAGATAATTTTCCCATGTTCTCATCAATTTCTGTCCTAAGTGTTGGAATAGTTTACCGCTTTAGAACGAAACTTGCATCTGTGCATGGAACCATAAATCTTACATACGGCAGTTTTTAGTTTCACATGGCCATGCCAAATTAAGGTATCACAGTCCAAAAATAAATAAGTGTGCTTAAACAGCAGTGTGATGCCACTCTTATGTAAACAAAAGTAGATGGCTATGCAGAGCAAATGTCACATCTTCACTGTCACATCCATATAAAGTTTTAAAGAGGTGAAAAAATGAAACTATTGTATTGTTTTTGGCTGCCTGTTTTCTGATTTATTTAAGTTCAAACGTTTTGATATTACCACAAATAGAACATACAGTAATTTTTTTTTGGAATTGGGATGGACTTCAAGCTAATAGGGATGAGGTTCAAGTTTGTCACTTTACTAGATTTGAGGTGAATCCTGCAAATTCAAGATTTGCTGTCCAACCAAACTTTTGGTTAGGTTTGCCCGGAGGAACAATTTTTTCAACCATAATGGACTGCATGGTGTTTAAACTATGACCAGGTATCTTAGAAAACCTACAAGGGGGCTTTTGGATAAGTCACCCCACCACTATAAAAGGGGTGGGGGGGCACAGAGCATCCATAGTGTCAGCGTGTTGGAATCTTCTATAGAGAACCCATGAGTAAAGATAGCAAACTGCATAGGGAGAAATTAGGATCAGTTAGGAAGCTGTATATTAACCCCTTCCCAAAAACTGTACACATATATGCAGCCTAACAGAAGTGGGTCTCCATATATGTGTACCTGTGTTTGTGCTGAGAGGCTTGGTTCCCAATTACCTGATCACTGTGACAGCCTCTGATTGGCTATCACAGTGATAAGTCCCTGTACAACCTGCTCCTGTGTTTTTTTTTCTTCTCTTGAATAGAGAAACAGTTACAGTGTATATACTAGAGGAAAAAATGTAATCAAAGAAGTGTGTGTAAAAATATATAAATATATATATAGATAGATCAGGGTTTGATCTAAGCCAGGGCTAGGCTCAAGGTTAGGGTCAAGGGTCATGGTCAGACTCAAAGGTTGGGGTCAAGGTCAGGGACAGTGTGAAATGGAAGAACTGCAGCTGAGGGTGCATTGAGCCCTTCAGCGTTTCATCTCCTCCAAAAAGAAGGACCAAATAAGGGCATGTGCATGGCAGGTGTTTTGTCCACAGCCCAACAATTGAATAATGTAGAGTGTCCGAAATATGGTATCACTGATAATGACCTGGAATTACTCACTGATGCTAAACCACAGAGGATGAAAGTGAGATGCACCTGGCAGTGCTCTGAGAGAGCACCAGGTTATGGTGTCAGCTACCTCAAGGAAGGAGGTCCCTTTTTTCCCACCGAAGCCACAGAGAATGAGCCTCTCCACATCCCTAATAAGGGTTAGTCCCTAAGAAGGTTTTCAGTATAGACTTGGGCTGTCTTGAGGTGACCTATGTATTATTGGAAGTGCTTGAATTCTTAAAAGGTACATCTATTGTATACCAGACTGTCTTCTCCTTAGAGTCGGTTCACACTGGGCGACACGACTTCCAGCACGACTTTCAGAAGCAACTTCAACACGACATGAGCATGAACCACAGGGCGATCTGGGGAGATTTACAACACGACTTGAAGTCCTTTTAGGTCAGGAGACATTCCAGTGGCCAATAAAACAACAATCAGCTTGGGAGAGGGAGGGGGAGGGAGGGGTTTGCTGAGAAATGTATTTATCTTGCTCGAAAGTAGCTTCAATTAAAACAGTGATAGACTTGGAACACTTCCATTGAAATCAATGGGTAAAATCGCCTAGAAGTCTGATTGAAGTAGTACAGGAACCTCTTCTGAATCTGAGCGACATAGTAGTGTGTATTAACACCGCTCCCAACTTAAAAAAAGAAAAATCGGACAAGTCGCCCCAGTGTGAACCGGCTCTTAGTTGTTTTTTTTTTTTGTTTGTTTTCTATAATTGCTTCTTTTCTTTATTATAACAAATTACAACACATACAAAAAAAGGAAAAATGAACAATAGAGACAAAAAAAAAAGAAAAATACAAGAATCATCACCATACATACATAAAAATACATCAACCCCAAAAATCCCCCCCCCCCCCCCCCCAAGAGCACCCTCAGATTATTTCTCTTATTGTGAGCAGTGAAAAAACGATTTTTTTTGTTGTTGTTGTTTTTCTATAGATTTTGATATTCTTGGATTAGGTCCTGGATTTTGCAGATTTCCAAGTATTTTGGGAGGGAAAAAATCCCCAATCCAGTTTCCAGGTCTTGCAGGAGAATGTCAGGTTGTGAAAAAAATGTCAGGTTGTGAAAAAAATGTGGGCATAGCTCAGGGCTCCCTTCAGGAGACAGGTGTGTGCTCCATCCAGGGGTTTTCACCATCAAAATAGTAAAAGACTAATAATTCCAAGCCATCTGGCTCTTTCTTACAGCACTGCTGCTCAGGCATTTTGCCTTGGTCCTCCTGACTGACTAACAGCACACCTGTGCTCATGTACAACAATTGCAGCTTTCTATTTTTTTTGCAGCTATGGTAACTGTTGTATGGGCCTAGGCCCTGGCTTCTCAGTAGGGGAACTTCCTGGCACTTGAATGACGTCTTCCTGTCCCCTAGCCTGAGACCTCCTGTCTTTTGAGTGGAGCATGTCTGTCCCCTCAACAATGCAGACCTGCCTCCTGGATGCAGCACACCCTAAGCAATGACCAGTTATTTGAATATAGGGGTTGCTGGTTTCCAGTATGACCCAGACACTGTGTTGGAAGCTTCTTCCCTGCCAAAGCTCTTCTAAGCCTCCAAACTCTGGATCTGGGAATTACAAAACCGAGAGAAAACTAAAAAACTAGGACTCAAATTCCAGGGCCCTGCACTCTGCATTTGTGCAAACCCTGTTTCAATTTTGCTTATTCTTTCACTGTGACAGGGCTTTGCACTCTCACAGTTTACATGTGTTTTTTTTAGGTTTATGTTGTTTGCTCACAGTGTGGCATAACACTTGAGCACATTCCTCTCAGCTCACATGCCAATTAGCAACCTGCCATGTTCCCTTGATGGTCCGGATCAGGTTGAGTGAGGACTGGTACATTAAGGTGCCAGGTCAGTTGACTAGGTGGAGCCGAGTAATGACTTCTGGTACTTGGAATGTAAGATGATAGTTATAGAGAGTTTTCTGGAATGCTCATAGTTACATAGTTGGTAAGGTTAAATAAAGACACCAGTCCATCCAGTTCAACCTGTGTGGGTGTGAGTCTTCATGACAAAAAAAATAAAAAATTCCAACATCCCTGTAAACTGTGTTTGCAAAGATGCCCATTCAACAGTTTTTTTTTTTTTTTTAAACAATCAACACTTGAGTTTTACATTCTTACCACCCTGACAGTAAAAAAAAAAAAACCCTACGCAGTTTAAGGTTAAACTGCTTCTCCTCCAATTTTTTTGAGTAGCCCCATTTCTTACACTTCCTGAGACTGAATAGTTCATTTCCTATGCTAGAATCACCATTAAGATATTATATGCAAAGTATTGATTGACATTCAGCATACAAGACCTGGTTACAGTGGCACACTCCTATTTGCAGACTGAATCACATGACTGGATGGTGCTTAGTGATGACTTCCAGTGTTTGGAGCGCAGAGAGAATTCCATTTCGGCTTTTCAGAATGCACACTGTCCATACAGTTTCATACGTTATGCATTCAGCACACAGGGCTCTGTTGTAATGGTATGTTTTTGATGTGGGACCTTATTTGGCTGCACCAGGGTTATTTACAGTCTGACTTGTCATGTTTTAAAGTATATCACTCTTGAGCTTGTGTTTGCACAGGTGAGGTAAACTTTCCCTAGTAGAAACATTTGTGTACTATGCATATTTGTACATGGTACTTAAAATGACATCATGCCTATACTCTTTGGCCGCGATTCAGATACATTGGCGTATCTTTGTGCGGGCGTAGCGTATCTTCTTTACACTACGCCGCCGCAACTTAGAGAGACAAGTGCAGTATTCACAAAGCACTTGCTCTGTAAGTTGCGGCGGCGTAGAGTAAATTGGCCGGCGTAAGCCCGCCTAATTCAAAGTAGGAAGGAGGTGGGCGTCATCTATTTAAATTAAGCGTGACCCCATGCAAATGAATGGCCGGTCGAACTGGGCATGCGCGCTCATGCTCAGAATCACGTCGCATATACTCACTACGATACGTCGGCGCAATGCCTACGACGTGAACGTAACCTATGCACTGCCCTATTCACGCAGTACTACGTAAATGCTGTACGCGGCGTAAAATTTGACTGCGTCGTTCCCTGGCCCATACCCTTGCATTAGTTGCTCCTGCTATATGAGGGGTAACTTTATGCCGGACGTAAGCCTTACGCAAATGGCGTATATGAAGCGGCCTGGCGCATCTACGTTCGTGAATCAGCGTATCTTACTCATTTGCATATTTATAATAGGAATGCCGAATGCGTCCAGCGTAACTATGCGCCCACGATACACCGGCGTAGGCAAGTTACGTCGGACGGTTGAAGCCATGTTTTTCTACGTATCTCGCTTTGTGAATCGGCGCAAAGATGCGACATCTGGGGATACGCCAACGTAAAGGTCTTTAGTATAATTACACTGTTGTACTCTCAGCAGTATGTTAATTCTTGTAATAAAGCCCTAGTCTGTGCTATTTTTCTTTAGTTCTTTTCAGGCAATTCTCCCTCATTAAAAATGTCCTGTTGCTGGACAATTTTACACTGCTTTGTCACCTGCTGTCTTTGATAGTGTAAAAAAAAAACATACCCAAGCATGTTATTCAAAGGATTGGTGTATTTTCAATGTTCACAAATCCCAGTGATGAGACCCTTAGCTCAGTTTCTGGAATTTTTAAAACATGTTTGCATTGGATTTGGTACACATCCCCATGACAGTGCCGAGCTTTCCATGACTTTTTACAGTAGTTTGCCTACTAGCCCTAAAATAGCCAACATTTATTAAGATTCATTCCCCATAGACTTCAGTTGGATTTGCTTTTAAAGTACATGTAAAGACTTACCTTGTAAAACAACCTAATCTGTTCAGAATATAATTTAAGGGGAAAATACTTGTGCAGATATTTAAAAAAGAAACAGTATAAATACCTTTTTTTTTTTTTTTGTTTCTTTTTTCATAGGTGATCAAATAGCCACTGTTCTCAGCTGCATAAGGGACTTAGAGAGGTGGGGGTGGAGAAACAGCATCACACTAATCTTGCCAGTGAATGGCTGTGCATGGGAGGTGTCGGCATAAGTCTATTGGAGGACAGCCAGAAAACTGACCTTGCTGGGAAGGATGTGCTTCTATGCCAAGCATGGTCCGGTTGAATTAGGAAAGCAGAAGGACTGGCAGGATCACCAGTAATTTCACACAAAGGAAGCATTACATAGAGAACACTATACTTTTTATCACAAGTACATGATATAACAGACACATATCAGAAATATGAAATGCTGGGGTAACACATTCTTTACGTTTGGGTTCATTGAATTTCAAACAGAATTCTCAGCAAATTAAACCTGGGTTTAATTCACCCATCACTAGGTCAACAGTTTAAACCAGATGTGATAAGTATGTGTCTGCACCTGTTTGGAAATATACAGTATATTCACTAGAAAGCATATCCAGCGCTATTATCCAATAGCACAAAATATATGGTAAATTATGTTGCCAAAATCTGATATCATTTTTTAATTGGTCTGACTTGTCACCCATTGGTGGATTCAACGGGTAAATGTCCTGATGTGAGATGCCATTGAACGGGAAGTAAACTGTTGGATTCTAAAATTGTTTTAAAAAATAAAAGTGAGACTTTTGTTCTTCGGTTTTAGAAACTGAAAGAGACAGGGAGAGGCAGTCTCCAGAGTCCATGAAAACCCCAAAAAATGGCCACTGATTGGTCCCATCCACTTGAATGCTCCCAACTGTATCAAAACATATAGGTTGCCACTGCTTGACATTTTAAGCAATGATACAATGATAAAATTAAGCTGCTGTAACTAACTACTGTATATTAAAACACAGGGCCTAGTGATAAAAGGTGTACAACTGAGATTTTGCCATTTAATTCTAGGAAATATCCATTCTGGTGGCTTTGCTTATTTGCTCCATTTCATTTATTTTTAACTAAGAGTGAAATAGTTTATGAAGTAATTTTGTAGATGAAAGGATTTTGCTCTGTCTTTTCTTTGTGTAGTGTGAAGCTGGATAAATAACTTCCCTTGAAGCAACACAATTGTATTTTTTTCCTTTTTTAGTTTTTGCTGCATTTTACTAATTGTCTTGACATTTTGCCAAATTATATAATATTTATGATAGCTATAAATTGTTTAAATCAGTAGTTCTCAACATCAGTCCTCAAGTACCCCCAACCTGCCATGTCTGCAGGTTTTTCTTTATCTTGCACAGGTGCTTTAAATCAGAGTCAATGACTTTGTATTTTGCACAGCTATGTTATCTAAGAGAAATTCCCAAAACATGGCCTGTTGGGGGGCACTTGAGGACTGAGGTTGAGAACCACTGATTTAGGCCCCTTTCACACTAGGGTGGTGGCGGCGGTAAAGCGACGCTATTTTTAGCGGCGCCTTAACGCCAATTTCGTGGCGCTATTCGGCCACTAGCGGGGCGTTTTACTCCCCGCTAGTGGCTGAGAAAGGGTTAAAAACCACCAAACAGCGCCTCTCCAGAGGTGCATTGCCGGCGGTATAGCCACGGTGTCCCATTGATTTCAATGGGCGGGAGCGGTGGAGGAGCAGTATACACGCTCCTTCACCGCTCCAAAGATGCTGCTAGCAGGACTTTTCTTACACTACGCACCGCTCACACTGGAGACACAGCAGCGCCTGTTTAGGGTCCTTTCACACGTGCGGACCGTTTTTTAGATCCGTTTTTTTATCATCAGTTGATCCGTTTTTCATCAGTTTTTCATCCGTTTTTCATCCGTTTTTTCATCCGTTTTTTTTTTGGTTAGAACTTTTTTTTTATTACATATTTTGATGAAAAACGGACGTTAGCGGATCGAATGTTAAACGGATCGTCCGCTAACGTCCGTTTTTCGTCCGTTCCGTTTTTTTGACGGAAGAAAAAAAACAGCATTTGTCCTTAAAGTGATCCAGTCACTAACTCCATGGCATAACACTGAAGGCAGCCTGAAAATGAAGAAGATGAATATTTACCCTTCCATTAGATAGTACGTTAATCATTGAATCTCACTGTAGCTGCAGACACTGTAGAATAATTCATCCTCAAAGTTCACAAATGAAGAACTGAAAAAGCTATCTCAGTAGCTCCCCCCCTCTAGAGCTCTGGGGAGTAAAGTTACCTGAGATTCTAATAAAACTAAAGGCATTCAGTGCTCTGGTGTGAAATTTAAAGTAAAGGCAAAATCTAACTAACTCTAAACCTACTCTCTGCCACATTCTAATGCCGAGTACACACGATAATTTTTTGTGATGAAAAAAAACGACGTTTCATGTGATGAAACAAAACAAAGTTTTTCAAACTTCATTTTCCAAAACGACATTGCATACACACCATCGTTTTTCCAAAATGCTCTAGCAAAGCGTGGTGACGTAAGACACGTTCAACGGCACTCTGTTCCATTGAAGCTCCATCTCATAACTTGCTTCTGAGCATGCGCGGGTTTAAAAACGTTGTTTTCAACATCGTTTTGCCCACACACCATCACTTTTTATGACACAAAAAACAATGTTTTGAAAAACGACACAAAAAATTCAAGCATGTTGGAATTTTTTTTTGCCCACATCGGAACGGCTGTAGAAAAGGTATATATAGCCATTTTTTCTTTACAGGGCTAGATAGATCAGGGTTAGAATGTGGCTGAGTAGGTTTCGAGTTAGTTAGGTTTTGCCTTTACTTTCACTTTAAGGATGATTTGCTCTGAAGTGTCTGCAGCTACGAGGTCAGTGAGGGCTTATTTTATAGCCCATTTACTGCTTGATGGGAATATATAAATACTTTTATTGTTGCCGGTGCTTATGTTTTCCTCTTTATTACTGTGTTGTACTTACAATCTCCAATAAAAATCTTTGAACAAGAAAAATAAGTTTCAATTTTAGGGCTTGTTTACACTGTTACCCTGCAATTTGCTGTAATACAGGAAGTAAGCTTTTAAAAAAAAGCATATTCTCACATAAGCACTCCACTGTGGCATGTTGTAAAATAAATCCAACATGCTGCCCTTGCTGGATGCATTGCTTTCTGGCTTCCATTTGGGTCAATTAAATGCAATCCTTTTACTGCAAATTTGAAACTGCATGGCAGTGAGCATTACCACGACACGTCCTACCAAAACAATAAATCTCAAAGGCAGTTTAGGTTTTTCATTCTTTTATTAAAAATATAATTTCACTTACAACAGTTTCGACCATTATATAAATCTCTTATAATAAAAACGCACATATCCAAAAATTCAAGCATAATTCATTGACATTTCTTTTCATCTGTATATAATACTTCCAAAAATGAATGCAGTGCTTTTCCAGTCACAATGTTTGCATAGTCCAGCCTCCATGTATCCACATAAAGCCAACAATTTTCTGCATAGGTTTCAAGTTCATCAAAATATTACACCTTATAGGAAATGTGCCACCAAGAAAAGAGCACTTGGACATACAGCAGTTCAGTAAATACATATGGCAGCATATGTTTGCATTTCCATGCCTAGATTTATGTTATAGTAGGTTACTAAATACATTCCATGTAAAGCAATTCGAAAATTATTATCTGCAGGATGTCAAACTCTCATTTATAGAAAAGATTAGGAGGCTTGAAATAAAGACCTCAAATCTGCTGATTTTCTATTCCTGATTACCCAACAGCCTAACAAATACAACAAAATTCAACAGTGTTTAATCTGCGCATGCAGTGATTATGCCTCAGTGCTTTAATTAGCTTTACATGTAAATGTATGAAGAACAATTATTTATTTGCAAGATTTTGTAACAGAAACAATGTTTTTTGGTTTATTTAGCAAAAAAATAAAGACCTGTTGGTGATTGAATACCACCAAAAGAAAGCTCCAGTGGTGTGGGGAAAAATGATAACAATTTAATTTGCGTTGAGTGTTGTGTGACCATGCAATTGTCATTCAAAGTGTGACAGCGCTGAAAGGAGAAAATTGGCCTGGGTAAAGAGGCCCAGTATTGAAGTGGTAAAGCAGCTATTGCCTTGTTTAAGCCCTCTCCACAATACTGCAATCTTCAATAACCTGTGAGTTGTACTTCAATGTGGTTCTATAGGCAAAACATTTTTTACTTGATTAATTTTCTGCATTAAGGTAAAAATAAATGTCCCAGAACTAGTATTGCCCACTCACGCCCCCTTATATGTACCTAAATCCTATCACGATCCACCACTGTGTGCCTGTCTGCAGCAGGTCTCTCCTCTCGCTTGATGCTCTCACAGGACCTAGAGGCAGCAGCAGGAGGCAAATCCTGCCAGCAGAGTGCGGAGGGCAAGCCAAGCAATGCTGTGTATGTTTATGGATGCACACAGCTCTGAAGAATGCCTGTAATGTGTGCCCCCCATAGCCTACAGCTTGCTATGGGGGCACACGCCAGGAAGGAAGAGCAGAGAGTGCCAGCAGGGGACCTCAGAAGAAGAGGATCGGGGACGCTCGGTGTAGAACAGGGCAGGTGAGTGTAACATGTTTTTTTTTTTTTAGGTAAAAAAAAAAACTTTAGAACCACTCTTAATAATACTATATGTAATAAAAGATATTCCAAACAGCTGCTCTTAACCTTCATAAGTATACATGAGTATGTTAATTAGAACTTCAGTAGCACAGATGCTTTTCATTGGTGAAATTCCATATACACAGCTTTAATATATATATATATATATATATATATATCCAAAAATGTTGTTCTTCAAATTTTTATCATGGTTCTGCATTCAACAGTACAAGTGTCTGAACTGATTATCTATCACGCAAGTGCTACAAGTCAAGACATTTTACTGCCTTTAAAGTGGAGTTCCACCCAGGAAAACCACATTTGGGCAAAAAAAAAGAAAAACTGTGAAAAAAAAAAAATTTATACTCACCCCAAATACCTGTTGCTATGCGGAAGTCCGTAATCTGCCCCTTGTACACCGCGGTGTCTTTTCTTCTGCTTCTTCTCCTTGTGAATGGGGAGCGCTGCTTTTTGGGAACTGTTTGTGTTCTCAGAGAGCAGCACGCCCATTCACAAGCCAGCGTGAGACTCACGCAGGCGCAGTAGGAAATGGGCAGTGAAGCCGTAAGGCTTCACTGCCTGTTTCCCCTAGTGTGAATGGTGGCGCGGGACCTGGAGCGATCGTGGGACCGGCATCGGGGGGGCAAGTAGGACAAGGTAAGTGTCCTTATTAAAAGTCAGCAGCTACACTGTTAGTAGCTGCTGACTTTTAAAAAAAAATGCGGGTGGAATCCCTCTTTAAGTCCTAATATTTTATCATCCAACTAATAATGCCTCTTTGAACTTTGACCCTGTTAATATACTCCAGGAAAGCTATACAAGCAAAAGAAGAGTGTAAATACATACTTCTGCTCCTCCTGCACCCAAACATTACTCAGTTTATGGGAATTAGTCCACCAGCTCTTTTGGGACTGTCGATCTTCTTGGTCCCCCATAGCTCTCACTGGTTCCACCTGCTGACCTCCACATCATTGCCCCTTCTCTCCGACTGGTTCCTTGAGCTGCTTCTCCCTCTCCTGGCCTAAGCTCTTCTATACAGTAAATGGAAGAGTCTGATACCAAGTCACATTCAACTGTATAAGGAAGCCAGCTTTACTGTGCCAAATCTAGGGGGTCATATGTGGTCCATTGTGAAAAAACGCTTGGCGGTATATATATATATATATATATATATAAATTGCATAGCTGACCATCCATTGAAAGTGAATGTAAATTTATTCTAAGCAAATGGGGCAAAAAAAAATCAATTGGCCAGTAGATGATGCCATTTAGTGACCACATCGCAGTATTTTTTCCTCACCCACACCGTTCTTTTTTTTTTTTCAATGAATATAGTCTGAGAAAATTTGCTTTTGGCCCATTCAGATAGAACTTATTTGCATGTAGTTTTGATAGATGTATATATACAGTATATTATCAATACACCCCTTAGTAAACTCACCTCAATTTCCCTATTATTTGACCTCACACAAACACGGTATATTTTTGAAGGCTTGCATCTTCTCCTTATTCTCAATCAACTAAAGTAATCTAGAACTTCCCATGTCCATCAAACCACATACTAGTCTTTCAGAAATGTAAATGTAATACTGCGTGTAACTTCAATGCAATTAACCATTTTGCTGCCTTATGTATTGCATACTGACCTATGCAACAGGTTTAGTGGGAGGAAGGGCAGACCACACATTAGCGTACTCATGATTAAGAGCCTATTCATACTTGACCATTTTCATGCAGCAATAAAATTCATTTTTACGTTGGAATCCCAATCTTTCCTATATTTGGTTTACAACATTGCACTGCAATGTGAAAGGGAAACTATATAGGTCATTCAAACTTTTGTGTGTGTTGTCATGCTCCCTGTATGCACATGGAACAGTGTGAATCCAGCAAGTTCTGCTTTCCACTAACTTGAAGCCCAGCACCTGCCATTCCTCTCCTGACAACTGTTTTCATAATGCAATCAACAGAATGCCTCAAGAAAAATCAATAGATCTCCCCTAATATAACAGTTCAGAAATCTGAAATGCTATTGTAGTCAGCCAGCTGCAGCAACTGAATACCCAAACAGTGACTTCATCTGATAGGATGCAGTCACTGTTCAGCTGACACAATTCCACCTGCCGTTCTTTTTTTAAATAGACTTTTGTCTAGCTGTTTGGTGCTAACAGATCCACAGGTTTGAATTTTGGCTGATTTAGCAGAACATTGGACAAAATCTAGGCCATTTATAGCTAGTATTACACTTGTTTTATGTGACAGGCAGAAAAACCATCTCATCCTAAGTGGCATCACTAGGGCTGGTGTCACCTGGTGTGGTAAAATATGGTGTCACCCAAACACCTCCCTGCCTAAGTACAGACTCCCCTCCATTCCAGCCCCCCTACCCCAGAATAGAACTGTACAGATCTCCAGAATGAGTCTACCTTGGCTCTGAGGGCTCTGTGAGGTAGCCAAAGGCGATGCTGCAGTGCATATACAACAAGCACTTGCAGCATCTTGCAACACACACAAAAAACATTGTTGGGAAGTCGCTGAATAATCACCAGGCATTTTCTCTGCAGTCTTCAGGCAGCTCATCTTATACAGACTCTCAGCTCCACTGAATGCTATAGAAGTCTCCTTCTCTGTTGCCCATGCCTCTCACTTCTTCCCACTTCCTGAACTCCAGATGTTGCTCTTCACTCAACCTGCCCTGTCACACTGTGTCACTGGTAAAAAGAAAAACTCAGAGGGCCCGGGTCGACTGGGATCCCTGCATTTCATGATTGTATACTGACACAAAACATCATTGGAACTGTAGTCCATCCCTCGCCACAGCGTCTGGTCTTGTCTGCAGGGAAAGACTACAACTCCCAGCCAGTTAGGGCCCTCTGAATTTACTTTTCCCCAGTGACACAGTGTGACAGGAATAAATGTGACAGGGGCCCCTGAAGTAGGGGCAGAGTCGCAATTGTGTCCCCTGCAGCTAAACCAGTGGAAGTCACCCCTTTGGCAGGTGTCACCTGGGTGCAGTCTGCAGCCCCATAGCGACGCCACTGTCTGCATCTTTCATAAGCTTACTGTACAGGACTATTCAATAATGCAAACAATTAAATAAGAAGAAGTCATTTAGAATGTGTTTGCAGTTCATCAGTAGCATTTATAAAAAATTTGGAACATTTTCCGTTGACCAGCACCGCCAGATTTAGCTGGAAGCACTAAGCAGTGTATTCTGTCGGCAGTGAAGTCTCAGAACACAATAGCTCAGTTGAAGTGATTAACCACTGGAAGGAAGAAGTGGGAAGGCAGCTCTGACATGAGGAAGCAAAGCCTTTCCTCTACTGATGGTTGCCTCAACACAGACACAGCACAGAACAGGGCATACTAAGTTTGACATCTGGTAATAATTGTCTACACACAGCCTACAGGCAAGTAGCCCTTAACCCTCTGCCTTCCTTTTAGTTTTTTGGCATCACTTCTACAATTTAGGTTTAAAGCAGCCCACAGGTAAAACCAGTTTTCTAGTGGGGTTGAAAAAAAAAAAAAAAAACTCCACGCTGATCTATTGTATTCTGACAGCAGGCAGACATCCTGCCATCAGAATACATTTATTGGCACTGCCGGCTATAGCCTGCAGCACTGACCAAGCGGAGAAAACCCGACATGGCTGTTGTACATAAATCAATTGGGATATCAACTTCTGTACAAACTCCCTGCCCATAGATGCATCGAAACTCCTTACTGAATTGACTAAATTTCGATGCATGCATCTCTGGCTTAAAGGGTTTGTAAAGAAAAAAAATGTATTATCTTAAAAGCTTCCTTTACCTTAATGCAGTGCTGTTTTCATGTCCTCATTGTTCGTTTTTGCTTTTAAGTTGCTGTAATCCTTCTCTAATCTCCACACTTCCTGGATGTCTGTTTCCTTAGAACCATAGTACTGGGAGCTTTCTCTTTGTGGTCACTAATCAAGGAGGTGTGATTTCTGTGTGTCTAAAACCCCTCATCACCAATCACTTTTGTTTTCGAAACCATCACTGCCCTGTATTGGCTCTGTGCCTCTGTACATCACAGAAGCAGGAAACAAAATGCAAAAACTAAACTAAAACTGCAAGTACATTATATGATTGATTTTTATCTATTTTTAATAGTTTTTAAAGGAATCGGTTAACTATTATGTCTCTATACCCTGTAAACAGTCATTTCAGCAAAAAAAAAAATTTCCTTTACAACTCCTATAAATAAGAACAGTGTGAATAATGCTGTAACTAATAGCTAACGATCAGTTGTTGTCTTTCGCTGCTGCATAACTACTTCTTTAAAATATAGTTGGTTGCTATAGATTAGCTCTTTCTACTACATTATTTACTATATAAGTTTAGACTAGCTGAAAACGAAAGAGATTGCACTTTTAAGGCACACGGGTGGATACACTACACTATCCACACTGTGCCTTAAAAGTGCATTCTCTTTAGTTTTCAGCTCGTCTATACATATTATTGGGACGTTGGCACACTGTTATTGCTGTATCCACAGTGTCACCCTGTGAGGATACATGTTAAAATATAACTCTTCTTACTATATAAGTTGTCCAATAATGAACATGAAAATCTTTAATCTGACCGTTATTTCATTGCACTTTTCCCTTTTGCCATTCCAAACAAATCAAGAATACACAATGGGTGCCATAGCTCTGCCCACCATCAACTAAAATGTAATCTTCATATAAAAATCAAACATCTCCACAAGCAAAATCTGAAGCAATAGTGTAAAAAAGGCTATTTGCAAATGTGTGCTATGCAGTGCCCCAAATGTTACTTCAAACAAAATTATCAAGCGCCTACATTCAACCAATTTACTAATTTTGCTAACATAGTATAAATATTGCAGCACACAGATACATATGCTGGCCCCATGTCTCATCTTCTCACAAATAATTACTACTGAGCTTGAAAAAACATAGAGTTTATAAGGTAAACCAAAATAAAAAAAATGTTGTGCTAAAAAAATCACCTATCACCTAATCAGTGATGTGAATTAAATAATGATAAAAATACAAAATAAACAAATAAAATAAAGTCCAAAGTGATCCCAATAATCCAGTATGAGTCTGTGATAAAAAAAAATGCAGTGACTGTTTCCAATGAAGAAAAAAGGTGCTGTGACCACAACCTCCACCAAGTGATCAAACACGAGGCTTACCGGACAGAATTGACCACCCACTACACATAGGTCAATTAGCGCATATGGTGTGACAATATCCTTGATGGTAATAAGACCATCATGGGCAATACCACTGTAACCTTGATAGCGGATAGCTCCTCAGTATGTGTAGAGATAAACAAAAAAATCTCACATCGCGTAACTCTGTAGTGTGTAGTTTATTGGATATAACATATTAACACTCACATATCCTCCAAATAAAAAAGCGCTCTCCACATATAAAATCCACAGGTGTACACCAGTAAGCTTCCCAGTTGCTTCTAATACCGACGTAGTGATGTCACAACAGGCTCTTCCCTACGTGTTTCGTCATATCTGATGTCACCTGGGTCCAAATGATGTCAGATATGACAAAACGCGTAGGTCACAGCCTGTTGTGACAGCACTATGTAGGTATTGGAAGCAACTGGGAAGCTTACTGGTGTACACCTGTTGTTTTTATAAGTGGAGGGAGCTTTTTCATTTGGAGAATATGTGAGTGTTATTACTTTATATCCAATAAACTATATGCATACTATGGTAAGCCTCGTTTTTGATCACTTGGTGGAGGTTGTGGACACAGCACCTTTTTTCTTCATTAGAAACGATCACTGCATTTTTTATCAAGGACTGATACTGGATTATTGGGATCACTGTGAACTTTACTTTATTTGTTTAATTTGTATTTGTATCATTATTCAATTTACATCACTGTTTAGAGTCGGTTCACACTGGGGCGACGCGTCAGGCGGCTCAGCCGCCTGCGCATCGCTTTCCATGCAGTGCAATGGGAGCGTTCTAATCGGAGCGACGCAAGTCGCTCCGACTTAGAAATTTACCCCCTGTACGACTTCAGGGGCGGCTCAGGGCGACTTGCATTGACTTCTATACAGAAGTCCTCTTGCAAATCGCCCTCTGGAGTCGTCCACAGAGCCGCCCCCGGAGTCGTGCCGCCTTAGGTGATAGGTGAAGTTTTAGCGCAACATTTTTTATTTTATTTTTATGTTATATGTCAGTTGGTATGTTGCAACTGTTTGCTTTAAATTAGTTTGCTCTTAGCACAGTTTTCGTCCTTATTGCATACACTCACATATTATAAGATAAACCAAAAGTATTAAAAAAATTGAAATCCTGAGACGTGTCTATAGTTGGTAAACTGTAAAAGTAAGCTTTTTTTTTTACTGAGCACCGATTTACTAAACATATATGACAGTCATAGTTAGTACAGATGTTAGCCGTGTCACAAAAATCACATGATGAATTCAGTTCTCAATTCATTGCACTGCCCAGCAGTTTAAGAGCTCCAAGAGACATGACATCTCTTGTTTCTTCTACAGTATATAAAATATCCAAAAAAGTATTAAATGGAACAGTCTGAGATTAGCTGTCATTAGGGTCTTACGTCCCTCTATACATGTATTTTACATTTTTCAGAACAGATATATAAAGACTTCTCTAAGCACAAATGTTCACCAGCTGTTAAAACCTTATACTGCATGGCTGATAAACTTATTTGTATACAAATGTAAAATACTGAGCAGCAAAAATAACTTTTATAATAAAGATGCCAATAGAAAAGGACATTTTCCTGTTTTAGATCTACTCTGTTGATCCACAAATGACTTCTGCTGCTGGTCAATTTCCAAAAACACAGCAAGTGGATATCAAATGACCAAGATAAAAATGTGTTCCTGAAACACTGTAGCAGTCCATCTTCATATCTGTCCTATGACTATGTCTACTGTACCCTTTATGAATTCAATGTTGAGCTTAAATGCTGAACAGCTGGATCTTTTAGTATGTAATATAAGAAGAAATTATGAAGCTACCCAACAGGTTAGTTGCCTTGACTTCAGTACATGTTAACTAAAATATATAGACGGTGTATAATGTAGTCTATCAGTAGCATTATCACAGACATTTTTGTTTTTCTGAGTTCCCACCTAATATAGTTTTATTGTCAGTTGATCCTTCCAGTATAGCTGGTATATTTCCACTTTCTTTGAACGGGAATAATACTGTTAATTCTACAGTGAAATCACACACTGTCTTCCTGTGGACAAGGTGGTCTTTTGCCCTGTACACAAGAGCGGAATTTCCGCCAGCAAAAGTCTGATGTGAGCTTTTCATCAGAAATTCCGACCGTGTGTATGCTTCATCAGACTTTTGCTGTCAGAATTTCCGCAAGCAAAAGTTTGAGAGAAGGTTCTCAATTTTTCGGAAAATCCATTTGTCTGTATGGAATTCCGACAGGAAAAAAACACACATGCTCGTAAACAATTTGAGGCATGCTCAGAAGCATTGAACTTCTTTTTCTCACCTCGTTGTAGTGATGTACGTCACTGCATTCTTAACGCTCGAAAGTTCAGAGAACTTTTGTGTGACCGTGTGTATGCAAGCTGGAGCGGTATTCCGTCGGAAAAACAATCCAACTTTTTTTTCGACGGAAATTCCACTCGTGTGTACAGGGCATAAGACAAACATTTATAGGATAAGTTCACCTTTTGTAAAAGAAAATGCACATTGTGACAGACCCAAACGGGACAGGGACTTTGAGGGGAATAGGGGCTAGCCTTCTACCCACTGATTATGGCCGATGGAGGAGACTGGGGATTCTGTCTGCTTCTCTCAGTCATAGCATTAAAAATAGAGAGAGCTTAGTTCAGCCTCTGATCCCATGGAGAGAGCAGATCATTCTCTAATGATGGGCAACAATGTGATGAATACTGAGAGGGAGGTTTGGATTAATTCTCTGAATAAAGATAATAAGGCTTCCCTGCTGGAGTGGATAGGAAGGTGTAATAATAATCTTGTACAGGTTAATGGTCAGAGGAAATATGGACGATGCACAGAGGATACTTTCTACACTATTATATATCCTATATGGTTTTTATATCAACTGTAATTTTTTGTAATAAATAAAGTGCTACATTTACATATCTATGCCTGCAAAAGGGGCCAGCCTGAAGTGATCTAGCAGAGCTTAAAGGGGTTGTAAAGGTTCGTCTTATTTTCTAAATTGGTTCCTTTAAGCTAGTGCATTGTTGATTCACTTACCTTTTCCTATGATTTTCCTCTTATTTGTTTGAATTTCTCACTTCCTGTTTCTCCTCAGTAAGCTTTCCACCATCATCCGAGCAGTGGAAAGTCATTTAGAACAGCTTACTGAACACCTTACTGAGGAGGAACAGGAAGTGAGAAATTCAGACAAAGAAAACAAAAAAAAAAAAACATTTAGAAGGGCCAGTAGGACTATTACGGTACTGATAAGAAAAATGCAATATCAAATTACAAAAATATATTAAAAGGTAAAGTTTATTAATTACAAAACAATAAAATAACACATAATTAAAACAATAGTAACCAAGCACAACGCCATAGGAAGATCCCTAAAAGGGATAATACAGTGGGTTGGAGGTCGCAGAAACTCGACTAGTTTCGTGGCGTAGCCACTTCATCAGGAGCATATCTAAAAAAGCCCACCGAGCGAAGCACGGCAGAGCTGGCCGGGCGCAGGTCCCGTGTGGTGGCCATGGGAGGGCATATGTATATATGAGAACTGGGGTCCTGGATAAAGGAACCCGGCTGAAGCATGTGTAGAAACATATATATGCGCCACAGGTTATGTGGTTGGTTAGGAGGGGGATCGATAATGGTCCCAGAGAACCGTCAGGGTACTGGCGCTAAACAGTGTCGGTGGAGGCTGGGTGAAGCAGCAGCGATTCCCGGAGCCAGCAAGAGTAGAGCTGGGAGCCAAGAGGTACTGGGATGTCCTCCACCCGGCGTGACCGACGATCGAGGGTAGGGACCGTGGTGCAAACACGCCGGGTCAAGCCAGAAGGCATGACGTCAGCGCAGGTATGCGCAAGCGTCAGGCTCCAGCGTCCTCAACTAATACCTTTTAATATATTTTTGTAATTTGATATTGCATTTTTCTTATCAGTACCGTAATAGTCCTACTGGCCCTTTGCTCGCTTTGGGTTCTTAGGTCCGGGGACCTTAGACCCAATTATCTATATTCAGATTTTAAGGATGATGGTACCCTATATCCCAATGTTTATGTATTCTATCCCAAAGGCTCCAACAATCAAACATTTAGAAGGGAAATGGAAGGAAAAGGTAAGTGAACCAACAATGCACTAGCTTAAAGGAACCTATTTAGAAAATAAAAAACAAAGTTTTACAACCCCTTTAATTTTCTGACTAAAGTTCCACTTTAATAAAGGAAGAATAGTGGTTTGCATCTTGTTGTGGTGCATTCCTGTTGCTGGTACAATTAATTGATTTGGTGGAGAAAAACTGAGCCAGCACCTAAGATGTGATTGTGGAGTGGGGAGCCTGATGACGTGGCATATGAAATATCTGACATTGGCAATAAAATATGTTAGAGGACTCAGAAAAACACAACCTACTGTGTTGATTCTTTTGACAGATTACATTGTATATGTACATTTTGATTTTGACCAAAGCAGACCCTTGTAAGCATGTTAGGGTTTTTGGATGTATAGCAAATAGATACTTGAATTATACCTGGGACCCTAAAGTCTCATTGGAATAACAGGAGGTAGAGAAGTCCTTACACTTAAATACCAAGGTAGGCCTTTGCATGTTCACTGTGACTTGACAAGTGTGATTAAGGCCTTGTACACATGATCAGTCCAAACTGATGAAAACGGACTGAAGTTCAGTTTCATCGGTTCACAGACTGATGGTCTGATGGTTCGTACACACCATCAGTTCAAAAACCGATTGTGTCAAAACGCGGTGACGTAAAACACAACGACGTGCAGAAAAAATGAAGTTCAATGCTTCCAAGCATGCGTCGACTTGATTCTGAGCATGCGCAGGTTTTGAACTGATGCTTTTGCGTACTAACCATCGGTTTTGACCGATCGGTAAGCGTCCATCAGTCCGATTTTAAAGCAAGTTTTAAAACTTTGGACTGAAGGACAAAAGACTGATGGGCCATACACACGGTCGGTTTGGACCGATGAAACTGAACTTCAGTCCGTTTTCATCAGTTTGGACTGATTGTGTGTACAGGGCCTAAGTGATTTATATGAAGTGAGGTACTTTCTTTCCTCTTCCCAGTAAAAAGAGGGAAGTATCTATCCCAAGCACATCAACCTACAGCAAGGCACGGTGTGATATAAAGAGTTCCTATGGTCTAGGGCTGCTCTGTATTGCCAAGTAATCATCTGAGTTGTACATCAAGCATCAAATCAGACATATGTTGCTACCCTAGAAAAGTTTAAAACAATTATGATATACTTTTCTATCTATTTACTAATGCTTTCAACATGAGATTACAAATAATCAATGTCGATTGTAATGCACTAACACAATGTTTACATTACATACCCTCAATGGACTGACTAATTATTTCATTAAATAACTTTCTAGGTTTTAGAGACACAAGATCAGTTGTTATATATTGGATATGATATTAATCAGTTTTAATTTGCAGACATAACACATTTTAAAGCTGAAGTTTAGGTGTGGCTTTTTTGCATAGTTACATCGACTCTTAAATCAATATTAATATGTATTTGCGTTGCCTAGCTGATACCTACTACAGTTTTTTAAGCTTTCACAGAGATTGGTTAAGTATGGGAAATGCATAATTACATTGACCCAAACTGGATCAATGTAACAGCAAAAAAAAACTTCAGTTTTAAAAAATTATCATTCTGATTTTGTCTGCCAATTTGTTTGGAGGGTGTTATTCCAACAAAATGTACACAATATTGTATAAATAACCTAGTAGTATATTAGATTAATTAAAAAATGTTTTACTTCAGCCTTAACTACTTTTTGTGTTCTGTTGCCTACTATTGTGGAATTGTATATAGGATAGATCAGGGCAATATATTTATAAATGATGACATGGTGACTTCCAACTGTATTACTGTGCAAAAAAGGTTACATAAGGCACCTTTATTATGAGTTAGACACTGCTTATATCAAGGTGACTCACCAATGATCAAATCTAATGAAGTTGATATAACTGTGCTTATCAACTCAATGAGCATCCCTTAAATCCCATATGGTGTGTCATTAGCTGGAAGGTATTAGACTCCAACATTAAACAATGATAAAAATATCTGTCATCCTTCCGTACAAAAGGAGCCACTAAAGAGCCCAAACACACTAAAAAAATTGCAATACTATACAAAGTGTTTTCTACAAAAGAACAAAGCAATCAAATAAATCAGTTTGCTCATCTTTCAAATAATGCATTAGAAAAAGAAACAGTGAAAAACTTAGTAAAATGAATCGCTAGATATACTTAAGTCTTTCGCTGTAAATGTTAATTTTTTTTTAAGGCTGGCTAAATCAGCTATGTTCTAAAAAAAAAAAAACTCACACAGTCCACAAGCTGTGATTTCTCCTTTGTTTTGACACGCTCAGTTGTTCAGTTGCCCCCCACCATTGTTTGGCCGAACCGGGACAATGATTTTCAAGCAGGCGTTCTTCATTTCCATCAAACTTTGTGCAAGTTCCACAGTCTTAAACGCCACATGGAACTTGGTCCAATACAGCAAAGATGTGTCCACTGTGAGAAAAATATAGAAGTGATTTAACACATTAACAAAACATGGTAACATTTTGAAAAATATTTCTGTGACTGAGACACTAGGACAGTGATGGCGAACCTTGGCACCCCAGATGTTTTGGAACTACATTTCCCATGATGCTCCTGCACTCTGCAGTGTAGTTGAGCATCACGGGAAATGTAGTTCCAAAACATCTGGGATGCCAAGGTTGCACTAGGACGTCAGTAAATGTTTACTGTTAAACTGATCAAAGATCTATTATATAAATGATTATATTTTTTGGTTAAAATAATAAGTCACTAAATAACCAAAATATGTGGACACCACTCCAAATGATTGAGTTCAGGTACACAAAGCCAGATCCATAAATACATGTTTGGCTAGTTTGATAGCGTGGAGGAACTCAAGAGACCTGCACCAAGCTCTGACCTCAACCGTACTGAACCCCTTTGGGATGAATTAAAAGGCCAATTGTAATACAGTCCTTCTCGATTAACATCAGTATCCAACCTCACACATAGTGAATGAGCTGAATTAGCTGAATGGACCGCAGACCACTTCAAAATCTAGTAGAAAGTCAGAAGATTAAAGGATTGATAAATACACAAAAGGGTGACTAACTTAATGGCTTTGGAATGTGATGTTCAGCCAGCTCAAGTCAAATGATCAGGTGTTCAAAAAATGTTTGTCATATAGTGTGCATGGGATCCCAACTTTCAGTTTACTTCTGTTTTTCAAACCATAAAATACTGTATGTAGTTCCTAATAAAGATCTGCTTCAGATCCACAACATGAGGGCTGCAGTTATACTACGAGAAAGTCACCTTGTGTACAGCAGAAGATAAGAAGGTTAATGGCTATGCTTGATTCCAGTGTGTGACAAACGCATTTGTGTGTGACAGTGACATGTGTGTAAATCGCAGGTGATGACATAAAATACCCACTCTCTACTTACTACGGAGAGAATTCCTGTTCATTAACAGGTTCCTGTCAAAACTAGTACTGAGAGTCTTCAAATGTTCCAGCATGGCATTGTCTATCATTAATTAAAACGTGCAGAAGGTCGTTTGCTTCCCCTGGGTACCAAAACAGTTATGGAAACCAATTAGCCTTCACATGTGCTATTTTTAAAGAGCTGGTAAGTATAACATTTTGGAAGATTTCCATTAGTCTTCGCTAACCAACCAAAGCACTTTAGAATGAATGTTTTTACGTGCATGGGTTGTGATCCACCAGAATATTTCTTATTGTCGACATTGACAACAGGAAATTTTGCAATGGTAAAATAATTACAGTGTATTGGTATATATTTATCACTAAAGGAATTCTGCTACCAAATTAAGGAAAGGGTATTTTACATTTATGTTCTATCAGGATTATATATCCACTTAGAGGAAGTGAAGATTTAAAGTGACACTAAATAATATCCTTATTCTTCAAATATAATTTATACACATCGACTACTTAAAGGGGTTGTAAACGAAAACATGTTTTTCCCCTAAATAGCTTCCTTTACCTTAGTGCAGTCCTCCTTCACTTGCCTCATCCTTCAATTTTGCTTTTAAATGTCCTTATTTCTTCTGAGAAATGCTCACCTGTTCTTCTGTCTGTAACTCACCACTGTAATGCAAGGCTTTCTCCCTGGTGTGGAGAAAGCCTCTTGAGAGGGAGGGGGCGAGCAGGCAAGTCGGGACACTCTCTACTTTGCAGATAGAGAAAGGAGCTGTGTGTTAGTGGGCGTCCTGACACTCCTCCTCGCCCCCTCCCCCCTCAAGAGGCTTTCTCCACACCAGGAAGAAAGCCTTGCATTACTGTGTTGAGTTACAGACAGAAGAACAGGAAGTGAGGATTTCTAAGAAGAAATGAGGACATTTAAAAGCAAAATATAAGGATGAGGTAAGTGAAGGAGGACTGCACTAAGGTAAAGGAAGCTATTTCGGGAAAATAAATGTTTCGTTTACAGCCCCTTTAATGGCCCTATATTTTATTTTTCATGAAATCGTTTTCTTACTGTATTTTTCTGCCTCCTTGTAACGTCCTCCAATACCATAGTCCATAGTCCCTAGTCCATTTCAGGAGCAAACAAGAGAGGGTGGCTACTCACAGAGGGACCATGGAAAAGCAATGTAGCCACCCTTTAATAGAAAGTTAGATCAGCTAAAAAAAAAAGGAATTTGAAGACCTGGGAGAGTTAAGAATACATACTTGAATAGAATATATTTTTTTTTAACCTGAGTTTAGTGTCACTTTAAGGCAAGCAATAGGATCTCAGTTGACTGATGAAACAAGATCCAGATTGGCTACCATGGAATGCTATGTAGCACTGCTCTGTGAACTCATATTAAATAAGTCTGTCCTTATAGTAAAATTGTTTTCATGTTCCTTAAAGGTCATAAAAGGTAAAAAATATATATATATTATCCATCTAGGCCACCTACAGTATCTATTCCTGATTTTCATATTTTTCTAGTTGTTTCACAGTATATAAAATGTTTTGTATTATTAAGAAAAACAAAATTATTTATCTTATTAGTGCCCTATTTTCCAAAACTGCACACTGCTATAACTTTAACAGTACATTGTTTTTTTATTTTTTTTATTCCAGTCATGGAATAAAAGTCTAACATTGGGAACATTTTTCCATCCACTGTGCCATGTGTTTGTGCACAACTGCAGAATTACATAGACTTACATATGCAGTCCCACTTAACATAATATATCATGGCATGTGCTCCATTCAGTCATGGCCAGCATGTGATGATTGTATGGAAAGAATGTGGTGATTGTATGGCAAGCATGTGGCGATTGTATGGCCAGCATGTGGCGATTGTATGGCCAGAATGTGACGATTGTATGGCCAGAATGTGGCGATTGTATGGCCAGCATGTGGCGATTGTATAGCCAGCATGTGGCGATTGTATGGAAAGAATGTGGGGATTGTATGGCCAGCATGTGGGGATTGTATGGCCAGCATGTGGGGATTGTATGGCCAGCATGTGGCGATTGTATGGCCAGCATGTGGTGATTGTATGGAAAGAATGTGGTGATTGTATGGCCAGCCTGTGGCGATTGTATGGCCAGCATGTGGTGATTGTATGGAAAGAATGTGGTGATTGTATGGCCAGCATGTGGCGATTGTATGGCCAGCATGTGGTGATTGTATGGCCAGCATGTGGCGATTGTATGACCAGCATGTGGTGATTGTATGGCCAGCATGTGGCGATTGTATGGCCAGCATGTGGCGATTGTATGGCCAGCCTGTGGCGATTGTATGACCAGCATGTGGTGATTGTATGGCCAGCATGTGGTGATTGTATGGCCAGCATGTGGCGATTGTATGGCCAGCATGTGGTGATTGTATGGCCAGCATGTGGTGATTGTATGGCCAGCATGTGGCGATTGTATGGCCAGCATGTGGTGATTGTATGGCCAGCATGTAGTGATTGTATGGCAAGCATGTGGCGATTGTATGGCCAGCATGTGGTGATTGTATGGCCAGCATGTGGTGATTGTATGGCCAGCATGTGGCGATTGTATGGCCAGCATGTGGTGATTGTATGGCCAGCATGTGGTGATTGTATGGCCAGCATGTGGCGATTGTATGGCCAGCATGTGGTGATTGTATGGCCAGCATGTGGTGATTGTATGGCCAGCATGTGGCGATTGTATGGCCAGCATGTGGTGATTGTATGGCCAGCATGTAGTGATTGTATGGCAAGCATGTGGCGATTGTATGGCCAGCATGTGGCGATTGTATGGCCAGCATGTGGTGATTGTATGGCCAGCATGTAGTGATTGTATGGCAAGCATGTGGTGATTGTATGGCCAGCATGTGGTGATTGTATGGCCAGTATGTGGTGATTGTATGGCAAGCATGTGACACAGTAACCAATGAAAAAGTGCCATGCGTACAAACCGAATAAGTGACAAGTCAAAATATAAATGTGTTTGTGGAAAGTTACTGATGTATTATTATGTCCTACAATAGCTGTTTAAAAATACAGTGTTCAATAGGCCATATTTATATCATTATTTTTATACACATTTACAACAGAAATATTGATAAGTCAATTCATTTGTAAATATTCAAATTTTTGTGGCTGATTGATGATGCACTACACTTAGGCCCATTTCACACAAAGTTTTTCCGATCAGGACCACCTGTCAGTTTTTCAGGCAGACCTGATTGGAAGTTCCATTCACCTCTATGGAGCGGCGGATGTCAGCGGCGGCATGTCCGCTGACATCCACTGCTATCTGATCCGATCCCGTCCATGAAATTGGTGACCCTATTTTCCATCAGTCTGGTGCATGGGATTGGATGAAAACGGACAAGCGGTCTGTTTTTATCACAGTGAGCCGGGATTAACCTGTCATTCGCCTGCTCAGCGGGGATCCACGGAGCAATCCTCCGCTAAACTAAGCGGAATCCGCCAGGCGGAACCCGCCGTGTGAAAGGATGTAATAAACAGCTAAACTCCTGATTAATTTGACATCTTTTGTAAATTAACTTGCACTGATGAGGACTAAAATGGGTGTATGCAAGTTGGTTATACTAGCTCTGTAAAATTATCGCCATATCTGTGCTATACACCAGTGGTTCTTGATGCACTGATGGCTAAAAGGGGTAAAAAGGCATGCACACACTTACCTATACGCAGAGACTGAGAGAGCTCCTTGCTCTTGGGTTTGTACTGAACGTGAGGATGGGGAATTTATCAAAACTGACAGAATATGGAAATTGTTATGCCAAGCTTGAAGGGATAGTTCACCTTTACCACAAAACTGTCTATGCAGATAAGGGGCATCTGTAGATAAAAACAAAATGTGCTGCTCTGACTAAAGATGAATAATAAAATTGCTATAGGTGTATGCCTTTTACATAATTTATGAAGCCTAAATAGAATACTCCCACGACGTTGCAACGTGAGGCCTAGTCATAACTGATCACCTCCTCCATCACAGGAGTGAGCTCTCAAATGCAGAGCTCAGAACTACTGCATCATGGGGGAGAAAGCGTATGTGAGGGGGTTTGAAACAAAGAAAGAGCTTACTCCTGTGATGGAGGAGGTGAGCAGTGATGACCAGGCCTCACTTAGCATTATCCTGGGAGTACTAAGCAATGTCCTGGGAGTATTCCAGTCAGGCCTCATAAGGTATGTAAATGGCCTACACCTATAGCAAGGGTATTATTCATCTTTAGTCAGAGCTGCACAGTTTTTTTTAATGTACAAACATCCCTTACCTGCATAGGCAGGTTTTTTGTAAAGGTGAACTATGTTTTTTAAAGTGGAACTATACCCATCGATTTCAAAAATTGTAACCATCACATTGGTCGTGCTCTCAACCAAACTGTCAAATCAGCAAATGTACAGCATTATGGCAGTTTAGGATCAAACAGAGGCCAAGACGCAAATTTCCTTGGCTGAAAATGATAGGAGGGTTTAGTTCAGCCGCTTTAAGTATAACATGTTTGTTATTTAAAAAAAATAAAAAATGACCATCACTTTAACTAACAAGCTGAGGATAGAAGCCAATAGGTTGCTATGCACTGCTGCTTCACATGCTGCATTCTGAACACGAGAGGTCAGCCGCTTCGTATAGGCACCATTCACTGTCCCACCTTTCCACCTCATCCAATCAGAGAACGCTTTGCTTTTATTCAGAGCATGCAAAACAGGTTTACCTCCTGTGTTCAGAATGCAGCAGACCCGGAAGCCCGGAAGTAGAGATCACTGTAGTAGCAATGGCAGTGCCTACTTCAGTGACTTCCAGCTTCAAGGGACATCAGCCAGATATAGTATGGTAAGGTATGGCTAGTTACACCGGTCCCATGCTGGACCAATGTAACTGTATAAAATATCCATACCTGGAATTCATCTTTAAGGCCGGGTTCACACCGTCCCCACATACGGCTCACAGCAGGGGTCTGGTGGGTGCTTGTTCACTGGTTCAGGTCTGATTTCAGCCCGAAATTTGGGCTGAAATAGAACCTGAAACGCACCAAAAAAAGGAATGTGTTTTTCCGGCACACCGCACCACACCGCTGTGGAGATATGTGAACTGGCTCCATAGAGAGATAGTCACATTCGAATTGAATGCGGGGAAACACACATTCAATTCGCATAGGTGTGAACCCAGCCTCAGTGTTAAAAGTAGCATGAAGCATATAAAAGGAAACAAGTGTTTTCCTGCTGTCTATAATTAATGATGTACAAAAACAATGCATTAGCTAGGTACTCAAAATGTACTTCTAATGATATTTCTGAATGGAGGAGCTGCGGAGTGAGCAACTAGCTGTGCTCCAGCCCCAATGCCCCCCAGTTTCAGTGGCAGAATTTACAGCATTGCCAGAATGGGACACACATTATTAGAGGTACATTATTGGTACCATAAGTAATTCTCCAATATTGTTATTTCCCAGACTTCAGCTTTAAGGGATTAATTTACTAAATCAATTTACTAAAGGCAAATAGCCTGTTCACTTTGCAAGGGAACCACTATCCAATCATGTGCAAGCAAAACATATTTTTTTTCCCTTGTATATTATTGGGCATTGCTTTCAAATTGAAATTCCAACAGATTCACTTAGACCTGGGGCAATGTCCCTTACAAAGTGAAACTTCCCTTGCAATGTGGACAGCCTGTTTACCTTTCATAACCCATGAATGTGCTGACCCAGGTATGGCCAGCTTGAAGTCTCATGTAACAGTCCAGTTTTTGTTGTAATTTAGTTTCCCTTTTGAGATACTATCTGGCGATACAGGGAATTGCAATGCTAAGAGGAAATAGGAATGCTACATAACTGACTACACAGTTGGCAGATGTATATATTTTAAAAGATTAATTGATCTGAATTACAAATCCTTTTCACACATATATATATATTATCTGTGCATGCAGAGGTGTATTTAGGTTTTGCGCTGCCCTAGGCCTGACTAAACTCGTGCACCCCCTAATTTAAATATGAACCACCCCTTCCTGTTAAGGCCACACCCTGTGTTGCCCTGAAATGTTTGTGTAAGGACACTAGTTCTGAGGGCCTGGGGGGGGGGGGGGGGGGGGAGGCAATGAATTCCCTTAATTTACTTAGATTTCCTCTTACTTCCTGGTTGCCCATAGAGCAGGAAGTGAACGGAAATCTTCACAATGGGACAGGGATGGTAAAAAATAAACTGACAGGGGCTATAACCCTCCCTTACTCTACCCAAAATGAAAAAAAAAAAAGTGTTGCCTATAGTTCTACTTTAAGTAGATGGTGCAGCAGAAAGATATAGCACAGTGAGGAAGGTTTGTGGTCCAGGATGATAAAACAGTCAAAATTGGAAGCGCCCCTCCCACAATTGCGGAATGCCGGCCGCCCGCATACCAGAAGCAGTGCGGCCGCTTTTTGGGGGCGCTAGACTAATTTTCCTAACAGTGTAGCACAAACCGGCGGGGACTCTTTTCGTGCTGCCCCCCTGCAAAGAGCTGCCCTAGGCCTGGGCCTTGTTGGCCTAGGCCAGGATACAGCTATGTGTGCATGTAGCACTTGCCTGGAGTTCCACAATAGAATTACACAAAACAAATGTATAGTAGCCATTATATGTGCAAGAACAAGCCTGCCGTATTATTAAAAAACATGATATTGCACTGCTGGCGACCCTCAAAATATGGGAACTCAGGCAAGCCCTTCCGCCTTGAGTACCTGAGCATTCTATTGTGAGGTCTAAGTGCTATCGCATTGGGCACAGAGATATGTGCATAAGCCTATAAGAACAAAAAAATTCTGAAAGTCAGTATTTTTAAGGATCTCTGGGGCCTCTAGTGTTGCTAACCACTTTAAGGACTGGAAGGATTTACCCCCTTAATGACCAGGCCATTTTTGCGTTGCTTTAACTGACAACTGCACGGTCATGCGACACTGTACCCAAACAAAATGTATGTTCTTTTTTTCCCCCACAAATAGAGATTTCTTTTGGTGGAATTTGATGACCTCTGCGGTTTTTATTTTTTGTGCTATAAACAAAAACTATGGCCCAGATTCACAGAGCAATTACGCCTGTCTAACTGGTGTTAGACAGGAGTAATTTCAAATTTTGCGCGCCGTATCACTAGTTTGAATCCTCAAACCATGATACGGCGGCTTCGGGCTTCGATCCGAGAGGCTTACGTCTTCGTAAGCCTTCGGATCTACGCTGCGATATTTTTGCGGCCGCTGGGAGGAGTTTGCGTCGTTTTCATGCGTCGGGATATGCAAATGAGTTTTTACGGCGATCCACGAAGATACGAGCAGTCTTCGCAATCGCTTACGTCTATTTTTTTTTACGTACTGTTAGACCAGCTTTTTGCTGGTCTAACGGTGCGTAGCCCATGTTAAGTATGGCCGTCGTTCCCGCGTCAAATTTTATTTATTTATTTTTTTTATTTTTTTTACGTAAGTCGTTCGGGAATAGAAATGTCCGTAAACGATGCTACTCAAACAACGAATGACGTAACGACGTGATTTCGCGCAATGCACGGCGGGAAATTTCTGAACGGAGCATGCGCAGTTCGATCGCCGCGGGAACGCGCCTATTTTAAATGCTTCACGCCCCCTACTCGCGTAGATGGCTTGCGCCGGGAGAAATACTCTACGCCGCCGTCGTTTACTGGACAAAATCTACCGGGATTCCACGTAGAGCCAGGTAAAAAACGGCAGCGTAGAGTATTTCTGTTACTCTACGCTAATCTAATTCTCTCTGAATCTGGCCCTATATTTTTTACTTTTTGCTATAATAAATATCCTCACAAAAAAGTAAGAAAAACAAATTTCTTCCTTA
>CM056049.1:483478491-483793266 GCA_029574335.1 Rana kukunoris | reverse complement strand
AACATTTTAAAAAGCTTCTGAATAAAATTAGTTAACTCGATAATAATAATAATAAGAAAGAATGTTCTGATAAATAATTTTTTTCAATTTCTCTGCAAATGAAACGAAAATCTTACTATGTATTGTCAGCTTTATTCTCGAAACTGCGACACCCATACGGCTTTCTACTTCTTCTTCAAAGACTTTGGGGTTGATTTGATAAAACTGGAGAGAAACCAATCATCTTGTACCTTTTTTCTCAAAGCTTAATTGAACAAGCTGAAGTTAGAGGGCGATTGGCTACCATACACAGCTGCACCAGATTTTGTACTCCTAGGGTTTTAGTAAATCAATCCATATTGGCTGCTGTAGTAGACTGATTTTAGCATGTTTACATCTGATCACCTCCAAAGAACCTATTTCCTTCTTCTGGGCACCTGTTCTTTTCTTTATCCGTATTTGTGATCCCCTTGTACAGTTATAGAAGTTCATTTTAAATGCTGGATCGATATATACCCTAGACCCCTTTCTAAAATGCTCATCTTATTATATATATATTTTTTTTTTTTTTTTATACATTTAGTGTTTGTACAAAACACTGGCTGCTATCACGTGTTGGTGAAGACATGTGGGCTGCATAATTTTTTGGCACTTTGTGAATAGCGGATAATAATAGTAAATGTGTGCTAGATGTCACTGCGTTACTGAGGCTTTATGTGCTGCGTGGTTTAATAAGTCTAGATAACTGGTGTTTTCAGGTGCCTAAGGCAGGCTATGCATGATTCATTTTCTTTCGTTCAACCAACGAATGAATGAAAGGGAGAAAGTGAATCGATTCCCCCATCCACATATTCAAGGCCTTTGTGGAGCTATTGTATTCTGACAGTAGTGAGGCTTCCCTGGCATTACAATACACTCATAATTATTGTTATTGTTATACAGAATTTATATAGCGCCAACTGTTTACGCAGCGCTTTACAATATAAAGGGAGACTGTGACGGGAGTCACTTTGGGCGGGGGGCTCATGAAACCCAGAATGGGATCCGTTAGAGACAAGACAATTTAATACAAGAGGGTCAGGAGGGCACTGCTTCTGTGAGCTTACAGTCTAATAGATCAGTACCACTGGCTATAGCTGGCAGCACTGATTGAGTGAACATTTTCCAATAGGCTGGTTGTACAGAAGTTGATCAAACGACTGACATTTGTAAAACCAGCCTGCCCATACATGGATTGAAATTCAGCCGGGCTCTGCAGAACTGACCAAATTTCGATGCATCCATCACTGGCTTTAGGCTACTTTCACACTGAGGCGCTTTACAGGTGCTAAAAATAGCGCCTGCAAAGCGCACTGAAAGAGCCGATTTTTTTCACTCCAGTGTGAAAGTCTGAGGGCTTTCACACTGGAGCGATGCGCTGGCAGGACGGTAAAAAAAAAGTCCTGCCAGCCGCATCTTTTGAGGCAAAGTAGAAATGGTGAATACACCACTCCTAAAGCGCCCCTGCCCATTGAAATCAATGGGCAGCACCTCCAAACCGCTGCAGTGGCGCTTTGCGGGTGGTTTTAACCCCTTAATCGACCGCTAGCGGGGGTTAAAAGCACTGCAAAAACAACGGTAAATCGCTGCTAAAAATAGCGTCGCTTTACCACTAATGCCAGCGGCGCTCCAGTGTGGAAGTAGCCTTCGTGTCAGACCTCTAAAGGCCAATGTCTTTCAAAAATAGACTTTGTATTCAGTTAGTGATCTAGATTATTCGAGAATCTCATTAGAATCTGCTTCTTGAATGAGTAGCTGATATTAGGAGTAGGCTCTAAATGAGGCGCTGGGGTTGAGTAAGGTGTGGAATCTGTCCATGCAACATACTAGCAATGAGAGTCTCTATGGCACTATGGTAGCATGATGATTTTTATGAAAGGGACATCACCTGTAGGCTCTTGCCTCTCACTGTTAGATGGCACTGTAACACAGTGCTGCACAAATGTCTGGAACTTTATATTTGTGCAGGAGGTATTTCTTTGTAGTAGACAGCTGGTACTGGGGATATTTTTGCAATCTACTGCTGGCAAAGACGACATCTGTTTATGATCTAGATTTAGAAGTATATGGAAGACGTAGCTGGCAGTACTAGTGACACCGAATATGCTTAGGATTTCTGTATGGAGTGTATGGCTAACATTAGTGAGAGGGATATAAAAGTATATATGCAAAGTCTTGCTGACAAATGTGGATTTAAAAACTAATTGCACAACAAATTTATCTATCTATCTATCTATCTATCTATCTATCTATCTATCTATCTATCTATCTATCTATCTATCTATCTATCTATCTATCTCTAGTGTATGTATAATATGGAACTACTGGTTGTGTCCTGGTTTTATTTATTTGTTTGATGTAAAAAAAATGTAAAAACCTGTAGTGAGAGAAATAATAAAGCTGCCAATGCTGACCTCCTCCTTAAAATGCTAGTTGGATGGCTGTCTTAAGCATCAGAACATTAAAACCCGCCTCTGGGAATAGAAAAAAATCTACTTTTAGTGGAGGAGGCAACCATGCCACCTGTGGCAGCTGGTGGAAAACATTTTTGAGGTGGGGTGGCAAAAAGCACGAAACTCCCCTGGGTCGGTCAGTAGCATTGGCGGCTTCCCTCTGCTCGGCAGTGGCTTCCCGTTCTCCTGCTCTCCACAGCGGCGTCTTCCGTTTCCTCCGTCCTCGGCGGCCAAATCGGGAGTTTTCTCTTTTTTCAGGCAAATCGCAAAACGGGTCTCACACCCGCTTCTGATTGGCCAAATTGAGGCTCAGCGTTTCAGTCGCTGTTATAACACACCTGGGTGGGCTCCAATCGCATACTCTGTGACCCAAACCCACCCTATTTTAAAGCCTATTGGAGCCTCTGGCTCTAATTGGGTGCTTCAAAAAAATCCTCTGCCGCTGTAATTCATGCGCCCAGAATGGGGCCAGACGCATTAATAGGAGGTGGCCATGTATGGATTCATTCTATGCAAGAATCTATCCATTATACATATAGGGGTGGCCTGGAGAGAGAGGGGGCGGTGCTGGGCACCCCAATGGATGGGCCGCCACTGCATGCAACTGCAAGCAGCTTAGGCCCCATACACACGATCGGACATATCCGATGAAAACGGTCCGCGGACCATTTCCATCGGATATGTCCGATCGGGAGTTTGATCCGATGGCGTGTACACACCATCGGATCAAATTCCCCGCCGCCGGACGGCGCGGTGACGCGGTGGGGGACGACATGTCTGCTGGTAAGTGTACTAACCAGCAGACATGTCGGGCGGACAGATTCCACCGGATGGATTTCAAAGCATGCTTTGAAATCTGTCGGGTGGAGAAATCTGTCCGCTTGCCCATACACACGAGTGGAGATGTCTGCTGAAACGGTCCATCGGACCGTTTTCAGCGGACATATCCCCTCGTGTGTACGAGGCCTTAAAGAGGAGGCTAAATGGGACCTGTCATACTGCTGAAGGGCCTCCCACACTCCAAAGACATGCTGGTAGGTTAATTGTCTCCTAAATAAATTAATCCTAGTATGTGTATGTTTGAATGTGAGAGAGACCTTAGACTGTAAGCTTAGATTGTGAATGTACAATAATTCTGTAAAGTGCTGTGTAAATTAATGGTGCTATATAGGTACCTAAAATAATATAATGAATAATAATAGGACTAAAACATGGGGACACGTGAACATTAGCTGTGTTTGGCTGGAGCTTGTGGATATACAGCTATTAAATCTCATTTCCCATTCAGAAGCTACATCTGAAGTGTAGTTCAATTTTTACAGCCACAGAATTTGGTGACATAGATTTCATACAAACCTTTTAGGAGTCCTATTTCCTGTAACTTTATAAGCGAATGAAAAAGAAAAAATAACATACCAGCTGTTGGAGGAAAAGCTGCCCCTTATCCTTTGCTACAAAGCACAGGCCTGCCATTGAGGCTAAGACCTGCCTGTACATGGATATTAATCAAGATATGTAAAGCAGGCCACTGGAATAAATACCACTCATAGTTCAGACTGAACACTCCTCCAGTATAAATTAACCCCTGTTCCGAACTTTTACAAAGCTACCTGATTTTGTGTGAGGACATCTGAGTACTGGCCTACCTAAACTTTACTTGTTGATTCTCATTCAGTATTAAAACTATGTGGCAAGTCAAGCATATAAAACCTAAACAAGTCAAGCATATGCATTGTGCAAGTTTTCCCTATAGGCTCTTACTATGTGATGATTCCAGCTTTAGCTTCAGTTTAAAGATCATTCGGCCAAGTTGGCCTAAACAAACTATTCCCCTCACTAACGTGCTGCTGCTGGATGTGCTATGTAAATTGTGTGTAGCTGAGGCTACATACATTATACAGCACTGTGTTCCAGGTGTGAGAGAAGACAGCGGTGCTGCTGCTCAGCCATTCATAGAAAGCTTTGTATTCTATAAATGAATACAAAACTTCCCCTGCTTGGCCAGAGAGGTGGGCTGATGATGTCACAATCTCCTACTTAGCCAAAGGAAGCTTTGTGGCCCTGCCACAATGTGAGGTTAGGAAATTAAGGCACAGATGAGACAGAATCTGCATTAAGGTTTGATGTGAAGTTTCTCGCATGTTTTAGGTTTTCTCTGGGTTTGGTAGTTTTGGATCGGGGCTTGAAACCTGAAGGTTTCAAAGTGTCTTGGGCAGGAAGGAACCTTCAATCCTGTGTCTGGGATTTGCTGTATGTCTGCACCCTGTGTAAGTACACAGGTGTACAGGGGCTTTTTAACCAAGTCTGAGAATAGCTTGAAGAAGTTGTTGACATTTGCAGGCAGAGCCCTATCCAGGAGGGATGGGTGGTCTTGCTAGACACTGCATCCCTTTGAGGGGGGGATTCCTTGCTCAAGGACTGGGAAAGCCAGGACATCTACAATAGTCTGGTAGACCAGGAGAGGGTGGCTAGAGACCCCTTTTTAGAGCCCAGGAGTGGGCCAATGCAGAGAGGTTCTGTGACAAAAAGACTAAATGAGCCTGAAGAACCGGTTGTCTGGGAGGCCAGTGCTAATAGCAGCAGTGGTGCTGAAGTGTAGCCAGATGGGCTAGCATTTTTCACTGTGTATGGTTTCTGGAGAAGAATCCCTGCATGGGGTTGCAATAAAAGTGGGCTGCAAAGCCCTTAACGCACATGTGTCAAACAAAATGCTTGTGAACTGAATCCGGCCTGCCAGGCCATTTCATGTGGTTCTCACACCTCTCCTGCAGCTGTAGCACCCCCTTGTCTCTGCCATCACCTTGTTCCAGCAGTCAGCAAGAGAGAACTCCCCCACCAGATCTTGTGCTTTTCTGCACAGCCGAGCAGCTCATCTCCCCCCATTCTCGGTAGTTGGCAGCAAAGAGGATGACAAAACTCCTCCTCCTACAGACCCAGCACCTAACTGTGAAGCTGCAGCACCTCTTGCCTCCGCCTCCCCTGGTCTCCCTGCAGCACCTCTTGCCTCCGCCTTCCCTGGTCTCCGCAGCCAGCACCTCTTGCCTCCTCCGCCTCCCCTGGTCTCCGCAGCACCTCTAGCCTCCGCCTCCCCTGGTCTCCGCAGCAGCTCTCGCCTCTGCCTCTCCTGGTCTCCGCAGCAGCTCTCGCCTCTGCCTCTCCTGGTCTCCGCAGCACCTCTCGCCTCTGCCTCTCCTGGTCTCCGCAGCACCTCTCGCCTCCGCCTCTCCTGGTCTCCGCAGCACCTCTCGCCTCTGCCTCTCCTGGTCTCCCGCAGCACCTCTCGCCTCTGCCTCTCCTGGTCTCCGCAGCACCTCTCGCCTCCGCCTCTCCTGGTCTCCGCAGCACCTCTCGCCTCCGCCTCCCCTGGTCTCCGCTTTCAGCGGACTCCAGCAGCTGACTCCAGTACTCCTCTAGTCCAACAAACCCTGCACTTTCTGCTTCCCAGCTCCACCACCCCAGGTTTTTCCCGGAAGCAACACAAGGAAAGGGGGGTTACTGTGATGTGGGGGGGGGGGGGTGCGCTCTGGATATATCTGTCTGCAGATACAATGGCCCTTTGGCAGCCTGGATGTTGTGAGTTGGAGTGAACAAACCTACTTTAACTATATAGTTCCTGTCTGACATTAAAAACACCCCGCCACCCCTAAGTTTAATCACTCCATATAATTTTTTATATATATATAGCTGTTTACATCCCACCTCCTCCTTTGTTCACATACAACCCAGTACTACTGCTGTTTTGTTTTGTTTAATCATTTTTCACTGACCTACATTAATTTCAACTCTGACGGGTGCCAATTAAGCTGCTAATGCAGCTTAATTAGTGCTTGTGACAAATGCCTAACACATTTACTCTATTAGAAAATGAACAGACCTTTTGAAAAAATACCAATCTGTATTGCACGTTTCTGCTTCAAGTGTGTGTATCCCAATACCATTTATGAAAGAGATATTTTATTCGCTGTGAACCATAAAGAATTGCTACAAAAGAGTGGAAAGTGGTGTAATGTTGCATCCATACATTTTGGCTATTTTGACTGAATGCTATGATTTGCTTTCTTATCAATGGTTATTGAAAATGTATGCAGAGCTGTGCAAATAACTATTTAAACAATCTCAATGCTATGTCTGGGAATGCTTGTGATTTTTGAAGTGTATTCTGTTTATCATTTATGGTATGGGTACAAAAAGTACAGCAGAACAAACAAGAATTAATTTTGGTGATATCCATATTGCAAAAAGTTTTTTTTTTTTTGATACAACCCAAAGACAAAAAAAAATAACAAAATAACAAAATAAAACTTTGATCAGTGTTGGTTTAAAAAAAATATAAAACGTTGTGAGCCGCTATATTAATCTAGTGGAGCTGCCAGCACTAACCACACTTCCTAAACGTGAAATGAACAAAAATAAATCTTATTAAGTGCATCGCTAAATAAATAAAATCTAAGAATATCCCTTGAGGGATATAACGTGCATCAAAGTAAACAATACTAAATAAATAAAGTGCAATATGCAGATTTTACAAAGTGTCCTTAAATAAATGAAGCAATATAATTTTATAATAAAGTGCAGTGTGCAAATGTTTTTTATATAATGTCCTTGTATAAATCAAACAATAGCGAAAATATTGTGCAAGTTCATTGTATAATTTGTAAATGAATCGACCTCTCAGTCATACACCAGTATGTGTTTTGATCATAATCCTTGCATGTGGTCGATGTGATTGGAATCATGGGCAGCAGCAAGGAGGCTCAATACTTAAAATGATCAATGTGACTGGAGTTCACGGGCAGCTTATAAGAAGAAGGAATATTATAAGGAGCGTTCCAGAGGATTAATCATTTCCAAAGGCACTTTTAAAAGGCCTATAAAGTGAGGGCACAACTGGTGGAGGGAGCACAAGGATTATGATCAAATCACATATTGGTGGATGACTGAGGAGAGATCGATTCATTTACAAATTACACACTGCACTTTATTATAAAGTTATATTGCTTGCAGCACAGAAGGTTTTTCAAAAGGTGGGAAAACTTGAGGCTTTACAACTAATTTAAAGTAATTTTGAACCCCTTGGTTTTTATTAGATATTGTCAGCAGCTTATTCACGCTCTCCTCTGCTCCTCTTTCCCCCTCCTCTCCCTCCCTTCTCCAAGCTAGCAGACTGGCCGCTAGAGAGACTGCACTGTCCACTATTGACTCTTTCCTGTAAGGCCCAGAGATTCAGGGAAGCGGTGTTGAGAGAGCAGGATCCAGCAGCTGTGAAAGCTGTGCGCTGCAAGTGCTGGGGTAAGAATTTTGACAGATAGTTGGGGAATGTTTATTTTATTGTGGTGAACGTATTGGGCCAAAAAGCACAGAGAGTTTAATGCTACCTTAGCATGCAGGACTATGGACACCTAGCAGAGTACCTTCACATATTGTCATGTCTGTAACTAATATTCTAGGCAATAGCTGTAAAGATAATCCATTCTGCAGATTGCCTTCCTATAACATCTGTATAACTCATTATTAAAAAAAAAAAAGAACACTGATATATTTTTTTTATTTATGATCATGTGATTTCTTCCCCCACGACACAAATATTTAGACACATATAACTAACCTGATGTTATATCTACACTATTTGTATGTCTTTATAGTTACAAATCACACTGCTGTCACATTGTAGGAGTATGAAAGTATCATTTGGTAATTGCACTTACTATGTTTCTGAGATCTACTGAGTATACATAGTATAATAAAGTGGATGTAAAGGCTGAAGGTTTTTTACCTTCATGCATTCTATTTATCTATTATCTATCCATCCTTTAGTGCAGTGGTCTCCTAACTGCGGCCCGAGGGCCAGATGCGGCCCTTTGCTTGCCTTTATCCGGCCCTTGGAGCAGTATCCCTCCCACTGATACAAGACACTATTCTGGCATCTGACACCGACAGTGAAGCACCATTTCTCCAACTGACACCACTAATGGGGCACTATTCCTCCCTATGATACCAACGATGGGGCACTATTTCTCCCCCTAATACCAGATGTTTAGTCCCACTGATGGCAGGAAAATTTCCACCCCCGCTGGCCGAAGTCCGGCCCTCCAAGAGTCTGAAGGACAATAAACCGGCCCTCTGTTTAGAATGTTTGGAGACCCCTGCTTTAGTGTACAGCCCCCCTTAATACTTACCTAAGCCCAATTGCGATCTAGCGATGTGCATGAGATCAGAGGCTCTCCCGGGTCTCTGTCTCCTGATTGGCTGAGATGCAGAAGCCATTGGTCATAGGGGCAGAGCTGAGCCGCGCTCTCTGTGTCATATGGAGTGAGTGCCCGAGAAGAGGAGGATCGGGCTGCTCTGTGCAAAACCGCTGCACAGAGCAGGTAAGTACAACATGTTTGTTTTGTTGTGTTTTTTTTTTATGTAAATACATTTCCTTTTTATAATCACTTTAATTAAAGGGGTTGTAAATGTTTGTTTTTTATTTTCTAAATCGGTTACTTTAAGCCAGTGCATTGTTGGTTTACTTACCCTTTCCTTCAATTTCCCGTCTAAATGTTTATTTTCTTTGTTTTCTTTGTCTGAATTTCTCACTTCCTGTTCATCCTCAGTAAGCTGTTCAGTAAGCTGTTCTAAATGACTTTCCACCACTCGGATGATGGTGGAAAGCTTACTGAGGAGAAACAGGAAGTGAGAAATTCAAACAAAGAAAAAAAACATTTAGAAGGGAAATAGAAGGAAAGGGTAAGTGAACCAACAATGCACTAGCTTAAAGGAACCTATTTAGAAAATAAAAGATGAACCCTTACAACCCCTTTAAACAAAAAGACATTACAAAACAATGGATAGTTAATCTAAGTTTATTTCTATGGAGCTGGTTAAATTATTTTTCATTTACAGATACTTAAAGCTGAACTCCAACCAGATATAAAAGACCCAAAATTACCTCTGTGTTGCCCAGTTGGTATAAAGAACAAACCATGCATATGCCATATCTGTACATTGGCCAAGACATGAAGTTAATTAGTTGTAGTTTGTCCCAGGGGCCCCGGGCAATAGAAGATTATGGGGCCCCTGGGCTTACAGATGGCCACCACGCCAGGAGGCAGTGCAGAGGCGAGGCAGCTAAAATCTCTGGATTTTCACATCAAAAGCATGTCGGTTTTGGACATATCAGGGACAGATTTAAAAGAAAAACATTGATTTTTACATACTGTCCCTGGTTTTACTGAGCCTGGCAACCCTGATGGGGCCCCCTAGTGGCATGGGGCCCTCGGGCAGTGCCCGAGTGACTCAAAGGTCAGTCTGCCCCTGGTTCGTCCCCATAATATGTGATCCATCTATGGCCACCCTAATATTCTGCAGCAGCCAATAAGGTTCAGGGTTTGTCTCAACTCTCATGCCTCGTACACACGATCGTTTTTTCCGACAGGAAAACCGTGTCCTTATTTCAGCAGGAAAATGGCTGAAATTTGTCTTGCATACACACAGTCACACAAATCTTGTCTGAAATTCAGAACATCAAGAACGCGGTGACCTAAAAAACACATACGACGAGCCGAGATCAATGAAGTTCAATAGGCAGTTTGGCTCTTCTGCTTGATTCTGAGCATGCACGTTTTTTTGCGCTGTAATTGCGTACATGGAACTTCCTCTTTAATTCAAACAACCAAGGAGCAAGTTTAACCACTTCCCTACCGCCCATTGTCAAATGACGACCACAGATGGGATGTCCCATCCTGGGTGGACATCAGATTACGTCCTGGGCTTCCCAGCCGTCTAGGGCGCACGTGCGCTGCCGACAGTGTGCCCCGGACCTGGGCATCCGCGATTGCCCACAATCATGGCAGGACCGTGGATCTGTGTGTAAACACACAGATCCATGGTCCTGTCAGATGAGGAGACCGATGTGTGATCCCAGTACAGAGGAACACACAGTGTTCTCCTTCCCTTGTGTCTCCCCTCCCCCTACAGTTAGAATCGCACACTCAAGAACATATTAACCCCTTCAGCGCCCATTAGTGTTAACCCCTTCCCTGCCTTACATTTATACAGTAAAAAGAAGTTTACCCCATGGGGCTTTGGACAGCCAAAATATAAATATAACAATATAGTCTAGTAAAACATGATTTATTTGCTGATCGTCTATACCAGGAGTCTCCAAACTATGGCCCTCCAGGTGTTCAGGAACTACAATTCCCATCATGCCTAGTCGTGTCTACGAATGTCAGAGTTTTACAATGCCTCATGGGAAGTGTAGTTCCACAGCAGCTGGAGGGCCGTAGTTTGGAGATCCCTGGTCTATACCATACAGATAAAATGTAATGACAATAAAAGAACCCCTTACGGATCAAGTGATACAATGCAGATCATATAATATAAGTACAGTTATATACAACATTGCATAAAAACTGCGTAGTGTGCGTCCCCCGATGCGTTTCGACCTGTGGAAGGTCTCTTCAGGGGGATGATTGATTCTACAAATATATATATACATAACATAAGTTTGAGATCAAAAAGACATGTTTGAGTATATATCACATAAGAAGACCCGAACAGAAAGTTACCGTTGTCAAATAAGTGTTCTGATAGTCAAAATTGTACAGACCCGTTGGGAGCCCCATACAAGCGCCCCCCAAAAACCCGGAGGGAAGAAGAAGGAAGAACATGGCCCACGGGTGGGTTACAAGGAGCCGCACAGCTGAACGTCCTCTGACGACCTGGGGAGCCGATACCTGCAATAAGCACCCCATGGGTTAGCCAGATATTCCCAAAAAGATTCATGGTATTAAATCATAGCTTGCTTCTGGGAGGCGCTCGTATGTTTATATTTTGGCTGTCCAAAGCCCCATGGGGTAAACTTCTTTTTCCTACATGTCTAAATCTCAGGGTTCGCAGCCTTCTTGTCTCTTCTGATGTGTGTCCTTTCCTAGCTACATTTATACAGTAATCAATGCATTATTATAGCACTGATTGCTGTATAAATGTGAATCGTCGCAAAAATGTGTCAAAAGTGTCCAATATGTCCATAGCAATGTCACGGTCAAAATAAAAATCGCTGATCGCCGCCATTACTAGTAAAAAAATAAAGATAAATAAAAATGCAATAAAACTATCCCCTATTTTGTAGACGCTATAACTTTTGCACAAACCAATCTATACTCGCTTATTGCGAGTTTTTTTTTTTTTTTTTTTACCAAAAATATGTAGAAGGATACGTATTGGCCTAAACTGAGGTGAAATTTGTTTTTTTTTTATAGATTTTTTTGGGGGATATTTATTATAGCAAAAATTGTCGCACTATTTTTGATATAGTGCAAAATATAAAAAGTGCAGTGGTGATCAAATACCATCAAAGGAAAGCTCTATTTGTGGGGATAAAAATTACGTCAATTTTGTTTGGGAGCCTCGTTGAACGACCGCACAATTGTCAGTTAAAGCAACGCAGTGCCAAATCGCAAAAAGTGCTCTGGTAAGGAAGGGGTTAAATTCTTCTGGAGCTGAAGTGGTTAAAGGTGAAGACACATGCACTAAACACAATAAATTAGCAAAAGTCTTTTTATAGTATTTTAATTATTTTTCGCAGTGGCTGCTGAGGGCAAATGTGAGCTTGTGCAAATTGAAGCTAAAATCTTGATTTGCTGTGCTGCAAATGCGGCGTAGCATAAGTAAGCTCAGTGGATTTTCTATGTAGAATCATTGTTCAAATCAACATCTCACCCATTAAGATCCCATCAGGGATTACCTAATGAATGGTAAGGAGGACTGCATATCCCCCTGAAGACTTATTGCTTAATAGGTGAACACCAAAGTGAGCCCAGATGCCAAAATCTAGCATTGGAGATTTTGCTGGTTTCATATTTTATGTTTTGTATCTGCCTAGTAGTCTTAAGGCCTCTGTTCATTCAACATTGTGGGGGCAATTCACTTGGAGGTAAATATTGCATGACCTTTTGCCTTAAAACAATTCATGTGGTATTTATTTCAAAAGTGGTCATGTCACTAAAAACACGCCTTATTTAATGAATTTGTTAAACATTTAAGTTTTTCAAAATTTAGCTCTTAAATTACCGGTATGTTTCTTTTTATGTTTTTTTTTTCTATCTCAATTTATTTTTTATTTTATTTATTTTTTTAACCATTTAACTCTACATCAGAGGGACATTGTTCAGTGAATGAAGGCAGACAGATATATTGTCAACCTATGAAAACATTGAAGTGTGCCTTTATTCACAGAACAATCTCCTGCTAGTACAGTGTTACAAATTATTCACATCCCTAAGGCCCCTTTAATTCATTATTTTCCTCAAAATTCTACAAATAATACCCCATAATGACAACGTGAAAGAAGTTTGCCTGAAATCTTTGCACATTTATTAAAAATACAGAAACAAATTCTTTTGTTGAAGCACCTTTTCCGGATGCACTGTATAACCATTAGCGAATAACACCTTTGGTAGAAATATACCTGTCACCTTTTGGTGAAATATGGAATTACTTTGAATTTAGTTCGAACTCTCAAATTATTAATACTGTGTTGCAGAGACAATATGAATGTTGAACAATTTTGCCACCTACAGATACCAGATGTTGTTTTCACTTTCTAATCTACTCTAAAAAAAATTACAGCTGAACTCATTGTTTGTTTTTATATTTTTTTTATCTTGATTTTTTTTGCTTTTTTTTTTATTGTATTTCTTTATGAGCCACAACATCTTTATCTTTACTAATACACTTAAAGCGGAGCTCCACCCTAAAGTGAAGTTCCGCTGATCGGAACCCCCCCCCCCCCCCCTCACATTTGACACCTTTCAGGGGGGAGGGGGTGCAGATACCTGTCTAAAGACAGGTATTTGCACCCACTTCCGGCCCAGTATTCTCGGGCAAAAGATGGGTTTTCCTTCACTCCCTCCCCCCCCCCCGTGGTAGCCAATCGGCCGGCACAGCGCGACTCGCGCATGCGCCGTAGGGAACCGGGCAGTGAAGCCGGAGCGCTTCACTTCCTGGTTCCCTCACCGTGGATGGAGGGGGGAGCAGCAGAGAGACGAGCGAACGCTCGTCCTCTGCTGCGGACGGTGCTGGACTCCAGGACAGGTAAGTGTCCTAATATTAAAAGTCAGCAGCTGCAGTATTTGTAGTTGCTGGCTTTTAATATTTTTTTAGCCATCCGCTTTAAGCAATTATCATGCAACTGAAAACGAGTCAACAACTAAGAGAATAAAAGCAATTTTAGTGTAGAAGCATAGGGAAGTATCCATACATGTAGCTTCATAATTCTCTTCTTTTTTTTTTTTTACAATTTTAAGAAGTTAAACTTGAAAACCCTTATATCCAGCACATGTTTTGTTCAACATTTTGCATGGTTTGCTAATTTTCTTGAATTTTTTAGTCATATTTCTAAACAAATATACTATCTTGCCTTCTGTAGTAGTGCAGCTTTTTTTCTTATAAATAACCCTTAAATCGAGACAAAGAAATTGGATGTCTTGGATGGAATAAGAGTCAACATAGAAAGCTCTGTGACAGATTAGACAGGGATTAGTGAGAAGGATGGAGATCTACAAATAAAATGCAGAGAATAAGGACAAGATAATTCTTGGATTGGTGATTTTATAACAGCATGTGAGCCATCTGTAATAGTTTTACAAGAGCTATAACCCGACTGATATGGGAAAGAGTCAATGCTGCACAATAAAACATTACGATGTGGGTTCCATCTTAAATTAGCAGGTAGTGTGTGTGGTATTAAAACAGTAACATTTATTGTGTAGCGGCCTGCTACTTTTTAGTCGGCGCTGCTTTAAATTTAGAGGGGAGTCTGAGAGTTAGTTGACTCCGACTGTATAATTTTTTTCCAAACTTTGGGCCTCTGTTCTAGGCTAGCCATGGCTGTACTGTGAGTGACCACTATTGTTTTTTCTTTGGTGCCGTTACCACCACAGGCCAAGGGTGGCAGCAATCAGGTCAAGATGTTTTGGGTGCTCCCCTTCGGCAGCCAATCAGTGGGGGTTGATCGTCCCGCTGTGCATGTTGGGAAGGAGTATTTAAGGGACCGGGGTCTGTCTCCCCCCCCCCCCCGTGAGTGGCCCTCCTAGTCGGGGGTGTGTGTTCATGTATTCCTGGCTCCGGGACAAAGTTGGTCCGGGGTTGTGATCTACTAAGTAGGCCTGGTAGTCAGACTGGGTTTACGCTTGTAGAGTTACCATTTTACCTCTTCAACTACTTATTTTATTCTTTTACCAAGTTCAGCACATAAAGCAAAGAAAAATAAGTCTAAAGTGTGGACATTGAACTTTTTCTCAACCCTCATCTGATACCCTAGATGGCAAGGAAATAGAGGTAACATGCCACCCAAAAATAACCAGCAGCTCCTCTGGGGTTTGTGCTACAATTGCACAAGATTAAAAACACTCACAAGATATAAGTGGGAGTCATGCTCATCTTGGGTATGTAGTCCTGGCAGTTCTACTGCATCCCACAGGCTCCTCGCACGATCTGGGTAGCTGGGAAAGGTTCTAGTGTGATGTGTCACATTTGACTCCCACTTATACCTTGTAAGTGTTTTTAATCTTGTGCAATAAATGTTACTGTTTTAATACTACACTTAGGTGCCCCCCCCCCCCTGTTTCTTTTATATGTTTGCAGAGTTGCTGGACACACACTTTTAAATCACCCCCTTACCGTGGTTCAACTTTGTTTTTACCTAAAGACTGACTAATCAAATGTACATTATTACAAACTAAGGGCATTGCCTCCTGGAGCGCCAGATACCTCTTCAACAAAGTCAGTGTGGATTGGGAAAATGTACTCAACCTAATAACAAAACAAAAACAGAATTACTTAAAATATGAAATGATTTGAAACAATAAATATATACTCTCCAGAAATAATAAATTGATTTGAAAAGGAATTATTCTAACATAACGATTGTGACAAAATGAAAGGATTTACTTAAGGAATGAAACAAACAAATGTTTCCATCGTGCACACCTCTAGTAATTGCTAGACATGTGCACACTGCAATATTTTGTTTTGTTTTCGTCCGAAAAATACATTTATTTAGTTACTCCCGAAATTTGTTTTTATTTTGTTTTTCGTTAAAAAAATGCATTCGTCCGAAAATCCAAATTAATTAAGGTCAAATCTGTCATTGAAGGCTTATGGTGTCTGTCGAATGTTCTAAGAAAAACAGAATCTTTAAAAACAAAAAGATTAGACAAAGCAACGAAACGGTCTCTCTATGTCGAATCTTCTTCATGTCTCTCTATGTCGAATCTTCTTCATGTCTCTCTATGTCGAATCTTCTTCATGTCTCTCTATGTCGATTCTTCTTCATGTCTCTCTATGTCGATTCTTCTTCATGTCTCTCTATGTCGAATCTTCTTCATGTCTCTCTATGTCGAATCTTCTTCATGTCTCTCTATGTCGAATCTTCTTCATGTCTCTCTATGTCGAATCTTCTTCATGTCTCTCTATGTCGAATCTTCTTCATGTCTCTCTATGTCGAATCTTCTTCATGTCTCTCTATGTCGAATCTTCTTCATGTCTCTCTATGTCGAATCTTCTTCATGTCTCTCTATGTCGAATCTTCTTCATGTCTCTCTATGTCGAATCTTCTTCATGTCTCTCTATGTCGAATCTTCTTCATGTCTCTCTATGTCGAATCTTCTTCATGTCTCTCTATGTCGAATCTTCTTCATGTCTCTCTATGTCGAATCTTCTTCATGTCTCTCGAATGTCGAATCTTCTTCATGTCTCTCGAATGTCGAATCTTCTTCATGTCTCTCGAATGTCGAATCTTCTTCATGTCTCTCGAATGTCGAATCTTCTTCATGTCTCTCGAATGTCGAATCTTCTTCATGTCTCTCGAATGTCGAATCTTCTTCATGTCTCTCGAATGTCGAATCTTCTTCATGTCTCTCGAATGTCGAATCTTCTTCATGTCTCTCGAATGTCGAATCTTCTTCATGTCTCTCGAATGTCGAATCTTCTTCATGTCTCTCGAATGTCGAATCTTCTTCATGTCTCTCTAATGTCTCTTTATGTAGAATGTCTCTATAATGTCTCTTTATGTAGAATAATATTGGACTAATAGAGTTAAGGTTAGGCACATTCGACCGCAACGAAAACAAATATAAAGCATTTGTTTATGTCGGATCTTTCGTTTTTTAGTCTCTGTGCTCTCGTTATCGTTTGTTAAAACGATAACGAAAATACCTGAAATTTGGACGAAAATGCATTCGGACGAAAACGAATGCACATGTCTAGTAATTGCCAGTGTACAAACAGTGGAAAGCTTTCAGGGTTTTTTCTCCACCCTTTTTACTATTCCAGAACAAAAAGTTGGCATTTGCCCCTGGATCTGAAGGACTTAAAGGGGTTGTAAAGCTTTGTGTTTTTTCACCTTTAGGCCCCTTTCACACCTGTGGAACGTATGTCCACTTTTTCATCCATCCGTGTACGGATGAAAAAGGGACATACATTGATCCCTATGAGATAGCGGGTGTCAGCGGATAAACATGCGCTGACACACAATCTCGTGTGGGTCAGCAATCCTCCGATTCTGCAGACGGAGGAAAATCCTATTTTTCCATCGATCTGCGGATCGGATCGGGTGAACACGGACAGATGATCCGTGTTCATTCATTCCCCTCATAGGGGAGAGCGGACATCTGACAGGGCGGTCGCTATACAGTGTGCGGGGACCGCCCTGTCATCCACCGGCCCAGCGGGGATCAGCGGTGCGATCTCCGCTGAGCAAGCGGAGGTTCACGGGGCCCTAATGCATCCTGTGCATTAGGCTAGGTTTACACTGGTGCCTGCTGCGAATTCTTTTGCGAATTTGAGCCATTGCGATTGCTCAAATTCGCAAGTCATTAAAATAACATTGTTTTCCATTAGTGCCGTTCACATCAATGCATTGCGAATATAAGTTGCGGGAAAAAGGGTCCTGTGAGAGTTCTATAGATTGGCGTTCCCTGAAATCAAAGCCACGAATCGCGGCACAACGCAGCCGTAATATCGTGATTTTTTTCACAATTTCGAATTTGCAGCAGTGTGAACCTAGCCTTAAGGTGAAAAAAACACCCCGAGCCCCCATTTTACAAACCTGAGCCCTGAATCTTTGTAGGCGCAATCCCGCGTTGTTCTCTCGATGTCTGACTGGCTCCTCATTGGATAGTTTGATAGCAGCGCAGCCATTGGCTCCCACTGCTGTCAATTAAATCCAGTGAAGCCGCCGACAGGGATTATGCACGTCAAGTGTATAACACAGGAGCGCGCCCACAAGATAACCCCCTCGGGAGAGACACTGTATTTCTACACAACCCATGGGGCCAGGGATCCCGGCTTGTAAAGGGCTTTTGGTACAAGATCTGACTGTTGCTTTTTTTGCCAGATCAATTATCAATGAGCCAGTTAGGATTTCTGCAAGTAAGTGTGCTAGAGGAAGAGAGAGGAGTGTATATAGACAGTATATAGGAGAATTGTCCCTGAAGAGTTCAAAGTCAAATGGGCATCCCATAATATCCCAATTACCGATCCAAGTTTTATCTCCTTAATAAAATGCAAAAAAAAAGCACTGGACTGTGGGAGCCTGTGAAGATTCAGTGTGCCTGGCTGTGCAGGATGGAGGGGAACCCTTTTCACCAGTGGCTCGTACATGGGGTGCCTCACACTTACTTTTTTTCTCTGGTCCAGTTATCGATCCTGTAGCTCCGTCTCCCTTTTTTTTTATTTTTTTATTTTCCTTTTTTATTACCTGTAAATAAGTTAATAAATACCGTTCATAAATATTGAAAAAAAAAAATGTGTGCTGCTTTATCTTCACTTCAGAACATAATTTGTAAACATAATAAAATTATATATGTTATCGGACATTAAACAACATTAAAATAATTTCAAGTGGTTCAAGAAATTCAAAATCTTCGGTAAAGTGAATAATTCATGATCTGTTTTGATAAACTGAAAAATGTAAACATACTAACGCACATATTGAAAAATAGAGTAATATGTTAATTCCTGATGAATTTGAACATATGTGCGATAGGTTCAATGATTATTTTTGTCACTTATAGCAAAAGAAGCACTCCCACGTAGCAACTAGTAGGGTTCCTATAGCAATGTCATGGCAACCCTGTGCCATCTTTTTCTCACTGTAGTGTCTCTATGTTTACACTGCACAGGAACACTGGACTGAACCATTTGGTATTCTATGCAGACACTATTTTTAGAAGTAGTCTTCTGTTCATTTTGAAAACATACATATTTGTGTGGCTTTAAAAACTACGTCTTGAAAAGGTGACATGAAATATTTGAATCTTTCCACCTGCATTATATTTAAAGTGATATTTAAGGTTCAACTTTTTTTACTTTATTTAAATAACAAACATGTTACTTGCCTACTTTGTGCAGTGGACCACTGCACAGAGTAGGTAAGTGACATGTTTGTTTAAAAGAAAAAAAAAGTTGAACCTTAACCACTTAAGCCCTGGACCATTTCACTGGCTAAAGATCAGAGCACTTTTTGCGATGCTGCACTGCATCGCTTTAACTGACAATTGCGTGGTCGTGTGACGTGGCTCCCAAACAAAATTGACGTCCTTTTTTGCCCACAAATAGAGCTCTCTTTTGGTGGTATTTGATCACATCTGCGTTTTTTTTGTTTTGCGCTAGAAACAAAAATAGAGCGACAATTTTGAAAAAAAAATCAATATCTTTTACTTTTTGCTATAATAAATATCCCCCAAAAATATATAAAGAATTTTTCCTCAGTTTAGGCTGATACGTATTCTTCTACATATTTTTGGTAAAAAATCGCAATAAGCGTATATTGATTGGTTTGCGCAAAAGTTATAGCGTCTACAAAATAGGGAATAGATTTTTAGTAGTGACTGTGACTTTATGGCGGACACATGGGAAATTTTTGCTGTGAAAATGACACTGGCAGTGAAGGGGTTAAGTTTTCCCCCCGGGAGTGCTCCTAACTGAGGGGGGATGGGCTGTGTGTGACACACAGTGATCACCACTTCTGATTTACAGGAGGCTGTGATCATTGTCCTGTCACTAGGAAGACTGGGGAAATGCTTGTTTACATCAGCATTTCCCCATTCTTCCTCACCGGGACACGGTCACGGGTATGCCTGTGGACATCTAGTCCGTGGGACCCACGGTCGGAGTCACGGAGCTCGCGGCAGGCGTGCGCGTCCACAATATGGCTTCTTAAAGGGGATGTATATTTACGTTCTTTCGCTCAGCAGTGTCATTATGCCGACGTATATCGTCGTGCGGAGGTCGGCATGTGGTTTAATATCACTTTAAATTTAATGCAGGTGGAACGATTCAAATATTTCACTTTACGATCCTCTTCTTCTTGGGTACCCGTGGGTGCTCCTGGCTCCTCCACCTTGACCAGTGCCTCCAATAGCAAGCCATTTGCTATGGGGGCACTGGTGCTTGCTTGCCACCGAGTTCTGTGCTATGCATCCAGAAGACACACAGATCCATGTTTCAGTCCTGCCCCCACTCTCTCTTTATTGGCTCACTGGCTGTGATTGACCGGAAGTCCCAGGACAGCCGAGGCTCTTGTGCACATCGCTGGATCAAGTGAGTATTAGGGGGGAGCTGCACACAGTTTTTTACCTTCATGCATAGAATGCATGAAGGTAAACAATCCTTCAGCCTTTACATTCACTTTAACATGATGTAATTGCAATTTTGGATAAACACACATTATTAATTTTAACCTAAACAGATACATAGCATAGCATAACCAATATACACATCTCTCTTCTGAGGCCTGGTTCACACTATTGCGACTCAGCAAACCACGTTTAAACAGGACCGCAGCTTGTTTATTTGAATGGGCTGCTGTGGCTGCGCTTCATGCAGGAAAACGTTTATTTTTCACCATGTGATTTCCCAGCGGTTCCCACACCCAAAATGGCTCTGCGTTTTTAGATGCGTAGGGGTGCCTTTGAGAACAAATGGCAGCCCTGTATGTTTTTAAAGATTTATGGCTTCAGGTGGTTGCGGGTGGGGGAACAGGTGCAATTCTGACACCCGCAACCACCTTCAATAGCGTGAACCTAGGCAAGGCCATTTTGTTTATCCGATTGACACTTTTATGTTTTTTTCTGGCTGTACATTTTACGTTCTATGTTATCGTGAGGATTTGTTGGCAACTGCTGTTAAAAAAAAAAAAAAAAAGAATGTGGAAAAAAATAGCGTGACCCTAGACCAGGGGTGCCCAACCTTTTGAAGAACGAGGGCCACTTAAGCAACTTGGTAACCAGTCGAGGGCCACAATGAGCGAAGCGGGCGGATAACAGATCACGACTACTCTATAGGTCCTCCGACCCGCCCAGATAAAGGGGACAAATTCCCTTCTGTTTTTCGGATTGGAGGTAGGCAGGCATAAACAAACATCTGTCGCTCTATAGTGGTGAATCGAGGGTCCCATTTGGTTGGGCTGATTTTGTGAAAAGGGCCTAAGACTGCTTTCACACTGATGTGCTGCGGTTTACCCACAACACGGGTGAAGCGTAATGCACCTGTGTCTATACTGCGGGTTAGCTGAACTTTGCCATAGAGTCCACCTGTGGCAAAAGCCGGCATTTCAGAGGAAGCATCGGCTTATGGGCCTCTGCTTCGCAGCTGCTTTTTTCCTCTACCACCAGCTTCATTCACAACACTGATGCTGTGGTATGGTGGGTCGGCAACCTGCGATCTGGGCTTGCCAATCCACCATTCCAGAGCAGGAGGTCGCGGGCCACATATGAGGGCTCCGCGGGCCACATGTGGCCCCCGGGCCACTGGTTGGCCACCCCTGCCCTAGACTGAATGAAAATTTGAAGTACAAATTTTTGAATTACATTTTTTTCATCTGTTTCAAAAGCGTAATATAAAATGTGGTGTATACTTCCAGGAAAAAAAGTAACTAGACATGGCCTTTAAAGGATCACTAAAGGAATTTTTGTTTTAAGCTAAATAGCTTCCTTTACCTTACTGCAGTGCTGGTTTCATGTCCTCATTGTTCGTTTTTTGCGTTGAAGTTGCTGTAAATCTGCTCTGATCTCCACACTTCCTGCTTGTCTGGCTCCTTATGAAAAATCTCATGGCAGCTTTTCACTGTGGTCCAAGATGTCATTACTGTGTGTCTAAAACTCCTCAGAACCAATCAGATTAATTTTAAAAACAAAACACTGCCCTGGATTTGTTTGTTTTTGTTCTGTGTGTCTCTTTACTTAACAGAAACATGAAACCAGTTTAAAATTTAAACTAAACTGCAGGCACATTATATGATTGATTTTTATCTATTGTTAATCATTTTTTAAAGGGATCAGTTAACTTGTATGTCTCTATACCCTGTAAACAGTAATTTTTAGCAAAAAAATGTTTTTCCTTTAGTGACCCTTTAATGTGTTAACATGAATGTGCTGGTACGATATTGTACTCATTAATTCACAGTTCTTTGAAATTATCGAATGTTTATTTGTAAAAGGTAAAATACAAATTATGTACATGGTATGAAATAATTGACTTCTTAAGCAAGGCAAGCCTCTGGTTTCCCTATGGGGGGTAAAATGAGTAAATTTTTCATATGGAAAGTTGAAGGTTGCTTTTTCCAGGGAGGTTTATAACACGGCACAGTGACTGCTTCTTAATAATTCAGAGTCTTGCCACGAACAGTTTGTTCTAACAGTGTGTATAAATAGAAAACATCCTTATTCTGTCTATGATGTTATTTGGATGCACAACTGTACAAACCAGGTGTATGTGTGCTGTGCATTGTGTGTCTGATGCCTTCCATTCTGCAGGCATTTTTTAACTAATGTGACTGCCTGGATTTAGTGGATATGGATTTTCTGGATTTCCAAGCCTATTATAAACCAGGCTGATTTTCGGGTTCCTTTACTAATAATTTTTTACCTTGCCTAAATACTGGGTCATCCTCAAAAAATATACTCGCCCACCCAGAAAAGCCATTGCAGCACTTCCAGGCCCTGCACCGCTGACTTCTCATTTGACATCATCAGAGTGCCAGCTGTCTCTTCCAGTTTCTTGGAGCTGGACCCCTGAAAATGCACAGCAGTGCATGCGCAGCGTTACCGAGCTTTCCTGGTGCATGCCTCCTGGAATTTTTTATTTTTTTTGCAAAATCAGTTTTTATTTGTTTGAAGACCAATACAAAACAAAGAAAACAGTGATAGTATTACAGTATAATCTGCAGCCTCGCAGTGTTTCATGGTGAGCATATTATCATGACCGCAGACCTAAAACAACAGTCCAATAGTGCAATTGTCCCTCTAAGGTATAGTTCGCCGGTATTGACACCAGGGGAGGGGGGCCAAGTACGCCTCCGTCAAACCTCCACCGGTGTTCTGCCCAGCACCTACCACCTCAAGATGCGTGCTCCTGCTGAGAGGGGGTGAGAGCAGCCACATTACATCGTGGGTCCTCATCACACTTGCTAAGTGGCGGAACCATAGGTCCTTGGAGATCAAACAGAAAAAAACAAAAAAAAGGGGGAAAACAGTTTCCTAGGTCAGTTCACCATAAGGCTACACATAGACGGGAAGAGTGTAAAAACTTGAAGATAGGGGAGAAAGTAAAGAAGAAGTAGTAGAAGTCTTCGAGTCTGCGTCGAGCGGGCCATGTCCAGGATCAGGCCACCCTCGCTCAGGGCAGCACCCCCACCCGGGTTCTAAGGCCTGGTTCAGCTAGTTCCAGTAGTGCCAGATCTAGGCTTGAGGACATCTCCCCAGAGTCAGTGACATATGCTACCCAGGATGCCCACACCGTATTAAAGCTATCCAGGGTACCCCTACAGGTCGCTATCCAGTGCTCAGCCTCTCTGATTTAATTTACTTTGGTCACCCACTCCTCCCTTGTCGGAACCTGCGAGCGTTTCCAGTAGATAGGGACTATGCGTTTAGCTGCGTTTTAAAAAAGGTGCGGTAGTGCACTTTTCTTGTATCTACTAAGTGGGATTTAAGGGAGGTGGAAAAGGAAGTGTTCTGGCGAAAGGGGGATATCCAGGTCTAGAATCTCTCTTTTATTTGGAGTTTTGACATCTTCCCAAAAGGGCCTGATTCGGGGGCAGTCCCACCATATGTGTAATAGCGTGCCTCTATGTCCGCATGCTCGCCAGCACCGATCCGACACGGAGGGGTAAATGTGGGCTAAGTCAGCCGGCACCTTATACCAGCACGCCAGAAGTTTGTAATTTGTTTCTTGAGTTTTAGACTCCATCGAGCTGGAGTGAGCGAGGCGGTACATGTGTGTCAGCTGAGTATCAGAAAATTGAAGGTGTAGATCTTTCTCCCAAACCCGTATATGTGCGGGCTTGAGGTCTATAGTGGCCAAGCCTAATAGGCGGCACATTTCGGGGAATCAGGTGGGGGAGCGGGTCGTCGTCTACAAAAAGGCGTTCAAATGGCGTGAGGGAAGTGATATCTCTAATAGAGTGGCCATGAGTTTCAAAAAAGTTGTGAAGTTGCCTAATACCTCCAAAAAAGCATCCCCGAGCCAGCATGTCTGGCCTGTAAAGATTCATAGCTGAGGAGTCTGCCGTTGCTCATGAGCTTCCCGCAACTCGCGTTTCCATCCTCCATCCAAGGGCCAAATAAAGCCATTTGTTCGCCCGGAGGGAACCATAGAAATCCGCCCAGTGGGGCCAGTGGAGACACTGGGGGAGCAAGGTTCAGGGCAGCGTTTACCCTATCCCAGACCGAGAGGGCGTGCCTTGTCAATGGAGAGGTGGTGTCTGACAGCCCCCTAAACTCCCTGGAAAGCCATGTTGCATAGGCTAGGTTTCTTCCAGCTAAACATTTTTCAAGGGAGACCCAAAGCTTGGATTGTGTGTGGAACCGCCAGTTGAGGACCCTCTGCAGAGCGACCGCTCTAATACCTTACTATGTCAGGGACTCCCAAACCTCCAGTCCACTTAAATTGCTTCAATATCTGCATTGCTACGCGGGGCTTAGGCGCATTCTACACAAACCCAGATAGCAAACTAGAAATTCGGGTGAAGATAGCTCTAGGCTGAGGGATCGGCAACATTGGAGAAAAAAGAGTGCCTCCTGGAATTTTGACATCGCTATCCCAAGAGGCTTTTAGAAGGGGGTGAAAGTGGAACATAAAAAATAAGTGCCCATACTGTTTAAAATCCAGTAATATACTGTCTCGTCCCTCTCTGCGCATGCTCAGTTGCTCTTTATTTTTAGGCACTGTGCTAAAAATCAGAGCCACTAGAGGCCGATCTACTTGTTCTCAGGGGCCCTGGGCTTCAGCAAAATGGCAGCCTCACACAAGAAAAAACAAGAAAAATGCAGAAGGCATTTACAGCACACACTTATTTTGGTAGCGTAACCATTAATACTGAATGCATGTTCTTTGCTAAAGAACAATAATTTTTTAGCAAGTTGTTATGGGTAAGTTCATAGAAAATATGAATTGGGGGACTGGGTCCTGCAGAAAAGCCACTTAACCCCCCAATGAAAATTTAAGTGATAGAGTGAAGGTCCCATTTAAAGTGTGCATACTTGCTAGCCTCTTTTTTATGATTCCAGAATATATTGTATTGTTACATAAAGGAGAAGTACTGACAAAGCTTATTTGGCTGTACTTCTCATGTGGATTACAGGAGTGCAGTTAGTTTTGCACTCCTGTTACCTGTTTTCAGCAGATGTCACAGAGCTGGTCCTGGAAAGATCATGACCATATGGTCGGGATCCACCCACATGCCTGGACCGGAACCCGGCTCAGCCCTTCAGCAAGCTACTAAGAGCCTAAGTCGGTTGCTCCCTCCCTCTCCAAAGCCCAGTGCTCCAGTAAGTATATACAGTATATTGTACATTCACATCAGTCCCTACCCTCCCAAGAGCTTACAATCTAAGGTCCCTGACTCATGTTCATTAGTGTTGAGCAGAATACGCCATATTCGCTTTCGCAATATTTCGCGAATATATAGGAGAATATTCGAGAAATATTCGTAAATTTCGAATATTCGTGATATTTCATCCAAAAAAAAAATTGCGAAATTTCGCTAACGTGAAATTTCGCAAATGCGAAATTTATTGCGAAATTCTCGACCGCGCATGCGCGCGGACAACACGCGGTCGCGAAAACGGCGATCATTTCCTGGATTCTTTGCCAGTGTATATTCGGATTGCTATTTAGTGCTGCCCTGCGAATCTACTGCTGCCCTGCGAAGCGAAGATGGTGGGGAGTAACTTTTCATCCAGTGAGGAAAAACTGCTGATTACTGTAAGTAATTTCACCACTTGTTATTTCATTATCTTTAACTGCATTTTAGACTAGTTAAAAAGTTAGGATGCAAGATCAGATATTAGTATTTCCCAAACAGTGTGTTTCCAGCGGTTGCAAAACTACAACTCCCAGCATGCCCAGGGTTGCCACCTTTTGTTCATTTCAAACCCGAACACTTCAGCGTCGCACAGCAATTTTTTGTCTTAGTTTGCATAGATGTCGCTATTAAATAACATTTCTAACCATATGAAATTAATCATAAAAGTTCCTCTTTACATCAGAGTCCACAGACTTCCCCTTTTACATCAGAGTCCACAGACTTCCCCTTTTACATCAGAGTCCACAGAGTTCTCCCTTTACATTACAGTTCACAGAGTTCTCCCTTTACATCAGTGTCCACAGAGTTCTCCCTTTACATCAGAGTCCACAGAGTTCTCCCTTTACATCAGAGTCCACAGAGTTCTCCCTTTACATCAGAGTCCACAGAGTTCTCCCTTTACATCAGAGTCCACAGACTTCCCCTTTTACATCAGGATCCACAGACTTCCCCTTTTAGATCAGTGTCCACAGAGTTCTCCCTTTACATCAGAGTCCACAGAGTTCTCCCTTTACATCAGAGTCCACAGAGTTCTCCCTTTACAACAGAGTCCACAGAGTTCTCCCTTTACATCAGTGTCCACAGAGTTCTCCCTTTACATCAGTGTCCACAGAGTTCTCCCTTTACATCAGAGTCCACACAGTTCTCCCTTTACATCAGAGTCCACAGAGTTCTACCTTTTACATTAGAGTCCACAGAGTTCTACCTTTTACATTAGAGTCCACAGAGTTCCCCTTTTACATTAGAGTCCACAGAGTTCCCCTTTTACATTAGAGTCCACAGAGTTCTCCCTTAACATTAGAGTCCACAGAGTTCCCCTTTTAAATTAGAGTCCACTGAGTTCCCCTTTTACATTAGAGTCCACAGAGTTCTCCCTTAACATCAGAGTCCACAGAGTTCTCCCTTAACATCACAGTCCACAGAGTTCTACCTTAACATCAGAGTCCACAGAGTTTTCCCTTTACATCAGAGTCCACAGAGTTCTCCCTTTTACATCAGAGTCCACAGAGTTCTCCCTTTTCATCAAAAAGTGAAAAGAAACAAACATATTATTTTTCATATGTAAAGATAGGGATTAAAAAAAATAATCTATTGTACAGGGCCAGTGTAAGGCTCAAAAAATTATTATAGTGGTCAGATGAATAGCAACTCATTTCTCCCCTATACGTCTATCCTGTGATGTTACTCATATATACATAATTATGCAAATGATAATGGCTGCTATATTTATTCCAAAAAGCTGGTGACCAAAATGGCAACATATAAAATCTGTCATGTTACCACTGTCAGTGATTAATAAGGCGAGAATGCTTCCAATTATTGAATACCATACATTTACGTCATATATCCATAAGGGTTTAAACAAAAGTATTATAATATACTTTGTTCTTCATCTTGCAGAGGTTCCTGCAACATGGTTACGACCTAATGAGGTGCCAGCAGGATAAACAAAAAATCGTCCAGTCCGTATTGGAGGAATTACATGAGTTTCATGGCGGGTCACATGACCACATGGCCATTCTCAAAAAATGGTCAGACTTGAAGAGGCGCCACATGGACCGGGTCACACAGATCCGCGATGAATTTCATCCAGGTAAGTTATTGGTGACAGTCATGTAAGGTGATATGTAATTAACCTTAGGGCAGATGTTGTTAACCCAGACGCCATGTTGTGGTAACATATATCACCACCGAAGGTATTCATAGTACTGTTGAAAAAAGACATTATTCCATCAAGTTAAACCATGGAATTAAAGTGGTGGTGTGGTGGGTTTCAAGGGGAAAGGGTGGTATTTTATAACTCAATTACCACTAAATTCCTGTGCTAGGCGTGGGGTTATCATAGTAATCACGTGTACTCCATCAGGCCCTTTTTTTAACATGAGATCTTCAGAATAATACAAAGGAAACACAAACAGCTAATTTTACCATGGTGGCAGCCCAGCTCACACTCAGTCCCCTGTAGTGCCAGCAAGACCCTTTAGTATAACATTATCCCATTGGTTAACTGTCTATATAAATAAATGTGTATTCATATACAATACAGCAGAGTACACAGAATGTGCATATGTTATTAGAAATCATTTTTACATATATAAACATTGTGTTATTATAGGATCTCCTCTACCATCTGTGCGCCCCAAGCGCACAAGGCGACAGGCCGCAGAGGAGGAGGAGGAAGAAGAGGAGGATGAAGAGGAGGATGCAGAGGAGGAGAGGGATAAGGAGCAGCCAGGGCCCTCCGACTTACCACCCCCAGCTCCTGAGGAGCTGCAACTTCCCCCCACCCAACCTCCTGGTGAATGCCATGATGCAGAAGAGGAGCAGGAGGATGACACAGCGCCTGTGATGACCATCAGTCAGGAGGGTAAATATGTGCACAACGATTAATGACATTTCAACAATAAGATGTAGATATAAAAAAGTACAGTATTTAATCCTAATTTTTTTTTTCTTATATCCTAACAGTTTTGAAAGAGATTCAGGAGAAATCCTATGTCATGGAGAGGACCAATCAAAAAGTCCTGTCCAATCGGCGCAAAATAAAAAAATTGGACCTCGAGAATGAACAGCTGTTACAACAGCAGAGAAAAAATTTCAAGGAGCTGGCTGAGATTTACAAGCGCTTGAAAAAATCCATGTAAATATTTATATTTTTGGTTATTAAACCTGTTATTCTTTTCAAATGTTTCCTTTCTTATTGAGATTCTTAGGTCTTTCAACACATCTAACTTCACATCTAACACATCAACATCAACACATCTAACTTCATAATAACCTAAAAACATTTCATACTATTATTTTATTTAACACAAATCTAATAAAAAACAAAATACACGGACACAGACACTACTAACACAAACTAAACTGTTGAAAAATTACTATAACAAAAGCTACAATATATACATATATACATATATATATATATATATATATATATATATATATATATAGATATAGATATAGAGAGAGAGCGAGAAAGAGAAAGAGAGTGCTGATTTGCTCTTGCAGATAGGCTAAAAGTTGCAGTAAAAAGGCCACAAACCAGGGTTTAACATAACGTTCAGTCATTTAGTCACACTTGCTGTTTGTTACGATCCGGTCTGGTAGCTTTTAGCGGATGCTGTTTGTGGATCCGCTGTGACAGAGAGGTCATGAAGCATTACTCAGCATGAAGGCAGCAGCAGTAGTATTCAAATATAAAGTAATTATCACACACACAACATTTACAAGCAGTAGTGGTAATAGTACTAGACAGCATCTAAACACTTGGGCAAGACTTGACAGCAGCAGTAGTGGTAATTGCAGCATATAGTGCCAAAGAACTTGTCACATAGGTATCTGAGCACTGGCAGCAGCAGTATAGTAGTAACAGTACCCAATAAAGTGTTGTATCACTTGTGGAAGAGGTGGCAGCAGCACAGCAGCAGCATTGGTAATTGTAGCATATAGTGCCAAAGAACTTGTCACATAGGTATCTGAGCACTGGCAGCAGCAGTATAGTAGTAACAGTACACAATAAAGTGTTTTATCACTTGTGGAAGAGGTGGCAGCAGCACAGCAGCAGCATTGGTAATTGCAGCATATAGTGCCAAAGAACTTGTCACATAGGTATCTGAGCACTGGCAGCAGCAGTATAGTAGTAACAGTACACAATAAAGTGTTGTATCACTTGTGGAAGAGGTGGCAGCAGCACAGCAGCAGCATTTGAAATTGTAGCATATAGTGTCAAAGAACTTGTCACATAGGTATCTGAGCACTGGCAGCAGCAGTATAGTAGTAACAGTACACAATAAAGTGTTGTATCACTTGTGGAAGAGGTGGCAGCAGCACAGCAGCAGCATTTGAAATTGTAGCATATAGTGTCAAAGAACTTGTCACATAGGTATCTGAGCACTGGCAGCAGCAGTATAGTAGTAACAGTACACAATAAAGTGTTGTATCACTTGTGGAAGAGGTGGCAGCAGCACAGCAGCAGCATTTGAAATTGTAGCATATAGTGTCAAAGAACTTGTCACATAGGTATCTGAGCACTGGCAGCAGCAGTCTAGTAGTAACAGTACACAATAAAGTGTTTTATCCCTTGTGGAAGAGGTGGCAGCAGCACAGCAGCAGCATTGGTAATTGCAGCATATAGTGCCAAAGAACTTGTCACATAGGTATCTGAGCACTGGCAGCAGCAGTATAGTAGTAACAGTACACAATAAAGTGTTTTATCACTTGTGGAAGAGGTGGCAGCAGCACAGCAGCAGCATTTGAAATTGTAGCATATAGTGTCAAAGAACTTGTCACATAGGTATCTGAGCACTGGCAGCAGCAGTCTAGTAGTAACAGTACACAATAAAGTGTTTTATCCCTTGTGGAAGAGGTGGCAGCAGCACAGCAGCAGCATTGGTAATTGTAGCATATAGTGCCAAAGAACTTGTCACATAGGTATCTGAGCACTGGCAGCAGCAGTATAGTAGTAACAGTACACAATAAAGTGTTTTATCACTTGTGGAAGAGGTGGCAGCAGCACAGCAGCAGCATTGGTAATTGCAGCATATAGTGCCAAAGAACTTGTCACATAGGTATCTGAGCACTGGCAGCAGCAGTATAGTAGTAACAGTACACAATAAAGTGTTGTATCACTTGTGGAAGAGGTGGCAGCAGCACAGCAGCAGCATTGGTAATTGTAGCATATAGTGCCAAAGAACTTGTCACATAGGTATCTGAGCACTGGCAGCAGCAGTATAGTATTAACAGTACACAATAAAGTGTTGTATCACTTGTGGAAGAGGTGGCAGCAGCACAGCAGCAGCATTGGTAATTGCAGCATATAGTGCCAAAGAACTTGTCACATAGGTATCTGAGCACTGGCAGCAGCAGTATAGTAGTAACAGTACACAATAAAGTGTTGTATCACTTGTGGAAGAGGTGGCAGCAGCACAGCAGCAGCATTTGAAATTGTAGCATATAGTGTCAAAGAACTTGTCACATAGGTATCTGAGCACTGGCAGCAGCAGTATAGTAGTAACAGTACACAATAAAGTGTTGTATCACTTGTGGAAGAGGTGGCAGCAGCACAGCAGCAGCATTTGAAATTGTAGCATATAGTGTCAAAGAACTTGTCACATAGGTATCTGAGCACTGGCAGCAGCAGTCTAGTAGTAACAGTACACAATAAAGTGTTTTATCCCTTGTGGAAGAGGTGGCAGCAGCACAGCAGCAGCATTGGTAATTGTAGCATATAGTGCCAAAGAACTTGTCACATAGGTATCTGAGCACTGGCAGCAGCAGTATAGTATTAACAGTACACAATAAAGTGTTGTATCACTTGTGGAAGAGGTGGCAGCAGCACAGCAGCAGCATTGGTAATTGTAGCATATAGTGCCAAAGAACTTGTCACATAGGTAAGTGAGCACTAGCAGCAGCAGCAGCATAGTAGTACCAGTACACAACTAAGTGTTTTTTTCACTCGTGGTCGTGGAAGAGGTGGCAGCAGCATAGGAGCAGCAGCATTGATAATTGTAGCATATAGTGCCAAAGAACTTCACACATAAGTATCTGAGCACTGGCAGAAGCAGCAGCATAGTAGTACCAGTACACAATTAAGTGTTTTTTTCACTCGTGGTCGTGGAAGAGGTGGCAGCAGGATAGCAGCAGCGTTGATAATTGTAGCATATAGTGCCAAAGAACTTGTCACATAGGTAAGTGAGCACTGGCAGCAGCAGCAGTGTAGTAGTACCAATACACAACTAAGTGTTTTTTTCACTCGTGGTCGTGGAAGAGGTGGCAGCAGCATAGGAGCAGCAGCATTGATAATTGTAGCATATAGTGCCAAAGAACTTGACACATAAGTATATGAGCACTGGCAGCAGCAGCAGTGTAGTAGTACCAGTACACAATTAAGTGTTTTTTTCACTCGTGGTCGTGGAAGAGGTGGCAGCAGGATAGCAGCAGCGTTGATAATTGTAGCATATAGTGCCAAAGAACTTGTCACATAGGTAAGTGAGCACTGGCAGCAGCAGCAGTGTAGTAGTACCAATACACAACTAAGTGTTTTTTTCACTCGTGGTCGTGGAAGAGGTGGCAGCAGCATAGGAGCAGCAGCATTGATAATTGTAGCATATAGTGCCAAAGAACTTGACACATAAGTATATGAGCACTGGCAGCAGCAGCAGTGTAGTAGTACCAGTACACAATTAAGTGTTTTTTTCACTCGTGGTCGTGGAAGAGGTGGCAGCAGGATAGCAGCAGCGTTGATAATTGTAGCATATAGTGCCAAAGAACTTGTCACATAGGTAAGTGAGCACTGGCAGCAGCAGCAGTGTAGTAGTACCAGTACACAACTAAGTGTTTTTTTCACTCGTGGTCGTGGAAGAGGTGGCAGCAGCATAGGAGCAGCAGCATTGATAATTGTAGCATATAGTGCCAAAGAACTTGACACATAAGTATCTGAGCACTGGCAGAAGCAGCAGCATAGTAGTACCAGTACACAACTAAGTGTTTCTTTCACTCGTGGTCGTGGAAGAGGTGGCAGCAGCATAGGAGCAGCAGCATTGATAATTGTAGCATATAGTGCCAAAGAACTTGACACATAAGTATCTGAGCACTGGCAGAAGCAGCAGCATAGTCGTACCAGTACACAATTAAGTGTTTTTTTCACTCGTGGTCGTGGAAGAGGTGGCAGCAGGATAGCAGCAGCGTTGATAATTGTAGCATATAGTGCCAAAGAACTTGTCACATAGGTAAGTGAGCACTGGCAGCAGCAGCAGTGTAGTAGTACCAGTACACAATAAAGTGTTTTTTTCACTCGTGGTCGTGGAAGAGGTGGCAGCAGGATAGCAGCAGCGTTGATAATTGTAGCATATAGTGCCAAAGAACTTGTCACATAAGTATCTGAGCACTGGCAGAAGCAGCAGCATAGTAGTACCAGTACACAATTAAGTGTTTTTTTCACTCGTGGTCGTGGAAGAGGTGGCAGCAGCACCAGCAGTAGTAAGAAAGTGGCAAATCTCACAGACAAAAGGTAACAGCACCAGTATGAGTAATATATCGGTACATAATCACTCAGCCTTTTGGCATTAGCAGTAGGAGCCCATATAGTGCCAAAATTACAAAAGCTTGAAATTGCATTAGCATGGTGATTACATTTGAAAAGCAGAATGACACAGGCCTTAAGTAGCTGTGGCACCGGGTGGAGTTTTTGGGTTGTGTTTTGCACGCCACAGGCTTTTCAAAAAAACAAAAAAATATCCACCTTCTTCCCAGCAGCAGCATAAGGAAAGGGAGATGCACTGTGATGTAAGGGAGAGGGGGAACTCCACTTCTGATGGTGGGGTAGGATGGTGGGGTGGCCTTTGACATCGAATGTAAGGGGAGGGGATGCGCTGGACATATAATATTACAGATATAACCGGCCCTTTTGAGGGCAACCATAATGCTGATGCGGACCACGATGAAATTGAGTTTGACACCCCTGGTATAAAGAGATAGGAGAGGTATTGGTAACTGACAAGGGACCATTCAGCGCCCTGAAGCGACGGCGGGTGCCAGAAAGTCACCGCCGATCCAGGACTCATTCATTTTGATGAATGTGAGTCTGTCCACGGAGTCTGTGGACAGACGGGTCCTCTTGTCCGTGACCACCCCACCTGCCGCGCTGAATGTCCGCTCAGATAGTACGCTGGAGGGGGGGCAAGACAATAACTCCAGCGCATACTGAGCGAGCTCGCGGCAGGTGTCCAATCTGGCAACCCAGTACTCCATGGGGTCGTCGGTGCTCATACTGTCAGAAGCACTGACGGACCCCATGTAGTCTGCCACCATGTGGGCCAGCCGCTGGTGGTGATGGCTGCTGCTGCTGCTGCTGCTGCTGGTACTGGGTCGCTCAGTTTGCATGAACATCCTCATCTCACCCATTAGGTCCCCTGCTCGGCTGCTGATGTTGCTGCTGGGTGCAGCCACCTGCTGGGTGAGATGAGGGGGGACAACTGGAGGCCGGGGACTTGCCTGCTCCAAACGGCTGACTAGGCATGCCTGCAGTTCCTCCATCCGGGGCTGCCTCCGTCTGGCTGGGAGGAACTGCTCCAGTTTCCCCTTAAATCTGGGATCTACAAGGGTGGCCAGCCAAAACTCGTCCCTCTCCTTGATGGCTTTAACCCGGGGGTCCCTCCTGAGGCATCTCAGCATGTGGGCAGCCATGGGGAAGAGCACAGCCCGCTGTGACTCCTCATGGCTGCCTGGGTCCATGACGTCCGCTTCCTCGTCATGGAGGCGCTGCTGTTCGCGGTCAGTCATGCCAAACCCCCGGACTATCGGTGCCCCCAACACCGGCTCTCCCTCCTGACCAGGCCCTGACTCCAGGACGCCACCAGTCACCTCCTGATCATCATCATGATCCTCCTCCTCCTCCTCGTCCTGGGCCTGGTCTTGGTGGAGCAGTGTTGCCTCCTCCTGCTCCACCAAGGCACTCTCCCCAGCTCCGAGCAGGCGATCTAGTGCCCTGTCCAGCAGGAACACTATAGGGAGCACGTCGTTGAGGCCGACATGCTCCCTGCTCACCATCTTGGTCGCCTGCTCAAAAGGGGCCAACACATGGCAGACCTGGTGTATCTGCCCCCACTCCAGACTGGTGATGTACGGGAGTGTGTGTTGTGATGGCCCGCCAGTGCCTTGCTCCAGCAGGTACTCCTTCACCGCCCTTCGCTGCTCCCACAACCTCTCCAGCATGTAGAGGCTGGAGTTCCACCGCGTCACACTGTCCACAATCAGCCTGTGAAGGGGCAGGCTGTTGTCCCGCTGCAACTTTGACAGGGACGCGGTAGCGGTTGGGGAGCGCCTGAAGTGGCTGGCAATCCTGCGTACCCTTAGCACTATGTCACTCAACCCGGGATAGGTGCGCAGGAACTTCTGCACCACTAGGTTGAGGACATGTGCCAGACAGGGCACGTGTGTCAGACTGCCAGCCTGGAGGGCGGAGAGGAGGTTGCTGCCATTGTCACAGACAACCAGACCTGCTTGGAGCCTTCGGGGTGTCAGCCACTTCTGGACCTGAGCCTGAAGTGCGCTCAGCACTTCTCGTCCAGTGTGTCTCCGTTCCCCTAAACTAACAAGCTGGAGCACGGCCTGACAGCGCACGTGCCCCACACTTGAATAGCTACGGGGGCGCTTGCTGGGAGGCTCAGCAGCTGCGGAGACAGTGGCTTGAGGGAGACCAGCACTTCTCCCCTGGACACCCCGGGGCGGCACCACAAAATCAGATGCCGCCAATCCCTCCCCGGCGCCTCGGAGGGAAACCCAATGGGCCGTGAAGCTTATGTAGCGCCCCTGCCCATGCCTGCTGGTCCAGCCATCCATTGTCAGATGCACCCTGTTGCTGACAGCATGATCCAGCGACAGGGTTACATTCTGCACAATGTGCTGGTGTAGGGCAGGGACACCAGTCCTGGCAAAGAAATGGCGGCTGGGGACACGCCATTGGGGTTGGGCCTGCTCCAACATCTGCCTGAAGGGGTTGCAGTCCACTATGTTAAAGGGAAGCAGATGTTGGGCAATAACCCTTGCCAGGAGCCCATTGAGGGAACGCACACGTCGGTCTGAAGGGGGGAAGGGAGTGTTGCGTTCAAAGGCGTCAGAAAGAGACGCCTGGCGCCGGACGGCAGTGCGGGACACCGAAGAGGAGGGTGATGATGTGGAGGTCTGGCTGTCGGTAGCAGTACCTCTACTAGAGGGAGCGGGGGGGCATGACCTGCTGGTAGCCGATGAAGCTGTGGCAGGGGCTGCTGTACCCTGCACACTTGTGGTGGTGGCGCTGCTACCACCAGCACGCTTCATCTGGTCATGCTCCTGCCAGTGATTAATCCGCAGGTGCTGGTTGAGTGCCGTGGTACCCACCCGAGCCAAACACTTCCCTCTCTTCACCTTGGCACGACAGAGCTGGCAGATGGCTACTGTCGGGTTATCTGCTACCAAGGTGAAGTAGGCCCAGAGAGGTGACTTCAGCGTCGCCCTCCTGTCAGATGGGGTGACGCTGACTTCCACCTGCTGGGACTCGGTGCGCACAGGTGGAGCTGCCTGCTGCTGCTGCTGCTGCTGCTGCTGCTGCTGACACCTCCTGCTGCCATCACCAGTGGAGACCCTGACGTTGGTCTCCCTGGTGACCTGGCGCACCGTTTCCCCAGGGTGCCTACCTTCCTCGTCGTCACTGATGCTGTGAACCGACGAGGCAGGTGGCACCCATGTTGGGTCACCCTCCTCTTCGCCCCCAGATATGTCAGACCCAGGGCTGACATGTGGTGGTCTGAAGGAGACATCTGACATGGAGCCGCTAGCCTGGCTCCGATGTCCCCTCACAGACGCATGGGTCTGACTAGGTGCTGGTGTTTCCTGCAGAAAACCACCAGCACCACCATGAAGGGAGGTCTCTGGGCTACTGACAGCCAGTACCCCATCCTCCTCCTCCTCCATTAACCCTTCAAAAAGGTCCTGACCATCAGCACATAAATCAATGTCTGCATGATCGAGGGCCTCCCCCAAGATATCCATGTCACTTTCACCATCAAACAGCATGAGGCTGGACTCGCTGGGGCTGGGTACTAAAGGCACCGGTGTACTGATGGTGGTGGTGCTACTTGGTGATGACTGAGTGGCACTGCTGTGCCCCATGTACTCCACCACTGCTGGAGCCTGTGAAGGCAATATCGGGCGGCTGCCCGAAGTAAAAAACTCCCGGATGAGGCGGACTCCCCTTCCACCCGATCCTCTACCAGTAGTAGGGGCGCGAGAGGTACCCCGTGCTGGCAGCGACCCAGCACTGGGAGTAACTCCCCTACCCCTGCTGCCACGACCACGGATGCTGCTCATGCTGATATGGGGGGGTGGGTAAACTTTATTGGGGGGGGGGGGTAAATGTGATAATAGAAAAAACAGGCGCGCAGACAAACAACTAGTAGCTATGCCACTAAACAACAATTAAACGAAAGGTAAATTTTTTTAAATTTTTTTTTTTTTTTTAAACTAACTAACTGACTGACAGACAACAGACAAAAACTGACTGGGCAACGAATAAGAGCAATAAAGAAACTAATATAGATAGAACAGTGACTCTGCTAACACAGCAGAGCCAGAGATCTGAATAAACTAAAAATAACTTTTTTTTTTTTTTTTTTTTTTATAAAACAGATAACTATCTAACTAAATAAACACACTAAACTAAGCTAGCTAGCTTACAGAGGTGTACAAGTACACTCAAACCTATCTATCTAACACTAAATGAAACTGGAACACAAACACACAAATAGTAGCTTTAAAAAAAGCTGTTTGGTCTCTTCTTGCTTTTAAAAAAGCAGTTTAGAAATATAAGCACTAGCAGCTGCTAATACTCAAATGAACTGAACACTGAACAGGAGCACAGAACTGAAAGGCACTGCAATGCTGATGCAATATAACACAGAGCACAGAAACACTTCTCCCTCTATATCCACCTTGTGAATCTGCAATGAGCACATGCTGGCACTTAGTTTATATAATGGTCGTGAGGCAGCTTCCTATTGGTTGATGTGGAGGTTGCTAACCTCTGACACCTGTGGAAATGGAACTCTGATTGGCTGTGATGTGAATGAAGGGCGGGGAAAAAAATCGCGCGATATTGCTATTGCCGAATATTCGCATTGCGAATATTCGGCAGCATAAAAGGATCACATGCGCTACTCGGCCCAGGGTCCCTCTAATCATACCACCATTGCTTTTACACGTCGATGGAGATCACTAGCATGTGATCTGTGTTAAAAAAAATTTGAGAAAAATCCGAATATTCGACATTGCGAATATTCGGCACAATATTCGAGATATTGCGCGATTTCTCGAATATGCAATATTCGAGCCGAATATTCGCAATTCGAATATTCGTGAGCAACACTAATGTTCATACATACACATACTAGAGCCAATTTAGACAGGAGCGATTTAACCTACCAGCATGTGTTTGGAGTGTGGGAGGAAATCCACGCAAGCACAGGGAGAACATGCAAACTCCAGGCAGATAGTGCCGTGGTTGAGGTTTGAACTGCTCAACCCTAGAGGTGCCAGGCACTGTGCTTATTTTACAATTGATTTTTATCACTTTTTAAAACCAGAGGTTTTAGGTTTGTTGTAGTTTTATGGGCACGCATCCTTTTATAAAGTTTGACATTTTGACATTTCATTAATCTATTTACTTGGCATAATCTTTTCTATTTTTCAAAAACCTGGGTAATTTATTTGCTTTTGTGTGCCCTAAAATAAAAGGTTAGTGTATTTTTTACAGCTCAAATCCATTTATTTTTATGGTGAATGGAGATTACTGCAGAACATACTGGGGTTGATGTACTAAGAAATATGGGGAGCATTGGTCGCTCTCCATTTAGTTACTCCCATTTAAGCCAATTAAGACTTCAACTAGGCAATAGTGTTGAGCGGAATACGTCATATTTGATTTCGCGATATTTCACGAATATATAGAAGAATATTTGTGAAATATTCGTTAATATCGAATATTCGTGATATTTTATCAAAAAAAAATTTTTGCTAAATTTCGCTAATGCGAAATTAATTTTGGGGAAATTCTCGTCTGCGCATGCGCGCAAAAACGGATATCATTTCCTGGATTACTAAACTAATATGCACTAAATACTAACTCTAATTACACAAACTTATATGACTAAACTAAAGCTAAATATTTTTTTGTTTTTTTGTTTTTTTGTTTTTTTGTTTTTTTGTTTTTTTGTTTTTTTTTACACTGACTGACAAGGACAAAGATGAGGACTACAAATAATAAACTAATATGCACTAAACACTAACTCTACTTACACAAACTTATATGACTGACAACTGTGGTAGGAGAACTCTGATTGGCTCTGATGCAAAAGAAGGGCAGAGAAAGTATTCGCGAATATTCGTAATACGAATATTCGCATTGCGAATATTCGGCAACATAAAAGGATCGCCTCAGCTACTCGGCCCAGGGTCTCTAATCATACCAGCAATGCTTTTAGACGTCGATGGAGATCACTAGAATGTGATCTGTTTTAAAAATAAATTAAAAAAAATACGAATATTCGCAATAGGGAATATTCACCGCGATATTCGAGTTATTCGCGAATACTCGAATATGCAATATTCGTAACGAATATTCGCAAAGCGAATATTCTTGAGCAACACTACTAGGCAAACATGCGACTGAAAAAGTGCGCTATTACCATTTGTAAATGTCAAATCTGCATATCCGCGAATTTGCAAGTTCCAATTGCTACTGAGTTTGGAACTGCACTAAAGCCACGATCACAGGAATGTGAATAAAACATTTTTATGTGAGATGTGCGCTACCTCGTGTGCATGTATTTATGCATATTCCAACTAGTATTCTTAGTTTAAATAAATAGGGCATGGTCAGAGTGAATCGTGGAAGTATTGTGAGAGGCGATCTAACGCCGCTGTTTTAACCTTTTTTCACTTTTTGATGTAAGCATCCATTTGTCTTTTAATAAACCACATATTTTTGTAAAAGATTTACGCTATGGGAGGCATTATATCCATTTCAATCTTGTATGTGGTCTGGAGTTATTATCGATACTTCAAGAGCCTGGAGCTTGGATCCCATCAGCCCATACATTTGTCTATAAAGCTTTTTATTTACAATATTGAGGTGAGAGTTCTGTGAGCACTGAGGTGTTTGGTGAAGGCACGTTGTTTGGTGGAAGGTCAACTAACAAGGACTTTATTCATTTTATCCACTGATACTGGGACAATTTATTGTATTATTTGTTTTGGTTCACTCACTCATGATTGATTTATATCATTTAACCACAAGGTCAAACAGAGTGACACTGGAGATACTGCGCAAGATCACTTGATGTATTCCTAGTTTGTTTTCTTCTTTTGCTAACGAATGCAGTTACGAATAAGTATTACAGAGTAATCTTAAATGCATATTAAAACACACAAAAACAGCACTCAAGGGATCAAACAATATCAAATAGTAAGTGTGCATTGATGGAACCAATGGTGCAATTAATTAATTAATAATAAAGTCCCAATGCCACAGTCCTGCAATGTATAACACCGTTGTGAGTGAAAATCAGTCCGAAATGGGTTCAGTTTCACGCATATGAAGGAAAGCTGCCACCAACACCTCCACGAGTGAAAAACGCCCCCTCTAGATTACATTTTTACCAAATCTTGCTAGATCATAGGCATAGGCATACACAGTAGATCTTTAATTGGACAATTTCTCCACGGATCAGACTGCAGTTAGGAGGGTAGATCAAATGTTTATTATTCCAGATTTCTATTTTCACTTCCTCCTTCTTGGCCTCTGGGACAAGGGCCTCTTCCCCACAACCCTGGCCGACGGTTGTCATGGTCTGCGGGTGGGTGACTTATCGAAATCTGAAAGACGCCATTTACATAGGCGTCTGAAAGACGCTTATGGGAATGGGTATCGGGTACATCGTACCCCTAAAAGTATCAAAATGTAAAAAAAAAAAGTGTCCTGCGATGTCCACTCCCATCACGCCGCCCGACAGACCTGAAAAAAAATTATCAAAGCTCCTCCTCGATGGGAGGCCTCCCGTAACCCTACCCCCTTGGGACGTCACATGATGTCAGAAGGAGGCAGGGTCACTCGGTTACATCACCGGGTGGCCCCATCCTCACTTATATAACGGCTGTCAATGCGAAGAGAGAGCAGTCTGGGGGAGGTCTCCCATAGAGGCATAACTTTGATCTTTATTTATTTTTTCGGGTCTGTCGGTCGGCGTGGATGGACACTTTTTTTCTTTTTTAATAAAATAATTGTCAAATTGTCAAAAACGTTCTCTTGTGGTTTTTACACGATGACACATTTTGGTGAATGGGTAGGGGTACGATGTATCCGATACCCATTTACATAGGGGGGAGGACAGGTTCTGGGGGCCCCCTTGTTAAATGGTGTTTTCAGCCCCCGACAACCACCGACATGGGGACAAGGTGCTTTGGGGTGTTGACGGCACGTGGCCTGGTACGGTGGGGGGGGGGGGGGAATGCTCAGATAAGGGTCTGGTATGGATTTTGAGGGGACACCATGCCATTTTTTTTTGCATGGAGTTCCCTTAAAATCTATGCCAGACACAAAGGGCCTTGTATGGATTTGGGGGGTTTAACCACTTCAGCCCTGGAAGGATTTGCCCCCTAATGACCAAACCATTTTTTGCAATTCGGCACTGCATCGCTTTAACTGTCCTTTTTTTTTTATCCACAAATAAAGCTTTTTTTTTTGGTGGTATTTGATCACCTATGCGTTTTTTTTATTTTTTGCACTATAAAGACAAACACAATAAAAATGAAAATTAAAATTGTTACTTTCTGTTCTGATACCTATCCAAAAAAAATGTATTCTAGAAGTTATTGTGTCAACAAACTATGGGATAGATTTAGAAACTTTTATTTTTTTGATTATTTTTACTGGTAATGGTCTGCAATTTTTTAGCAGGACTGCAACATACCGATGGACAAATCGGGCCCTAAGGGACACTTTTTGGTGACATTATTACAATGATCAGTGCAATAAAAATGCTCTGGTCAATGTAAAAATGACACCGGCAGGCAAGGGGTTAACACTAGGGGGCGATCAAGGGGTTAATTGTGTTCCCTGGATGTGTTCTAACTATAGGGGGATGGGCTGCCAGGAACATGACAGAGATCACTGTTCCTGATCATGTCACTAGGCAGAACAGTGAATTGCCTTGCTTACATAAGCAGTTCCCCCGTTCTGCCTCTCATCACCAAAATCGCGGGTCCCCGGCTGACAATGAGTGTGCTTGCCCACTGTACGGACCGACGTTCAGGTATGTCGATACACACAGGAGAGCCGAAATGCCGCAGTATATCTGTGTGAGCTGGTTGGCTAGTGGTTAAGTTGGTGCTTAGAGAGAATTCACATTTAGTGGACAGATTTCATGGTTTACCTGGTCCATAAAAGAATTAATAGAGCCCTAAAATTCAGCATTGGAGCAAACATTTTTTTATTTTTATTTTGGTTTTTCTTCCCCCTCTCTCCATTACTTTCTATTCAAGGACTTGCATGTGTGCAGAACCAAATACTTTTTTATGCAACTATATTTATAACCGATTTAACGTGGTATGAATAGTTTGCAATTGAAACGTAAAGGAAAAAATAAACCTTTGGCACATTAATGTACTTGGGCATAAAAAAGGCATGGAAATGATGGTCCATCATTTGACAATATAGTTAGAAGGGCTCAAAAGAGCTTGCGAGGTAGAAAAGCAGGGATACAAATCAAACAAATAGCAACCATGTCAAACCTTTTTGGTGAATAGAACTCCGTGCCCCAAACCCCTAAAAAAGTAAAATTGCATGATCATAAGCAAAACCAGACAAAATTAATACAAAATTCAAAAAGGCAGTGCACAAACAAAATCATACAATGTCAGACTAGACAAACACACAATTTGTAAACCATGCCCACAAAATCACACTTTTGAGGGCCTTAATGCAAAACTACACCTGTATACCAACAAACACATAAAGCAATCATCAAACCCAGGCCTTGGTGGGGTGGGGGTCAGGCGTTGTGCACACGAACATGATAAATTTGTACGGGCTGCTTCACACAAATTGTTGACAAAGCACATTCGTCATCATCATCGTACAACTTTAAATATGTGTGTAGGATCACATCCATATCTGCCCCAAAACACACAGGTATAGATTTGGTGCAAACCACACTCACTTGATTTATAATAACATTTCTTGGGATGCCGTTATCAAAAATGTAATCACTGGTGAAAGAAATACTTTAAAACCACAACAGAGGAAGGACATACAAACCTCTAGCCAGGTAGATGCATACTTGGGATTCGAACCATCGACCCAGTGCTTCTAAGCAGAAATGCTCTAATTTGGTTATTTTGCTTGGTAAGAGGCTGCGATTAGTGGTGGTGGGAAAATCTTAAGGCTGATTATTGTCCTTGCCCGTGGAAAACATATGACATGATTTGCAATGGTGGTGGAACCCTCCTCCACATAAATACTACATTTAGACATAATTTGGGTAAGAACATGGGTCAGGAGTTATGTTTACAACATAGGAAGAACAGACAGCTTCTCTACATGAAGTGGCATGTTTGGGATTTGAACCAGCAACCCTAGCGCTGCTAAGCAGAGATGCTAACCAAATAGCCACTGTGCTGCCACATAATTGTAGGCTGCATCGCTGTGCTGTCAGCCTTAAGTCTCAGGGGTGCAATAAGTTAATAAATGCAGATGTACTGTGGAAGGCCGGAGAACCATTGAACAACCTGTTTCTGGCATATGCCATCTGTTTTTGAACCATTTCTAATTTTGTTGCTTTTTGTTCGGAAAAGGGGGCTGCAATTAGTGCTGGTGGGGAATTCTTAAGGCTGATTAAGATCCTTGCCCATGATAAACATATGGCTCGATATGCAATGGTGGTGGAACCCTCCTACACATAAATACACAAATACTGCATTTTTTTGGACATATACCTATAGGTGGTGGAATGACATAAGTAATGAAATATGCTTCGTGATTTATTCTGTGATATTTGGTGGTTCTTGGTGTGTGAGTGTAGAATAGTGATATTACCCTCTGAATTTTGGGAATGACATTTAGATTTCTGATGATGGTACACATATTACATTATATAGGGTAAAATTATAATCATTTGGAAATACTAAACACACAAAATTGTGACTCAATTAACATTTGCATCAGCAATGGTATTGTTTGTGGTTTGTGAAGACACCTGTGGGAGTTTCAAATTAGATTTTTGTGAAAAATATATTTTACCAAAACATGAAAACATTACACCTTACTAGCATTCTTTAGACCCCTTTCACACTGGAGGCGTTTTTCAGGCGCTTTAGTGCTCAAAAATAGCGCCTATAAAGCACCTGAAAAATGCCACATCTGCAATCCCAGTGTAAAAAAAAGTCCTGCAAGCAGCGGCACTTTGCGGTTGCTTTTTAACCCTTTAATCAACTGCTTGCCGGGGGAAAGCTCCCAGCTAGCGGCCGAAAAGCACCTCTAAAACAACTGTAAAACACAGCTAGTTTTACCGCCGACCCCCCTGCGCTGTCAGTGTGAAGAAGCAACATAGAAACCGAGCAAGGACAATTTATTTTAGGCACAAACTGTCCACTAAACCAATCATTTATTATTCCATTAACATACATGCTTGTAACAACCCAGTATGTTTTTTTTATGTTTGTAAAGAAGGTGAGGCAAGGGCATCCAGACACCCTTTGTGCCAAGTGGCTCACCTGTCCCCTTTGGATAATATACAACTGCCACTTGCCAATTTAATACATTGCAAAGAACCGCAAAACACTATGGTCCAATAAAATGGATATAACATTTTTTTTTCTTGTCTCCCCTCCTATTTACCTTCATAAAATCCTAAGCATACAAAGTCACACACTAATCAACTTTGATCCTTTTTTTTTTCAGTGCAACTTCTGGAGTTATTATCTCAGAATGAGTGAAAAAGATGGCAATGCAGACAGCTTGTTTCTTAAAGATGATACTGCCAAAGGTGAAAAATCTGAAGTCCGTGTACACAGCTGGCAACATGCAATACAGAAGAAGGCCTCGCGAGCTGGGAAGCAAATGCGTAAAGTGACCGTGGGAAGCATCCGTGGTTACCTCTACCGAAATGCCTTTGTAATACTCACCGTCATATCCGTAGTGCTGGGTACAGTATTCTGTACTTATATTTACTGTAATCCATATCCTTTGTATAAAGATCATGTCTACGCCAAATTTGTTTAACTCGCTTCCCAGATTCTGTTGTATTCAACAGTTTATGTACAAGACAAGAGATCTGGGATTTCTCAAATACCCCCCCCCCCCCCATACCTTTCTGAATTTGAGGAAAGGTATTGGTACTTGCAAAACTGGTATTGGTACTTGAAAGGGTTAAAAAAGATTTTCTGTAAAGGTGAATGAACACCTTAACCACTTAAGGACCGCCTACTGCACATATACGTCGGCAGAATTGCACGGCTGGGCACATCAACGTATATATACGTTGATTTTAGTACCCAGCCGTGGGTCACGGGCGCGCTCCCGTGACCCAGGCTGAAGCTCCGGGACCGCGGGACTCGCGGACCCGATCGCTGCTGCAGTGCGGCGATCCGTCCCTGGAGCTAAAGAACGGGGAGAGCCGTGTGTAAACACGACTTCCCCGTGCTTCTCTGTGGCCGCAGCATCGATCGCGTCATCCCTATAACAGGGATGACGCCGATCGATGACGTCACACCTACAGCCACACCCCCCTACAGTAGTAAACACACACACAGGGAACACTCAAAGTCACAGCGCCCCCTGTGGTTAACTCCCAAACTGCAACTGTCATTTCCACAGTAAACAATGCAATTTTAAATGCATTTTTTGCTGTGAAAATGACAATTGCCCCAAAAATGTGTCAAAATTGTCCGAAGTGTCCGCCATAATGTCGCAGTCACGAAAAAAGTCGCTGATCGCCGCTATTAGTAAAAAAAAAAAAAATTAATAAAAATGCAATAAAAAAAAAAACGCTATAAATTTTGCGAAAACCAACCGATAAACGCTTATTGCGATTTTTTTTTTTACCAAAAATATGTAGAAGAATACGTATCGGCCTAAACTGAGGAAAAAAAATATATTTTTATATATTTTTGGGGGATATTTATTATAGCAAAAAGTAAAAAATATTGCATTTTTTTTTAAATTGTCGCTCTATTTTTGTTTATAGCGCAAAAAATAAAAACCGCAGAGGTGATCAAATACCACCAAAAGAAAGCTCTATTTGTGGGAAAAAAAGGACGCCAATTTTGTTTGGGAGCCACGTCGCAGTTAAAATGACGCAGTGCCGAATCGCAAAAAGGGGCAAGGTCCTTTACCTGCATTTTGGTCCGGGTCTTAAGTGGTTAAAGTGTTTGTTACCCTTAACAAAATAGATCCTGTTACCTTAAAGCATAAATAACAGCACAGTGCTTGTGCTATGCAATTTGGCCACCTGTATAACCTAAAAACACCTGGCTGATCCTGCCTGGTTCTCCCTTCCCCCCTGTAAACTGACCACGGTTTATTATGGCTGCTGACCCCAGACACATGGTCAGTTTACATCCCTTTGTCAGCCACAGTCCCGCTTCCCCCCCTCCCCTCCCTGCCTGTCAGCACGAGACACTGACTGCCATACAAAAAAAAATATATTAGATTTGTTTGATCCCATCTGTTATATAACGATATGTATCTCCAGTGCCTGAGCTGTATAAAAACGATGCCGATTTCTACCTAATATCAGAGCGTCTCCCGGTGCTTATGTGACCACTCGTCTCTCTGCTCCTCTTCTCCTGGCTCACGTTCGGTAGGAGTTCTGGGCCCCATCCGCTAAAGCTGTTGGCTGGAGAGAGGCGAGAGCCAAGGAGTCACGTGAGTGCCAGGAGAATCTCTGATATAAGATAGAGATCGGCATAGATTTTATATAGTGCAGGCACTGGGACACATATCGTTGTATAACATGGTATAAATATAATATAGTGGCTTAACAACCACTTTAAGTCCTGTAAGTTGCGAGGTGGGGGTCTCCACGGATCTGACTTGTTTTTCCAGTTTTTCTACAGATGCTCGATTAGATTGAGATCTGGAGAATTTGGATGCCAAGTCAACACCTCAAACTCATTGTTGTGTTTTTCAAGCAGGATACATTATCCACTGTCACTGCCGTCAGAGAATAAAGTTTTCCTTAAGGGGTGTATGTGGTGAACAACAATGTTTAACTAGGTGGTACATGTCAAAGTAACATCTGCATGAATGGCAGGATGCAAGGTTTCCCAGCAGAACGTTGCCCAAAGCATCATAGTGCCTCTAGCAGCTTGTTTTCTTTCCATAGTATGTTCTGGTGCCATCTCTTCTCCAGGTAAGTACGCATACTCGCTTATCCAAATTATGTTAAAGAAAATGTGATTCATCAGACCAGGCCACCTTCTTCCCTTGCTCCATGGTCCAGTTATGATGCTTATATGCCTCTGTAGGCACTTATGGCTGTGGATTCGGGTCAGTGTGGGCACCCTTATCGGTCTGTAGCTACTCAACCCTGTACAACAAACTGCTATGTCCATTTTTTCTGCTTTCAACACATCAACTTCATGGACAATTTGTTTACTTGCCACTTAGAATTTCAGTCACTATTGTAACGAGATAATCAAAGTTATTCACCAAACCTGTCACTGATCATAAACTTATAGCTGACTAGTGTACAGTATATTAAAGTATTAAAATAACAATCCTTGGCATATGGGGTGCCATTCAAGAAATCTCACAAAACCAACCAAAAAATTCATTGATTAAATGTTGCCCTGTTCCTACATTTACGACCACCAAAGTGCACAAGGGGGTCCCCTCTCTAACCAACGATTATTTGCTTTGGATAAGCTACATGATACAGATGATGGGTTCATAGTAATTTTCCCCAATATACCTTGTGGCCATCTTTGACTCTCACACCAAGAAATTAATCATGAAGTGATGTATGCTTTTAGTTTTGTCATGATGCATCATATTCGAAAACAACAGTTATAATCTTATTCATACAAACTTCCTGGCCATGTTGGTCTAATTCAATGTAATATCATTTTCTAGGCATTGGGTTGGCATTTGCCTTGAGGCCCTATAAGATGTCCTATCGTCAGGTCAAATATTTTTCCTTTCCTGGAGAGCTGTTGATGAGGATGCTCCAGATGCTAGTGCTGCCTCTAATAGTGTCCAGTTTGGTGACCGGTAAGGTGTTGATTTAACAAATGTAGCAATTTTTTTGTATTAAGTTAACACATTTATATTAAACTGACAAACAAAAAAATGTTCACACTTTTGATAAATTATACAGTAGTGATGTAGGGATTGGAGGAAGGAAACCATGAAAAGTGGGGCACAAAATGTAGGAAAGGAAGTAGACATGGGCCTCTAGAGAGGTAAATATACTACCCTACTATTGCATGGAACTGTCATTTTGATTTGTTTAGAGACTATAAATGTAATATTTGGGTTGACTGGCCATTTAAAGCAGAATGATTTTCAATGTCATTTCTACCATTAAAATATTTAAGGTGTGTTTGCCTCATTTAACAGTGAACAGTTCTGTGCATATCATTCTTTTGTGCCACTGGGCTTATAACAGTAATGGCACTGCTTGCTGTCCTTAAAGTGAGCCTGTGGCCAACAGAACTCCCATTTATGCTGTATAATTATAATCTGCTGCTCTTCCAGCTCAGGAAAATGGCACTCTCTTATTTGTTTTGCTATGTGCCTGCCAAATATTGCTTTGCAGTTTCTTGAAAGTCAATTTTTTTTCACTTTTTTAGGGATGGCATCTCTGGATAGCAAAGCTTCAGGCAAGATGGGCATGCGGGCTGTGGTGTATTACACTGTAACTACATTCATTGCTGTGTTTATTGGAATTGTTATGGTGATGATCATTCATCCTGGCAAAGGCACAAAGGAAAATATGGAATCCCATGGGAAAATTGAAAGGGTGCAAGCTACAGATGCCTTCTTGGATCTAATCAGGTAAAAAAAAAATCTGGATAAATATAGCATGTAACTAACATTTAATTACATGTAATTGATTGCATTTCAAGAAAATTAAAGAATTATTGATTTTAACTACAAGTAAGTAGGATTATTGTACAAAAACTGTTTTTTTTCATTACTTTACACTTTTTTTTAAAAAACAAAATAACCATAATATACTTGTTTATCCCACACCTTATCCCACTAGATCAAATATGCAGCCAAATATAGATTTATTGTGTGAACACAAGTTGTCTTATTTTTTAAATAATTCCCACATACACCAAAAAATTTTAGATTTGAAGGGCCAGATTCATAGAGCAATTACGCCTGTCTAACTGGTGTTAGACAGGAGTAATTTCAAATTTTGCGCGCCGTATCACTAGTTTGAATACTCAAACCATGATACGGCGGCTTCGGGCTTCGATCCGAGAGGCTTACGTCTTCGTAAGCCTTCGGATCTACGCTGCCATCTATTTGCGGCCGCTGGGAGGAGTTCGCGTCGTTTTGATGCGTCGGGATATGCAAATGTTTTTTTACGGCGATTCCCGAAGATACGAGTGGTCGTCGCAATCGCTTTCGTCTATTTTTTTGTACGTAATGTTAGAGCAGCTTTTTGCTGCTCTAACGTTACGTAGCCCATGTTAAGTATGGCCGTCGTTCCCGCTTCAAATTTTTTGTTTACGTAACTCGTTCGGGACTAGGATCGCCCGTAAACGACGCTACATAAACAACGAATGACGTCACGACGTGATTTCGCGCAATGCACGGCGGGAAATTTGGGAACGGAGCATGCGCAGTTCGATCGCCGCGGGAACGCGCCTATTTTAAATGATTCACGCCCCCTACTCGCGCAGATGGATTGCGACTGGAGAAATACACTACGCCGCCGTCGTTTACTGGACAAAATCTACCTGAATTCCACGTAGAGCCAGGTAAAAAACGGCGGCGTAGTGTATTTCTGATACGCTACGATAATCTATTTCTATGTGAATCTGCCCCGAAGTTTCTAGTGTGCATTATTCTGGGTCAACATGGGAAGCAAGGGAAGTATAAGATTTTATAAGAGCTATCACTGAATACCCAGTCCATGCCTAGCAGTATGCTATTAACTGTAAAAGAAAAAAAATACTGATAAAAGGCAAAGAAAGTCCATCTGTGCTCCCACAATATTTGAGTTATGATTTAATTTCACTATAACATAGCAAACTCTGTCCCTGTAAGACGGTGGGGGAAATTTACTAAAACTGGCACACTCGGAACCTGGTGCAGCTGTGGATGGTAGCCACCGGCTTCAAACTTCAGCTTGTTCAATGAAGCTTTGACAATAAAACCTGGAAACTGATTGGTTTCTATGCAGAGCTGAAACAGATTGTGCATAACCACCTTTCTGTATTTAGTACCGTAACCTATAAACCAGTGCAATTAGAAATTCTTATAAATACCTTGGCACCCTTGTTCATGTTATGTCTTCAACTGCCTCCCTGTGATAACCTATTACAATAAACAGTGGGGGACAACAAAGACTGCTTTTGTTATTGCTATTGACTGACTGCATCATCTATGTCATTTTTTTTTGTCCTTTAGTACCACTTGAAGTATTTGACTACTTCCAATATTTGAGTGGCATAGTAATGGTATAAATGAATGTAAGATAATGAAGACTAGACTGTGTACAAATGTCACTGCCTCTTTATTTCTTGGGTTTGAACCCCTAGCAATAACTTTACCAAAATTAGTATGTAGATTACCTGTTCACTACAGACCCATGTCTATAAAATATTAAGCATGACCAGTTAGTAGTGGATGATCTGGGAATGTAATAACAGTCACACAGGATCCTGTTCATACAGTATTGAAGCCATTAGTAGCGTACACCAGCTTAAAGCGGGGTTCCAACCACAATTAGCATTTTTTAAATGTATGTCCTTTCATCATGCGTTTTTATAATATAAATCTGGTCACTTACTATTTTACAATCCGCCACCGCTCCGCATAGTTATTCCAAAAATAAAGTTTATAAAACTAGGTCCACACGGTTATCATTTTGCTTGTGGGCATTGTGAAGCCTACAAGCACTTACTTCCTGGAAGTCTTGGGTGGGGAGTGATAACTGGATAGCGCACTGCATCCTGGGAAATGATGACACACATTTCCCAGGAGCATTAGAGGGAGATGATGTCAGAATCCTAGGTGATTCCAAGGGCAGATTTCGTGGGACCGCATAGCAACAGGCATTTCCAGATGAGTAAAAAAAAAAAATGTTTTTTTTTTAATTTTTTAGGTCTAATGAGCACAATAATTAAAAAAATTAATTTGGGATGGAAACTCTACTTTAGGACATACATACTGTATGTTTGGAACAATACATTAGATTATACAATACTTTCTTTTAGCTTTGTTGTATATCAGCATAAGATTGCTGCATTTATTCTCATTACTGGTTTTTCCATTTTCAGACTAATTTTATGAAATCTCTCTTCATTAAGAGCCACATGAATGCATTAAAGCTCAAGTTGAGTACCTTGATTCAATTCACAATCTGAGATAATTTCTTACATCTTTATTCGATACTGTAGAGGGAGGATCAACATATTTTTTTTCCTTATTTAATCACCTCTGCGTTTTTTCTTTTACGCTATACACAAAAAAGAACGACAATTTTGAAATAAAAAGCAATATTTTTTACTTTTTGCTATAATCAATATCCCCCAAAAAAATATATAAAAAAAATATTTTTTTCTCAGTTTAGGCCGATATGTATTCTTCTACATATTTTTGGTTAAAAAAATCGCAATAAGAATATATTGATTGGACTGCGCAAAAGTTATAGCGTCTACAAAATAGGGGATAGTTTTATGGCATTTTTTATTATTATTATTTTTATTAGTAATGGCAACGATTTTTATTGCGACTGCGATATTGCGGTGGACACATCGGACACTTTTGACACTATTTTGGGACCATTGTCATTTACACAGCGATCAGTGCTATACAAATTCACTGATTACTGTGTAAATCACACTGGCAGGGAAGGGGTTAACCACTAGGGGGCGAGGAAGGGATCCATTGTGCCCTAGAGAGTGATTCTAACTGTGAAGGGGCTGGGCTACCAGTGAAATAACAATGATCCCGATGACACTAGACAGAACAGGGAAATGTCTTGTTTACATAGGCTTCTCCCCAATCTGATGCTCCGTTACACGGCGGACATCGAGTCCCACCCACTAGGGGGGAGATTAACGTACCTGTACGCTGCTTTGCCTGCCTGTGCAATTCTGCCAACGTAAATGTACGTTAGGCAGTCGGCAAGTGGTTAAAGTAGATGGACTTTTATATACTAAAGACTGGGATTCCCTCTGCTGTACATATTTATGTAGCACCCTTCTAGTTTAGGTGCTAGAATGTAAATAGATTGGTGTAATTTGTTCTTCTGCCTAACTGCGGCTAAAGGCAAATCTATGTTCAGCATATCTGCTTAACAGAATGCTGTAATTTATTATTTAGGGCTGCTCTTGTGTGCTGGAGCTGTTGACGTTTGCCTGGACTCCTCCCACTTTCTAGAAACTAGCAGAGCTTTCTGGAACATAGGTGGGCGTTAGGCAAATAGGCAACATGAATATGTAACAGTCCCAGCCAAGTACAGGGAAGGTGCCCCTGAGAATGCGGAATTGGCCTATATTTTCAGAGAACATGTGATCTCTGGGTCCTTCCCATCCCAGATGGTGGAGTGCACCAGCCAGGGGTGGTGAAGGCATGTCAATCCTGGCACTTGCTGCCATGTGGCCTCAGGTGGTCGTCCTGAGGGCCTGAAGCTAAATTAAGGAGTGACCCTGGTGCTTCAGATAAGCTGACTGAAAGGGAGCCGTGCCTAAAGGATCTGTTTGCAACTCCAGTGAGTACAGACCAATGGTCTAGGGGCCTGTTCTTTTTGGCTGCCCCTCTGTGTTAGTACAGTCAGCCAAGGGTCCAACTAAAGGGATCACTGGCTAGTGATCTGATGAGATTGCCCCATTCTGATTGCTGCATGGTACTATGTGCCTGGATGCAGAGAATACTTTGCACCTGGCTGCCAGTGAAGAAGTGAGGACTATCAGTGTACTACTCAAGTGGCTCCTACGGGGGTAGCGCTAAATTTATTACTGAGAATATCCAGTCATTTATTCAGTCTATATGCTGCTTTCTTACTACCAAGCTGCCATAAACCTGATGCTTGTATGTGGGGTAATCTATATGTCACAATAAAAATCCATTTGTATTCTTTGCCTGCATTTATAGGAAGACTTTGGGTGGCGACTCGGGCGACTTGCATTGACTTCAATACAGAAGTCATTTTGTAAGTTACCTCTCAAGTCGTCTTGAGAGTGCCTTGCCGAGTCGCCCCCAATGTCGTGCCGCCTGTGTGTGATCAGCTCTGAATATGCTGTTAAAAGGGCATATTTTTTTATAACTCAAATGTATTTTTTTTTTCTCTAAAGGAATATGTTCCCTCCTAATCTGGTAGAAGCCTGCTTCAAACAGGTAAGGGTTCAAGATGTGTTCTGAAAGCCTTGCTTGGTAGTCCCTCCTAAAAAAAATATATATATCATATTTACTCAAATTTCAATATTTCTTTCACATAATTTTATTTTTTTAATGCTATGTAATCAATATTTCTGGTGATTCTGCCAGTTATTACTAGAAGAATAGCACTTCTTTCTTTATGGTGACAATGCTCACTGAACTACTTCCAATACAGCAGAGCAAAGTACCTGCTTGTAGAGCCAGTGTCACAGCTGAAAAGCTTGCCCATCATTAGCGGAAGTGACAAACTAGTCCCTAAGGCCCCTTTCATACGGGGGCGGGGGGCGCGGTGGCGCTATATAGCGCCGCTAAAAATAGCCTTTGCAGGCGGTATTACCGTGGTTTCCCATTGTTTTAAATGGGAAGGAGCGGTATACATACCGCTCCTCTCACTGCTCCAAAGATGCTGCTTGCAGGAGATTTTTTTCTCTCCTGCCAGCGCATCGCCTCAGTGTGAAAGCCCTCGGGATTTCACATTGAGAATGCTGGGCAGGAGTTTTTCAGGCGGTATTTAGGCGCCTTTTTTTTATCGCTGTACCACATGAAAAACTCCTCAGTGTGAAAGGGGCCTTAAGCGTGTCTCCTCTCACAGCCTTTGCTCTACTGATAAGAAAAAGAAGAGCGGTCATGTGACGTCACAAAACCACTCCAAAAAAGGTATTTAGTGACATTTATTTTACACATAAGTTGCACAGTTAACATTGCTTTAAAAACTTCACACCACTATCTTTGAAGGGTTTACATCTTCTTTGAGTTATAGACCAGTTTTATTGAAATATAATATTTCTAAATACAAAACCCACGTATGGTAACATCTCTAAAAATGTTTAGTTGCATGGTGGAAGAAAAGGTTAGATCTGCTGTTAGGTTAGATAAATATTATACAATTTTGTTGTACAACTTTCCTTTAGATTTACCAAAACCATTTAATATGAGGTCAAACCTAAACACTTTCAATTTGTACGCAATCAGGCAGGCTCTTATACTACAGATGGACACTAATTACGCTAAGAAATTGGACTTTAATTAAACGGCACATGGGTACTTCATGTAAAAATCTAAGGGTTTTATTGTAGAAATATATAAAAAAAACAATAGTACATTCAAAACTGTTTATATAGTAGTTATCAATGCATGTCCCAAGGGTTTTTCTCAGATGTAGGTAACTCAACCCACTAGGGTATGCACAAGAGTAGTAGAACTATTGCGTAGACTGGGCAAAGACAACCTGTCCAAAATAGTGCTCGAATATGGTAACGTGCCCAAGGTCTTAAAACCTGGGTAGGTGGCGTGGTTAACGGTCCTATTCCCTTCTTGTGAGCTGCTCACAGGAAGGGAATTAATAGGACCGTTAACCGTTGTGCATACCCTGTGAGAAAAACCCTTCTCTGCTTACTAGCAGACTGTGCTTTGTTTACTACTCCGCTATTTATTACTATGATTCTTACAATCCTGACTGGCTATCTACTCTACATATACTGCTAGTGCCTTGGTATCTAGGTCCGTGTTACACTACTCAATATGACCTGTTTACTATCATGCTCCTGAAGAAGCGTAATGATACGTGAAACATGTAGGAGCAAGAAAATTCTTCTGTATTTTAAGGCTATTCACTTCACATTTGTATTGTTCAATTATTACTGTTTGTTGGATGTGTATTTTACTCATCTGAGTTTACCAAAATAATTGTAGTTGTTGGAAGTGATAATAGAGCATTATCTTGCCATGTATTGATAACTACTATATAAACACTTTTGAATGTACTATTGTTTTTTTTATATATTTCTAAAAAAAAAAATTTTTACATGAACTACCGATGTGCTGTTTAAAGTCCAATTTCTTAGCATAATTGGTGACCATTTACAAATATCGGGACGTTGGCACATTTCTATCTGTGCATCCACAGTGTCGCCCTGTGAGAATGCACATTTAAGCAATCTTTTTTAGACCTTGTACTACAGAGTTGAATATAAATCTAAAGAAAATTGAATAAAAAAATTGCATGGTGTATGGCCAGCTTAAGATTCTTTATCTATTATTGGAGGAGGGGGAAATAAATGAAAGGTCCTTCTCGCCCATTAATATTTTGTTTTTCATTGATAGAAGCTATAGTATAGATTCTATAAATGAAGGAGAAGGCAGAAAGGGCGAACATAGTTGGCACTCTTGATGAGTGCCTGTCACGGGTCTAGTGCTTTCACATTAACCCCCGCAGCAGTGAAAGATTACAGCTGTGGGGGTAAAAGGGGACATCAGATTTCAACTAAGGCCCCATACACACGATCGGACATATCCGATGAAAACGGTCCGCGGACCATTTCCATTGGAGGGTGTATGATCCGATGGCGTGTACATCATCGGATCAAATTCCCCGCCGGACGGCGCGGTGACGTTGACGCCGCCGCGTCATCGCCACGTCACCGCACCAGGAAGTAAAACACTTCCGCGCATGCGCCGAATCCATTCGGCTTAGGCGCGGCGGCGGCGGTGGGGCACGACATGTCTGCTGGTAAGTGTACTAACCAGCAGACATGTCGGGCGGACAGATTCCACCGGATGGATTTCAAAGCATGCTTTGAAATCTGTCGGGTGGAGAAATCTGTCCGCTAGCCCATACACACGAGCGGAGATGTCTGCTGAAACGGTCCATCGGACCGTTTTCAGCGGACATATCCCCTCGTGTGTACGAGGCCTAAGAGAACAGCCAACAGCACAAGGGAACATTCTCATTTATGTAAGTGTTTTCCTTGTGCTGATTTAAAAAAAAGAATGTAACTTAGGCTTAAAGACAACATCACAGTCTATAAAAAAAAGTAATTGACTGAAATATTTAAAATCACCATTATTTAGTATTTGTTTGGAATTAAAGATTTGAACACTGTAATAGGTGTAGCTGACACCTACAGTACGTTCCAGGACTGCATCTTTCCAGTCTGTAGTGTAGCTTTATGTGAGTAATTGTTTTCAAACCTCCAGATTTTAAAAAGTCAGGTAAAGAGCAAGCTGCTGTTGTTACAGGCTTTTATCCTCTGTAACTAGATAAAATGATCACAAAGCCAGTGTTATGCCACGTACACACGAACGGATTTTCCGTTGGAAAAAAATCAAATGTTTTTTCTGACGGAATTCCGCTCAAGCTTGGCTTGCATACACAGGGTCACACCAAATTCCGAACTGTCAAGAACACGATGATGTACAACACTACGACAAGCCGAGAAAAATTAAGTTCAATGCTTCCGAGCATGCATGTTTTTTTTTTCCTGTCGGAATTCCATACAAATGAACGGATTTTCCAATAGGAATTTTTTCCGTCGGAAAAATAAAGAACATGTTCTCTATCTAAGTCCGTCGGAATTTCCAACTGAAAAAAAAACGATTGGATATACACGCAGTGGAAATATCCAATGAAAAGCTCCCATCGGACTTTCCCGACAATGTGTATGGGAAATTAGGTGATAATTGGTTGAAAGTGCCCATGTGCATTGGATAACATAAGATTTAAACATCAAGATCAGGAGAAAGTCAAGTCTCTGGCATACTAGCAAACACCACATGCAGATAATTGCCAGGGAAAAAAGCAATTGGACAAACCGTCCCAAAATATGATCAGTTGTGTTTAGGGACCTGCTGGATTTCTCTTCACTGCACATGCAAACAACTTTTGATTTTTATGGTGGCCTTTAGTATATGTTTTATGCCCCTCTCACTTTGGCTCAGAAATACAGCAGAATGTGTTGAAATGTGATAAGGGAGGATAACTTCAGCTGGGGAGCCAAACTAATCAGAGTAGTGTCAGTGATTTCTAGAGAAGAAAGTTCTTAAATAGGTGATAATCCTCTAGGTATACTAAAGCGTTCAGTAATGTCATATGCATAGAACTTGCTCAAAGACCGAATGTGTCCTCAGATGAACTTTTCTAAATCTAGGATACCTATAGAATAAACATCTGAGAACACACTTCCTAGAGGCAGCAGGACCTTTGTGGTGTTAGACAAACCTGTATCAGGACCAAGAATATAAAATATACTGGTGAAAGTCTTTTCTATACATCTTTAACTTGGCTTCAGAATTTGTCCGTTCATTGGGAACATACAAATGTAGCGCCTATGTACTTTATAGTACTGGTGCTAGTCAAATTTAAGTATACATCAGAGTATAGTTAGACTCTGATCCTGATTATTAGGTGTGAAAATAGGGCCTCTGTCTCAGCTTGGCTGTGCTGTGGGTCATTCTGCTGTATCGGGGTGTTCTTCCAGCCCCGGTACTGCAGGTGGCAGCAGTGGAGTCGAGGTTTGGGTGCTCTACCCAGCAGCCAATCACAAGGGTTTGTCCTCGCTGTGCATGCTGGGAGGGGTATTTATCAGAAAACGCCATTGGTTCTGGGTCTTCTTCGTCCAGTGTGGCACCCACCTTTAGGGTGACCACATCACGGCCCCCCGGCGCTATGGCCTACCTGGTCGGGGCGTGTGTGCCATGCAGTTTTCCTGGTTCTGGGACTATGTTGGGCTGGAGCATCTGAACCAGCAATGGGGATCCAGTGAGCGACTGGGTTCCCTCATTTGAAGATCCCAAGCTGTGTGCTGTTCAGTGGGGAGTCTGTCTGAGGAGCGCCATTGAGAGGCTGGCGGTCCAATAGGGCTTGGACAAAACCTCCGGGGATCACAGATAGCCGTATACTGCCTGGACTGATCACCTCTCAGTCGGTACCTGGGCAACAAGTTTAAGGAGATCCAGACATAACTCAACCAAGGAGGCATATCTCCAAGAATTCTACCCAGAGGGGACCTGTGGCAGAGGTATCTTCTGTGGCTCTGTGAGAGGGGTCTGTGGCAGAGACTTTCTCCCAAGTTCAAGTTCACCAAAGAGGGTCTGTGGCAGAGACTTATTCCTATAATTGCCCGAGTGATACTCCGGCTGGCAGGTCAGTGAAAGAGGCCTGTCCAGGTACACTGAACCCACTCCAGTGGGAGTAGCGCAGAGAAGTGTTACGTTTGGGAGCAGGACTGTTTCCTATCATTACGCTTGAATCTGCTATCCTTCCTCCTTTCAACTTTACTTTCCTCACCACAAGTTTACTATTTTTACTCGCCCCTAGAGAATTCGGAGGAGCCACGAGGTAACAGCAGCTCCAATTGGGGTAATGCTACACAAATATTACAACGTACAGTCTTTATATATGTGTGTATATGTATATATATGTATGTATATACTGTGTATATATATATATATATATATATCTATATATACGCACACATTATAATTACTAAATGTATTCGGACTCCTGCCTTAACATGAACTTTAATGGCATCCGAGTCTTAGTCCGTAGCGTTTAATATTGAGATGACCCACCCACTTTGCAGCTATAACAGCTTCAACTCTTCTGAGAAGGCTGTGCACAAGGTTTAGGAGTGGAGTGTGTCTATGGGAACGTTTTACTGTTCTTCCAGAAGCGGATTTGTGAGGCCAGGCACTAATGTGGATGAGACAGCCTGGCTCACAGTCTCCTCCCTAGATCATCCCAAAGGTGTTCTATCGGGTTGAGGTCAGGACTCTATGCAGGCCACTCAAGTTCCTCCACCCCAAACTCGCTCATTCATGTCTTTATGGACCTTGCTGTGTGCATTGGTGCGCAGTCATGTAGAACAGGAAGGAGCCATCCCCAAACTGTTCCCACAAAGTTGGTAACAAGAAATTGTAAAAAATGTTTTGTATGCTGATGCCTTAAGAGTTCCGTTCACTGGAACCAAGATTCCAAGCCTACCCCTGACAAACAACTCCACACCATAATCCCCCCTCCACCAAATTATTTGACCAGTGCACAGAGTAATTTCTTGTTTGGCTAGCCCCCAGCCACATTCAATTTCTGGCAGTGATATGCCAAGACTGATTATCTTAGGTATCATCATCATTTGCACTACTTAAAGTGATAGTAAAGTCTTTACTACCACTTTTACCTACAGGTAAGCCTTACCTGTAGGTATAAAGAATATCCCCTAAACCTGTACGGTTTAGGAGATATTCCCCTCGCAATGCGCCGCTGATTGCAGCAGCGCATGCGCAGCGGGGATCCTAGGCTAAAGGGCCGGCAGCCGGAATGAAATCTCCCGCGCGGGAGTGACGACATCGCCGCTTCAGCCAATCACAGCGCTGGAGCGGCGATACCCGGAAGACACAATCAGGCAAGATGACATCTCGCTCTGCGTTCTCTACACCTCGTTTTAAGGTAAGTATTTCATAATGAACTAGTATGCGGTGCATACTAGCTCATTATGGCTTTTGCCTTACAGGTGTAAAAAAAAAAAAATGCAACGCTCTACTCCGCTTCCTCCAGCACTCTGGGGCAGGGCTATTAAGCCTAGGTTCACATTGATGCAATTTAGCATGCCAAATCGACAGCTATTGCCAATAATTGCATCGTCCAAATCAGTACGACGCTGACGTTGTGGCACCACAGCGATTCCCAAAAGTCGTTTCTGTACAACTTTTGGTGGCTTCGGGTGCGATTTCCATTGACATCTGTGCAGGAACCCTTTACAGATATGTCTGAAGTCGCTCCTGAAGTCAGAATGACATGTGGGTATGCAATCATGCGAGTTCAGCAGAAGGATTTCAATCCTGCAACAGTGTGAACCTGGGATAATCCAACGTTGTATGAGACAGCAGTAGAAGTGTGACTAAAGCCTTGTACACGCACTTAGATTTTCGGAAGTCCAAAAGTAAATTTTTTTGTGGCATGCTAGTCTAATGTCAAAAGTGAAGCGGTTACTCACAATATGAAAGTTTTCATACGACAGAATACAATGTCAGAAGTGACGTAATGTGTTGCATAGTTTTGTATGTATTCTTTCGTTTCTGAGCATGCATAGTCTTGCTCTTACGATTTTTTTCGTACGAAAACTGTACTAATAAAACGAAAATCGGATGTTGAGTTCACATCCAACAAAATTTTTATAGTCTGCACATCCAACTTTTGTCTGACAAAAAAGTGAAATCTGCTGTCGAAAGCACCGTACTAACGTTCCGAAAATCGTCAGACAACATGTCGTACAAATTTTTCATCCGATTATTTTCCTATCGTGTGTATGGGCCTTCAGAGAGTAGGCTTAGTGAAATCAATAGGACTGCTGGAGGGACCCTGCTGAAAATAGGAATTAGAAAGGAGTAAGAAGTTATACTTATGTAGCGCCCCCTTATTTTCAGAAGGGACGCTATTGTAAATTTAGTGGGGTGAGAGACTTACCTGCTCTCACCCAGGTTGATTTGTGGTAAATTTGGGCTGCTGTCAGCCCTGAATTGTCCTGTGGGTCATTCTGTGCTCCAGAGATGCGGTATCATCTCTGGGCAACAGGTGGCGCCAGAGGGGTTCAGGCAGAGCCGCTTTTCCTCAGCAGCCAATTGGAGGAGTGTTTCCCTCGCGGGGCATGCTGGGGGAGGGTATATCTGTGACAGACGCCATTTTCCAGGGTCTTCGCAGGTTCCTGGTTCCAGGTGCGGCACCCACCTTCAGGGTGTGCGCACATCACGGGCCCCACCACTATGGCCTACCTGGCCGGAGCCCTCATGGCTCAGAGCAACTGAAATTGCCAAGGGGCCCCAGTGACTTACTGAGTCCCCCACTTCAAGAGAAAAGGATCCCAAGCTGGGTGCTGTTCGGTGGGGAGTCGGTCTGAGGTGAACCCGGAGGCAGGTGAACCAATAGGGCGCAGACAACACCATCGGGGATCTGAGTGACCGGACACTGAGGCCGCGTACACACGATCGGTCCAAACCGATGAAAATGGACTTAAGTCCAGTTTCATCGGTCCAAACCGACCGTGTGTACGACCCATCGGTCCGTCGGACCAAAGTTTTAAAACTTGCTTTAAAATCGGACCAATGGACGGCTGACCATCGGTCCAAACAGATGGTTAGTATGCAAAAGCATCGGTTCAAAAACCTGCACATGCTCAGAATCAAGTCGACGCATGCTTGGAAAGCATTGAACTTCATTTTTTTCAGCACATCGTTGTGTTTTACGTCACCGCATACTGACACGATCGTTTTTTTAACTGGTGGTGTGTACGCACATCAGACCATCAGTCTGTGAACCGATGAAAACGGTCCGTCGGACCATTCTCATCGGGTTGGACCGATCGTGTGTACGCGGCCTGACAAGTTGTATGCAGCAAACTGTCAGTCGGTGGCTCCTTAATTATTGACTGAGAGGATTCGCTCTACATTCATGTTCCTGAGTACTGGGGCCTGTGGCAGAGACCCTTTACTAAACCAAATTCTATTAGAGCCAAGTCGGTGGCAGAGACTTGTTCCTTCTCAGCATTCTCAGTGACTTTCTGGCTGCCAGGCCTGTGAGAGGGACCTGTCCAAGGGCGCTGTACCCACTCCGGCTGGAGTGGCGACAAGACAAACACATTCGTTGGAGGCAGGACTGCTTCTATTATCCACAGCCTGTATCTGCAAGGTTATTCTTTTTTTTCACCAATCTACTCTATCTACCTCGAGTTGACTGTTGGTCGTGTTGGACCAGAAATAAAGCATTGAAAATGTCAACCAACGGTCTGGACATTCTATTACTGCTCTCATCACCATCATCACCACTAGACACCATCACAGAGGTAACTTAAATACGCCGATCCCAAATCTAACCAGCGGCTCCTTCGGGGGTGAGCGCTACACTTATTTCTGCACCCTTGGACTAAATGAGCAGTTAACTCTAACCATATTGAAAGCCTCCAGACAAGCTCTCAGTATCTGTTACATACAGATATTTTAATAAATGTATAATCTGTTTTAGGACCAGACACAGTTCCGTTCAGTTCCATGTGCTTTTTTTCTGCACAAAATGCATGCACAGTGTTTTCCATGTATTCCAATGCTCTAGTTCACACCATGCAGTCAGTTTCCGGTCAGTTTCTGCATCAGAAACTGACTGCATGGTTTCAACTAGAGCCATTGGAATACATGGAAAACACTGTGCATGCATTTTTAGTGCAGAAAAAAATGCACACAACTGTACGGAACTGCGTTTGGTGTGAACTGGTCCCAAGTCATTTATTCTTTTACTTCTTCACATTTTGAATCTATATATACTGTACATATGTAGCATCTACATACTTTGGTGAAAGGGATGCATTAGCCTTGAAATCCTAACAAAAGTACTTGTACGTTTACCTATGTCTATGATGTCATTGCACTGGACTCTGGTCCCTGTCAGACCACAAAGATATTACTGCCTCCAAGATGTGTACACTTAGATTTTTTTATTCTCCAGTAACAGTTGGACAGCTTTAAGTCTAGGTTATAATCCTGGAGATAACATTACATTTCTCTCCTGACTGCAGAGGAAACAATCATATTCCTGCATGCCAGGAGTTTTCACATTAATGTTTTTTACAGGCACAATCCGCTCCTGCTTCAACTTTAAATGGAATCCAAGGACTCTATAAAATACCTTTTCAATATAATCCCTGTATTCATTTATTTTTGCCTCGTATTGTTGCTAACCCTTTGTGGATCATTCCATTCTGGTGCATAAATGTGAATAATAAATAAACTACGGTACATGTCATATGTGAGGTTACACTGCCCGGGCATGGTATAATATGACAATGGAATGCACCAACCATTATGAAATTGACATCTGGGAGTCAGTTTAAATAAGGTGACGTATTCAATCAAAGAATCTGATTTTGAAAAGCCAACGATACCTTTGATTGACTTTTAATCCTTCAGCCCCGGAAGATTTTACCCCCTTCCTGACCAGAGGACTTTAACTGTGTCGCTTTAACTGACAATTGTGTGGTCATGCAACGCTGTACCCAAACAAAATTTGCGCCTCCCCCCCCCCCCCCACAAATAGAGCTTTGCTTTGGTGGTATTTGATCACCTTGGTGTTTTTTTTATTTTTTGCGTTATAAACAAATAGAGCGACAATTTTGAAAAAAAAAAAAAAATATATTTTACTTTTTGCTATAATAAATATCCCCCTAAATTAAAAAATAAAAAAAATGTCTTCATCAGTTTAGGCCAATATGTATTCTTCTATCAGTGGCATCACTAGGATTGGTGTCACCCGGTGCCGAAAAAAAAGTGTCCCCCCTCAGTATTGTAAAATCAAAAGAGCTTGGAAGGGTTCACACCTCTTGTCAACTCCTTTTATAACATTAACCACTTGACCACTGGGCACTTAAACACCCTTAATAACCAGACCAATTTTCAGCTTTCGGTGCTCTCAGGCGCCGTACACACGGCAGAGATCCTCGACGGGCAGAACACATCGTTCCGCCCGTCGAGGTTCTCTCCCGGCCGTCGAATTCGGCGACCCGCCCGTCGGGAATGGCAACCAGCCATTCTTCCAGGTGGGCCGTCGAGGAAATAGAGAGCGTGCTTTCTATTTCGGCTCGACGGGCTTCCCGACGGGAAGCTCGCCGAGACCGTACACACGGCCGAGGTCCTCGCTGGAATGTGCATTCCAGCGAGGTTCTTGCTGGTTTTCAGCGAGAACCTCGGCCGTGTGTACGGCGCCTCACAGTTTGAATGACAATAACTCAGTCATACAACACTGTAACCAAATGAAATTTTTGTCCTTTTTTTTCCCCACAAATGGAGCTTTCTTTTGGGGGTATTTGATCACCTCTGCGTTTTTGTTTTTTTTGCTATAAATGAAAAAAGAACAACATTTTGCAAAAAATAATACTTTTTCTTCATTTCTATTATAAAATTTTGAAAAAAGGTAATTTTTCTTCATACATTTGGCCTAAAATGTATACTGCTACATATCTTTGGTAACAAAAAAAATGTTGGATATTATTTAGTCTGGGTGAAAGTTATGGGGTCTACAAGCTATGGTACCAATTACTGAAAATTGATCAATTTCATCACACCTGATGTATTGACAGCATCTCTCATTTCTTGAGACCCTAACATGCCAGAAAAGTACAAATACCCCCCAAATGACCCCTTTTTGGAAAGTAGACATTCCAAGGTATTTAGAAAGAGGCCTGGTGAGTTTTTTAAAGTTGTCATTTTTTCCCACAATTCTTTGCAAAATCAAGATTTTTTTTTTTCAATCAAATTTTCATATTATTAGGTTATTTTTCACACACAGCATATGCATACCACAAATTACACCCCAAAACACATTCTTCTATCCCTCCCGAGTATGGCGATACCACATGTGTGAGACTTTTACACAGAGTGGCCACATACAGAGGCCCAACATGCAGGGAGCACCCAGGCCAATTCTGACATTTCTCTCCTACATATAAAAATCATCATTTATTTGCTAGAAAATTACATAGAACCCCAAAACATTATATAAAGATACCTCACATGTGTGGTTTGAACACAGTTTTCATATGTGGGCGGGACTTGCGTATGCGTTCGCTTCTGCATGCGAGCTCACGGGGACAGGGGCGCAGTATGGCCCGCTGAGTATGGCCCACTGAGTATGGCCCGCTGAGTATGGCCCAGTATTGCAGCAGGGATGGCTGAGCAGGGAGGGATGGATGGATGGATGGATCTGTGACTGCATTTGCGTATGCGTTCGCTTCTGCATGCAAGCTCACGGGGACAGGGGCGCTGTATGCCCAGAGTATTGCTGAGTATGGCCCGCTGAGTATGGCCCGCTGAGTATGGCCCGCTGAGTATGGCCCGCTGAGTATGGCCCAGTATTGCAGCAGGGATGGCTGAGCAGGGAGGGATGGATGGATGGATCTGTGACTGCATTTGCGTATGCGTTCGCTTCTGCATGCAAGCTCACGGGGACAGGGGCGCTGTATGCCCAGAGTATTGCAGAGTATGGCCCGCTGAGTATGGCCCGCTGAGTATGGCCCGCTGAGTATGGCCCGCTGAGTATGGCCCGCTGAGTATGGCCCGCTGAGTATGGCCCGCTGAGTATGGCCCGCTGAGTATGGCAGCAGGGAGGGATGGATGGATGGATCTGTGACTGCATTTGTCACAGATCCAGCCCACAGCACTGCCGCTGCCATCTGCTCCCTCCCCTCTCCTCTCACACTGTACCGATCGGTACAGAGAGAGGAGGGAAGAACCGGCGTCCGCACATGACGCCGGCTTGTTTACAAGTGATCGCTCCGTCACTGGACGGAGCGATCACGTGGTAAACCGCCGCTGTCAACGGCAATTTACCGTGATCCGTGAAGCGCCGGGTCCTCTGGACCCGGCGGTCATGGATGCTCCCGTGTGCGCTCCTCAGGGAGCGCGATTCTAAAAAGCCGTTAATTAACGGCCACTTAGAGTTAAGCAACTGCCCTGTAGACGTACTTTCTCTATAGGGCGGTTGCAAAGTGGTTAAAGAGGAAGTAAACACTGATGGGTTTACCGGCAAAGTAAAAGCATAATGAGCTAGTATGCTATACATACTAGCCCATTATGTGCCACTTACCTGCAAACAAAGCCCGCGATGTCCCCACTGGTGGAAGCATCCAGCTTCACCCCTCTTCCTTCCAGGGCCTTGGATCCGACTCTGTGAGTGGCCGGAGTCGCGTGACGTCACTCCCGCGCATTTGCGCCGATGGTCACAGCACGTGCCCTTTCTAACGTTCGCATGCACCGATGACGTCTGAGCAAGCGTATATGGTAAATATCTCCTAAACTGTTTTAGGAGATATTTCCAGTACCTACAGGTAAGCCTTATTATAGGCTTGCCTGTACGGAAAAGTGGTCTGTAAGTGTTTGCAGCCACTTTAAGTCTGTGTCTTCTCTTGGGAAAAATAATCCCCTCTCCTCCTGCTGACCATTGTCTCAAGTATAGAAAGTAATGAAACCTGTTCCAATAATTTCTGTCTAATAGGAGATATCTCCTTGCATTGCAAAGTCTTAACTTTACTTTCTGCTATGTCCCTAGAGCAGGAAGTGATTGAAAATCTCCTTGTTGGGACACATACAGCAAAAATACATGACATGGGTCGGAGCTATTCCCTACTCTATCCAAAACTAAAACAAACATTTTGGCTAGATATATACTTTACAGGTAGTCAGACAGTTCTAGCGATAAGTTGGGTATCCCAATATCTGCAATAATTAAAATGTTATTCATTTACTGCTAGTCTCAACAAAATTGTGTTTTACTTCAATATGGCTTGCTCAGACATTAGGTCTAAGTTTACAAAAGTTCATTTCTTACCTAGTGTACATCACCATCTTGTTTAGAGCTTAAAGGGGTTGTAAAGGTAAAACATATTTTTCCTAAATAGCTTACTTTACCTTAGTGCAGTCCTCCTTCACTTACCTCATTTTTCGATATTGCTTTTAAATGTCCTTATTTCTTCTGAGAAATCCTCACGACCTGTTCTTCTGTCTGTAACTACACACAGTAATGCGAGGATTTCTCCCTGGTGTGGAGAAACTCTTGAGGGGGCGAGCAGGAGTGTCTGGATGCCCACTAACACACAGCTCCTTTCTCTATCTGCGAAGTAGAGAATGTCCATACCCTCCTGCTTGCCCCCTCCCCCCTCAAGAGGCTTTCTCCACACCAGGGAGAAAGCCTTGTATTACTGTGTGGAGTTACAGACAGAAGAACAGGAAGTGAGGATTTCTCAGAAGAAATAAGGACATTTAAAAGCAAAATCGAAGGATGAGGTAAGTGAAGGAGGACTGCACTAAGGTAAAGGAAGCTATTTAGAGAAAAAATGTTTTACCTTTACAACCCTTTTAACATAGAACTATAGGCAAAACCTTGCCATCTGTGTCCCATTGGGGAGATTTACCTTCTCTTCCTGTCCCATAGCCAAAACAGGAAGTGGGAGGAAATCCCTGCAAATTAAGAGAATCCCTCGGGGGCCCCCCAGGTCATCAGAACTAATGTCCCCATAGGAAGGTTTCCCCCCAATTTACTTTTCTGGGGACAACTCAAAATTTGGGATTTTATTTTACTCTAAATGTTAATGGAAAACAGGACAAATAGAGAGGGTGGATCAGCCTGAACAGGGACACCGACAGTAATAAAAACCTAATGGGTGTTTCTTATCCATCTACACTCTATCCAAAACTAAAAAAAGCCTCCCCAGTTGTACTGCGGCAGGTAGCTCTCCTGCACAAATCGCTGTCGTACATTGGGCACGTACATGGCGATCTGTGGGCGCACATGCCCATTCGCTAGCGAAGGGACCCTATCGGCGGGTCCGGCGGACTCGCTGTCCGCTGGCCACCCGCGATTGCTCCGCTGAGAGGCTAAACGGGGATCTGTCAGTGTGAACAAACAGATCCCCGTTCTTTCAGGGGAGTAAAGGGAGATTGTCTTTTCCTAGTGATTAGGGAACATTTAACCGTTTGCTCGCACCTGGTGTTCACCCCTTCCCTGTCAGTGACATTTATACAGTAATCAGTGGTTATTTTTAGCTCTGATTGTTGAATAAATGTCACTGGTCCCAAAAAAGTGTCAAAAGTGTCCGATCTGTCTGCCGCAATGTTGCAGTCCCGCTAAACGCAGATCACCGCTATTACTAGTAAAACATTTATAAATAATAAAAATGCCATAAATCTATCCCCTATTTTTGTAGACGCTATAACATTTGTTCAAACCAATCAATATATGCTTATTGCGAAGAATACATATTGGCCTAAACCTGAGGAAGAAATCAGTTTTTTTTTTTTTTTTTAATTGGGATATTTATTGTATAAATAAATAATAAAATGCATAAATGTATCCCCCATTTTGTAGATGTTATAACTTTTGCACAAACAAATCAATATACGCTTATTGCGATTTATTTATTGTTTTGAATATGAAGAATGCATATTGGCCCTAAACTAAGTAGGGAGAATTTTTTTTTGTGTTTTTTTTTTTTTTGGGATATTTATTGTAGCAAAAAAGTAAAAACAAAAAAAAAAAAATGTTTTTTTTTCCAAAATGTACGCTTTTTTTTTTTTATTATGAACACTATTTTCTTATAGTACAGGAAACACTACATAGAGTCTTGTAGTCATTTTTAATTTGTTTGAGATCTATTTAGTGTGCACAGGTACTGATTATTGTAGAACACCTCCTAGGGAGAAAAACGGATATGCTGAATTACTTGCACTTGTAAATTATTTACCTTAATATAGACCAGGGGAAGTGCAAGTTTTTAAAGCTACCATGTTACAAAAAAAAACAATCAAACAAACTTTGATACCTGTAAAAGAAGAGCGTGTACACCCACCTTTCTTTGTGCCCACACTGCCAAACACCCCTCTGTTCAGTAGAATTGGCCCTGCAAACTCTGCGGAAAACCAACACTTTAAGGCATATGGTTCTATAAACTTGTTGATCTCCTGGGTCCCCCAAATCGCTCACAGGTTCCTCCTGCTGACCTCTGCATTACTACAGGAGGTAAGATCAAGGCCACCAAGAGGAACCAGTGTGATCTGTGGGGGACCCAGGACATTAACACTCCTTAAAATTCTGGTTTCCCAGCGGCACCTGGAGGACCATTTCTACCAAACAGCATGGCATTTGTGGTGGTGGGAGCAATGGGAAAGGTGGGTATACACTCTCTTTTTTGAAAAATTCTGTTTATTGATTTAACAATATGCAGACTTTAAAAAAAAATGCCTACACAGGACCAGAACTATCTATACATGGACAACTAACTCCCCCCCCCCCTTTTTTTAAAAATTACAAGCAAAAGTTAACTGGTAAATTATGGCGCAGTCTCTTTAAATATTATATCGTGCTAAATGAGAGCAAACTGTCTAAAAATCAGTAAATAATAATTGTATGTAGTGTTAGCTTATAAATGTTTGTTTTTTTGTTTTAGTACAAAACACAGTACAGCACAAGGATTTACAAAGTGCCTGTCCCATCTGATGCCAACATGACAGCAGTGACAGAGCAGACCTCAGAAGCTATTAACATCAGTGGAATTGTAGACAATGTAACCCGTGCCATTGGACAACTGCAGCAGATGATAGACCTGGAAGAGGTAGTGCCTGTGGCAGGCACATCAAATGGAGTAAATGCCTTGGGTTTGGTGGTCTTCTCCATGTGCTTTGGACTTGTAATTGGAAACATGAAGGAAAAAGGAAGGCCTCTCAAGGAGTTCTTTGATTGCCTTAATGAGGCTATTATGAGGCTGGTGGCAATTATCATATGGTAAGAAAAAGATCACTCAAACAGGTCTCGAAAACTACTAAAACATTAAAATATTATTCTTTACACTAATATATAGCAGCTTTGCTGTCATAACCATAACTGTAACCTACATACCTTTCTATCTTTCTAGGTATGCTCCAATTGGTATCATGTTCTTGATCTCAGGAAAGATCCTGGAAATGGATGATTTGCTGGTTATGGGAGGACAGCTAGGCATGTACACCATAACTGTTATAATAGGACTTCTCATACATGCTGTGGTTGTACTCCCATTGTTGTTCTTAATTGTTACTCGAAGGAACCCATGGCCATTCATTGGTGGCCTTCTTCAAGCTCTCGTCACTGCCCTGGGGACATCATCAAGGTAAGAAACAGCAGGGAAATGTTATGCAAGATAAACAAATGTCCATATTTCCTATGTAGCACTACCCCCGAAAGAGCTGCTGGTTTAGTTTGGTTGGCACGTTACCTCTGTTTCTCTGCTGTCTAGGGTAATGAATGAGAGCTGGAACAATGTCGATGTCCACACATTGCGTTCCTTTTTCTCTGCTTTATTCTTTATTTACCGAACATGGTAAAAGAACAAACAATAGGTTGAAGAGGTGAGGTAGGGTATAGGTAGTAGGTTCAAGCGTAGAACCTGATAGGAAGCACTCCTGCTCCCAAACAAACTCTCTTCGCCACTCTGCGAGTGGGTAATGTCCCCCTGGATAGGCCTCTCTCACTAGTCCTAGAAGCCAGGGCGTCACACAGAACCTTGGTACAGTCTCTGCCACTGACCTTCCCAAAGGTGGAGATACGATCTGTCCAGAATCCTTTCAGTTTAGGATTAAGCACCCGGATCTCTCCTCAAAGTAATAACTTATATGATCAGGTAACTGACGGGCGATCACTGCTCAGCCTTTCAGTAGTGATAGGTCCTCCAATGAAGTTCAGGCCTTCCCAGAGTGTACCAGCCTCGTGCTGGGTGCTTTCCAGACAGGTACTTCATTTCGATGGCTTCCTCCCTCTAGGATGGATGGCGTAGGACCTCTTTAGCAATGCAGACCCAGTCTGACTACTGGGCCTGCTCAGCAGGGTACAACTCCAGACCAATGTGGTCCCGGAGCCAGGAACACGCACCCCGGGCAGACGACGATAAACCAGAACCTGTGATGTCTGTCACTTAAATACCCCTCCCCAGCATGCACAGCGAGGCGATCAACCCTCACTGATTGGCCGCTAAGAAAGACTACCATACACACACGGATCTGACTGCTGCCACCCTTGGCCTGGGGTAGAACCGACACCCCAGGCAACAATAGTGGTCACCTGCAGTACAGCCACGGCTGGAACAGAGGACTAAATTTGAAAACAAAATAGGTCAGAGGTTACTAATCCTCTAACCCCCTAAATTTAAAGCAGGGCCAGCAAAGAAAACAGCTGCTCGCTACAGCTATGAATTAGAAAAAAACAATTTAAATTGATTCTATTCATATGAATCCAACTAGTAATTTGGCAACCAAAAATAATACCCATGTACTGCCCACCAATATCCAGCAACAAATTGTGGCCACAATATGCTAGTACTGTCTGTCTCCTATTGTGCCCACACTGCCCATTGACACTGACCTGCTCTCTTTCTCTAGTGGTGTGGGCACAGCGTGGCTCTCTCTGGTGGTGCGGGCACATCGTTGCTCTCTCTGGTGGTGTGGGTACAGTGTGGCTCTCTGGTGGTGTGGGTACAATGTTGCTCTCTGGTGGTGTAGGTTTAGTGTAGCTCTCTCTCTCTGGTATTGTGGCTATAGCGTGGCTCTCTCTGGTGGTGCTGGGGTTATTGGTTCTCCCAGCACAGTCCTCTCTTTGTTTCTTTTTCCATGTTTTCTTTAGTAGCTGCTACATTGTAGCATTCCTCAGCTTGTTTCCGGGTTTTCTCTTTTCCGCCCAGCAGAGTCCTTCCTCAGCAGGGAGCAGGTTACAGTCCCGAGAACAATTGGGCCACCTATCTCTGGAACTACATTTCCCATGATTCCCCTCTAGTTTCTTCTGATTGGCCCTCTGCTGTGGCCAATTGGGAGGACAGAAGCCCGCAGCTCTCCCACCCTTTCCCCACCACGCGAATGCCCATGGCTGGAGGAGAGAGCGGAAATGTCAGCTTTGGCTCTGAGACTGAGCTGTGTGTGTGAGAGACACACAGCTCAGCCCATGCAGCCGCTAGTTCTGCCTTTGCGGTAGGCGAGCTGCGGCCACGGTCTGTGCTGACCCCGTCCGTCCAGTCCACTGGTCCTGTTACCACTGGAACACAGGACCAGTGGATAATAAGTACCCTAATAAAGCTTCAGTGTTCAAGTCAGGGACCCAGCAGGTAGCGTGGGTGATGCTTGGAGTGTACAGCAGGTTAGCTGTGGAAGAGCTCAGGGGATCCAGTGGGCGTCTGGGATCTGAAGGTCTGGTGAGAAGACTGGGAGCACAGTGAGAAAGCTACCGCAGGAGGCAGTAAGATGGAGGCCAGGTCCTACACAACGGGGATACCAAATCTGGTATGTGTACAGATCTGTGTTGAAGTCAACCTACAAGTTCAGTTGCCATAGGAGACAGCAGTTCTATAAATTCAGTGTTGCAACCATCCTAAAGGCCCTCAACCTGTATAGCTGTCTGCCTATTCTGTCTCGGAGTCTGCCAATTGCTATATAATCTGCCTAAGGATGTTCAGGCCCTAATCCTCTCTCCCCCAACTCTTGTTACAAAACAATAAATCTCTTTTGTTCACATTCAAAAAGTGACTGGCGCCCAATCCTTCCATCTTGCATTACACCCACTATGCCTATTAACCCACTCTAAAAAGAAGAATGGCAGCTCTCCCTGACTCTGGAGGTCACCATTTGCCAAAAAGCCAGTGCTTTGACTTGGTAGCAAATTTGGATAAATATACCTTATTTCCTTGGTTTTATTTCAGAGTAAATAATAAAAATGTATATTACTATGATCAAAACAGCATTTACGTAATTTGTGTACCGCATAATTTGGCCCCAAAATCAATAAAGTCTGTAATGTACATAGTGGAATGCTAAAGTGCAAAATGAACATGCGTTTTACCATAGGAGAGCATAATTCCCTTTTCAATGCTACATTGTGATGCACGCAGTAGAAAAAACAGTGTGCATAAGTTGTTAGCATAACCTTAGGGTTAGCAGGGAGTTGCCATTGTTTGGGCCTGAGGATTGATCCAAGGAGCAGTCAACTCCCTTTTAAATTTATACAAAATGAGGAAGCATTGTGTTAGGCTTTGTTCATAGATGCAGCTAGAGGGTGATAAAACCTGAACCTCAAAGGCAGTACACATACTATGGCCAAGCAAAAATTAAACAGCTCGTCACATTCAGGTTTGGCATTACTGATTTTTGTTGAAAAAAAAAAAAAAACACTTTAGTTAATGTAAAATGTATTTAAAAAAACAAGATACTTAAAAAAAAAGTCCCAACTTTTGTTGAATACCAAAATTTCAGTGGGCTGTAAAAGCTTTGCTATGTGACTACTGGTTTTGAGGAGGCAGGACTTAATGTCAACTTCAAAAGCAAATGTTGCATGTACTATTTGGGCCTAGGATCCAAGCGGGGGCTTGACAGTGATCGATTTGAAGGCTAACAAAAATATTTGCAGGCATCACAAGTTGCCGACCCTCCTGCACTGTTGTCATCTTAGAATTGTTTTAGGCCTCGTACACACGAGGCAATAGATTTGTTCAAAACGGTCTGTCCGACCGATTTGAACAAATCTGTCTGCTGTCATTTTGGTTTGCTCCCGTGTACACACGAGCAAACCAAAATCCCCGCCAGCAGACAGCGCGCTGACGTGTCGGTGACGTGGCGGTGACGTTGACGCCGCCACGTCACCGCACCAGGAAGTAAAACACTTTCGCGCATGCGCCGAATCCATTCGGCACCGGTGCGAGACGACATGTCTGCTGGTAAGTGTACTAATCAGCAGACATGTCGGGCGGACGGGTTCCCACCCGATAGATTTCAAAGCATGCTTTGAAATCTGTCGGGTGGCCAAATCCGTCGGCTCGCCCGTACACACGATCGAATCTGTCTGCTGAAACGGTCTAGCAGACCGTTTCCAGCAGACAGATTTGAACGTGTGTACGAGGCCTTAGATCAAGACAAGTTCCCTTTGGGGTAAATCTGTCCTCATGGTTGCCAGGCTGATCTATAGCCTATAGTACTTTCTGTAGTAGTATATGTAGCACTACCCCCGTAGGAGCTGCTGGTTTAGTTTCGGGCCTACGCTCGGCCTATCAACCCCAGAAGTTTGGCTCGAACCCTCCCTTGGCACAACTGGACAATGATGTGATTGTGGAACCCACTGGCAGTAGGGAACCACAATGATACTATACAGTACTAAAATATATATATATATACGTAAAGATGTGAAGAAAATAGAACAGAATTTAAACAAGCAACAGTTGACTTCAAACAGGGCCTTGTAAGAGTCAGTGGTATATAGTCCTATAACAGATTCAGAATTTGACTGTACAAAAAGACCTAGTCAACACAAACCTGAGGTTAGACCTGAGTAAATACACAGTGGAGGAATCCCCCAATGCAATGAAGCCAGCAATTAAATTACACATATGAGTTTGTAAGCTCCTTGGCTTCCTCCAGTGGGCAGTTCCACTGACACATGTCTCGTTGCGTCAGCTTAAAGGGGTTGTAAAGGTAAAAAAAGGTCACCTTAATGCATTCTATGCATTAAGGTGAACAAACATCAGTTGATGCTGCCCCCCCCCCCCCCCGAGCCCCTGTCTTAATTACCTGACCCTTCGAAAGTCCCGCGCTCGCCCTCGTCATCCTCCTCGAGTCGAAGCCCGGCCGTTGATTGGCCACCGCTGTTTCACGGGACCGCGCCCGCAACAGCTACACACGATGTGAGCTTGCTCGCATTTCTGTGTGTAGTTGTTGCGGGGAGGAACCGCAACAGCTCAGTGGAGGCAAGTATAACATGTTTGTTATTTCAAAAATAAATAAAAATTCCTTTACAATTCCTTTAAGCAACAAACTGAATTAATGATTGTTCCTTCAAGTTCAAAGTAATCTTCTGCTAGCTTTTGTTGGTGCACTTGAGTATTTGTAATCCAACAAGGTATATGAAGAAAGGAACAAACACTTAAAATATGTAATGGCAAAAGAGGCGCTGCTCCATCCAAAGCAGCTAGTTCCATGTCGCCCCCGTGTGCAATGTGTCCCTATTTGTGGCACAACAACTTCCAGAAAGTGTAAGTGAAACTACAAAGTCACCTTCCTGAAACAGTTATGTTGGTGGGCAGGTGCCCTCTCACCAAATGAAGCCTCGCCTCGCCAGTATCCCCCGTCCGGACCCTCTTGGTGTTTAAGTCTCTCCGTAGCTCGTGGTCCCTGGTCCTCCGCTCACAAGGTGCCTGGTGGATAGGTGACTCTGGATGCTGTGGAGAGGAAGTCGGTTCCTCTCCCTGGTCCGATCAGCAAAACTGTGGCAGGGACCCCTCAGTCAGGCGATCTGGTCTCTGCAACTTTAGGCCCAGGCTTCTCCCGCCTAACACACTCACTGAAGGCCTCTTGCCTGTTAAGAGATGGCGTCCCAAGAGACCGGAACAAGGCCTTGCCTAGCCTTAAGTAATATTACCCAGCAGGCTATGCATGGCACAATGCACCTTGGTAGCACAGTGGCACTGTGGGCATTGTAGTCTATTTCCCACCTGCAATAATAGTCTCTGTACTACAATGTCCATCATGCATTGTTCCTATCATAGCTGAACCAAGCAAATTGCAGTAATATAACATAACGGACACCGGAAGGAGTTCCTATTAGGCACAAACTGTAGTCTATAGGCTATGTTCAAAAGTGACACCTTGCTACATATAAAATATCAAGTATGTGGTGTGTCCCTCCTGATGCCTTAGTGTGCCCCAGAGGGACAGGTGCAGCATCCAGTCCCGCTGCCAGCGGCTGGGCATTAAGGGATCCAAAGGGCCCACAGCAGTCAGCCCTATCCAACCACAGCCTTCTATAAAATAGGACAGGCTGCAGGCAGCAAGACCAGACCATGCACTTGTCCCTCCTGGTTGCACTAAAGTGCTGGGTGAGACTCATAGCATTTAGATGACCCTGTGCAAGGGGCCTAAGACAGTGGTCATTAAAATGATTAAGAGAAAAATAATTCTTTTTTTTTTTTCTTCTTTTTTTTATTTAGCTCTGCTACTCTTCCCATCACTTTCAGATGTTTGGAGGAGAACAACGGTGTGGACAAGCGTGTCACTCGATTTGTACTGCCAGTGGGTGCAACCATTAATATGGATGGCACAGCCCTGTATGAGGCACTAGCTGCTATATTTATTGCACAAGTAAATAATTATGAACTGAACTTTGGGCAGATAATCACAATCAGGTAATTATGGGGGAATGTCCATATTACATATTATATTACTGTAGCTATATTTTGTGTAAAACGTTCAGTGTTTGAACAATTTTAAACTGTGTAAATACAAAATGTGGTTTTCTAAAGTGATTTCTGCCCTTTTTCCTGGTGTTCTTTCTCAATCTTAAAATGAGGAACAAGCAAAATGTCCAGTTGAGCTGTAATATTAACCTTTTCACTGCCAAAGATTTATGCAAATACATTTTTTTGTTAACATTTTTTATTTTCTGAAAGACACCCTTTTCTATGACACAGAATATTAGTGCAACTGTTCAGGAAATTCAACATTTCAGTAATAAATATACTAAAGTTAATTGTAGGGCCCAAAAATGCAATACAATATTACCCATTTTTTTTTATTTTTTTATGTATAATATAAAAGTTGTGGCTGTGCCAAGTAAATAGATATCCAAAATGCCAAACCTTAAATATTGCCTGCACCAGTGAAATGCAATATAGACTATGCTTTATTTCACAAAGAATTTATTGATTTTTTTTTAAAGCAGCAAACAGCTACCTCGTATACAAAACATGGGTGTACAATTATCACAGATAATGGGAGAAACTAGGTCAGCTGCAGACACATTTTTTGGGGGTCCCATGTTGGTGCTGAAAGTACACGTGGGGGTGCAAATGCAGCCTCCTGCACAGCTGTGGATGTGTCCAAAAAGTGGGAGTGGTCAAAAGTGTTTTTTTCTTTATATTCTAGTGTGACATTTTCTCCCTTTTATATAGACCAAAAAAGACCTGAGGTAAACTGAAGAGACTATGCGAATAAAATAAGCCCAGTTGGGGCAAGAAATTATGAACCCCAGCTTGTTTCAAGTTCAGCAATAATCCCCAGAATGGCATAATGACCTCCCAGCACCCACAAAAATTAACCCATGGTAGGACACAGTTTTAAACCCCTAGCAACGTAGTCATTAACCAGGGCATGGTTCAATATTAAAGCCTCAGCACAGTATTTAACCCCCAGCATAGCACAATAGTTAACCAGGGGATGGTTCAGTATTTAACCCTCAGTATGACACAGTAATTAACCATCAGCACTGCACAATAATTAGCCCCCAGCATTGCACAACAATTACCCCCAACATGGCACATTTAATTAACCCCCCTGACACTGCACAATAATTAGCCCTCAGCATGTCAGAACAACTAACCCCAGTATGACACAGTAATGAACTACCAGCACAGCACAATAATTAACCTCCAGCAATACACATTAATTAACCCCCAACAATGCACAATAATAAACCCCCAGAGTATAAAGCCCTATACACGCGACCGGGATTCCCGGCGGTAGAAAAGCCGCTGAGAATCATGGGGGGAAAACCCAGAACCTGCCTGGTAACTTTCCCCCTGTACACACCAGAGGTTTTCCCGTCGGGAAACCTGCAGTGAGAGTGTTAGGCGTGCGCTACGTACAGAGTGCAGTTTTGAGGAGTATGCTACAGAGTGCAGAGTTCAGAGGTGTACTACGTAGTTTAAAGCATTCAGAAGTGCGCTATGTATAGAGTGCAGTGTTCACGAGTGCGCTATGTAGAGAGAATAGTGTTCATGAGCGTGCTACGTACCGGGTTCATTTGGTGGTGCTAACCACCAAAATCACCAAGGAGAGATCGTATAAAGGGCTGTGTTATAGATTAATGGCTGTGTGTTGAGTTATTTTTAGGGGACAACAAATTTACCCTGTTATACAAGCTGTACACTCACTACTTTACATTGTAAGTGTAATTTCTTCAGTGTTCTCACATGAAAAGATATAATAAAATATTTACAAAAATGTGAGGGATGTTCGCTTTTGTGAGATACTGTATATAATGGAGCTGTCCATACAAGTAAAACAGGCCATTGTAAGGCTTCAGAAACTAAACAAATCCATCAGAGAAGATGGCAACAACATGTGATCACTTATGACACCAGCCATTTGATGGCTTGACAGTTCGTATGGGAGCACAAACATTTGTAACAGTTATACACAGAATGCATTGCATAAGACTGTTCTACAAAACTATTAAATTGATGTATTCAGGTCTGCTTATTGTTGAAAAAATAGGGCCCTACTCATTATACACTGTTCCCCTTTTAAATAAAACAATTGGTTAAAGGGACAGAGTACTCTCTACACTTACAAAACATTATAGATGATTGTCTGTCTTTATAGTCTGAGTTATCTGATGTTCTCTTATTTTTCTCCTTACAGCATCACAGCTACTGCTGCAAGCATAGGAGCAGCGGGTATCCCTCAGGCTGGCCTGGTTACTATGGTTATTGTGTTGACATCGGTGGGACTTCCCACAGAGGATATAACGCTCATTATCGCTGTGGACTGGTTCCTGTAAGTGTCTTATCAGTGGGGTGACATTATACTGGATTGTTAACTAGCTTGGCACCAGAAACGATTAGGCAGAAGAGATCAAACTCTTTTTTTGGTTTACTGATGTTTTCATAACACATCAAAATCACTGATGAAGAGGCGTCAACAAATATTTTGCTATTTTACATTGGCACAGTAAAACCCTCATAATCTGGTGTAAACCTTGTTGGGTGATTATCCGGTATCATTATGGATTATTAGACAGTCATAAAAAAATATTAAAAAAGCTAAGAGAACAAAATAATTTAACATTTTTATGGTCTGCCCTGCATAAACAATTCCTCCTTTTGCTACCACCATCATCATTCCTAGTTGAGATATCCACTTGGTTTTTGTTTTGGTACACTTTATACCTAACTGTGGCCAACCAGAAGACTTCTCAGAATCCTGTAGTGATCAGAACATCTGGATATTAAGTTTTCTCAGGTGTTCTCCACAACATCTCCCAATGTGCTCCCCATATTCCTTTTCTGTTATGCCTGTACCTTGTTCTCTAAAGCATTGTAGATGTGTAAGAAGGTAGCATTTCTTAACCCCTTAACACCACCTCCAAGCAGTGGGCTTTAAAGAGGAAGTAAACCCTCTGTAATATTTTTTTAAACACATACACCTGCAATAGAAAGGCATAATGAGCGAGTATGCACAGCATACTCACTCATTATGTGTCACTTACCTGAGAACGAAGCCCCGGAAGTCCACCTCAGTCCCGTCCACCGCCATGTTCCCTGGAGCTTCTTCCTTGTTTTCACCGCTGTGGCACTGTGATTGGCAGGAGCGGCAATGACGTCACTCCCGGGAGGTCCCCGCGCATGGGAGAAAACACGGCATTAACCCAGTTAATGCCATTCACAAAAACGGCACCGCTTAGTGCGCCTGCACCGTTGTCGATGGCGCGCACCGTGTAGGTTAAGGAGATATTTCTTGCACCTACAGGTAAGCCTTAATCTAGGCTTAGTAAAAGTTCAATAGTGCAGCACTCCAGTGAATTAAATAAATTAATAATGTCCAAATGAGTATAGTCATCAGTTTTTGAAACAAAGGACCTCCGTCAAGATTTCAGTGTGCAGACATGGAAACACACCACACCCTGTGCAGTCAAACTGCTTACCAGAAAGACATCATTATGGGCATAGATCAAATAATGCAGGGGTCAATGGCAGTCACACCTCCAACCGGATGTATAAGTAGAAAACGATAATCCACAGACAACATCAAGGATAAGACGAAAAAAGTTATCAGATTTAATTTGGTGTGTACACTGCACTTCCATAAATTGTATTTGTTATGTTTTCTAGGGATCGCCTCCGAACAACCACTAATGTCTTAGGAGATTCTTTAGGAGCTGGCATTGTTGAACATCTTTCTAGACATGAACTGCAAAAACAAGATGCTGAGCTAGGAAACTCTGTTCTAGAGGAGAGTGAAAAATCCTATCAACTTATTTACACAGAGAATGACATCCAGAAACACCCCAGCAGTGAAACATGCATGTGAATGGCACAATTCTAGCCATCATGTCATTCCCATGCTTCCTATGTGAACTGGGCTTGCCTCTATTCGTATTTTTTTAGTTTCCATGGACCACTTTGGAGAATGTCTTCATCAATATTCTGAAAATGCCACAGGATACATTAATGCATGAGTGGATGTGAGGATCAAGAGGACAGACAATTTGTATGAGGTGTCTTGACACACCCCACTTTTTTGATGCCCAGTACCATAACTGATAAAATCTACAGGCTGAGTTTTGTAACTGGGAACATTAATTATGGAAGTTTGCATAAAAATAGGTGCTTATATCCAGGTACTATTGAAAGCCATAATTAATCGTACTTGAAGATTTTCATGTTTCAGCCTTAGAGAAGAACATTCAATATTGATAACTGTTCCTCTGGACAGAAGTTGTGTATGCCATCCATTTCCTTCATGAACTTAAGATATAGCCATCTCTCTATAATTCTTTCTAAATGACCAAAGGAATACCACTCATTGCTAATTCTGCAGTATGTACTATAGATGTCAGGTGCTTTTGGGTTTTAAAATATTTTATTCATATGGAGGTGGTTTAGCACTTTCCCTTTATTGAACCAGATATATTTTTTTCTAGCAACTTCTGGCATCAACTGATCCATTAGCCAAGCCCTCTGTAAGGGTAGGAATAGAATGAGATCCTGTTATACTTGACCTAAACAGATATCACCTGTTGTTTAGTTACATAAGCTAATCACATAAAATATTGGTGAAGTAGAGGGAACTAAATGATTCCTGGAGCTGTAGAGGAGAAAAGTCTAACTATATGTGAAATCTGTATATATTTTTAAAATACTATTTACAAGTATTAACATGTTTTAAGCCAACGTATATTCGTTTACTTGTGGGAGTTTTTTTTTGTTTTGTTTTTTAAAGTCAGGAAACCGCAATGGTATAAATAGTAGACCGCATCAACCAGATTTCAACTTATTGGTGTTTTTGTAGGTTTCTGTGCTTTTTTTATTTTATATTTTATTTTATTTAGGGCATGTAGTACATTTTAGTGGTTAATCAAAAACCTGATTAAAGTCCTATTCTTATACGTAATAATCTTTTCCATGTCATGGTGCTAGTAATGCTTTTCTCACTCCAGAGGGTATTAATACCAGTATTAGACGTGACCAACTCTAGACAATGTATTTACTATCATGTTACTTAAAAATCTGTGCTACCTTCCTATACACGTTTTTAAAAAGTTGGAATATATTTAAAAGAATTTTAGTGCCCTACCCCAAACAACCACAAAATGTTGAAGATGTAGGAGTTGACAACTTGTTGATTTGATAATTGTTTCTCTATTGAGTTTTTTTCTTTTCTTTTAAAGCTGGTTGTTAACACTTTGTAATAGTATCTACTTTAATAAATTTCCCCCATATGTTTACGGCGTTACAAACAGACATTTCCCCCAAAAAAATGAAAATCTGTGAAAAGGTTGAGAGAAAAAATGTGAGTCTGTTTATAAAATGTGGTTTACAAGAGCTTGTCTGTGTAAATATTGAAAAGACACACTGGAAATATGCTTATCATCTGGAGATCCACCAACCATAAGAGTACGAGACTGGCTAATAATGGAATTTTAGAATTTTTGGATTACTTTTATTAGCATAGAATACAATATACTTCTCATTACTATAATCCTTAAACGAATTCACATAATGCTTGGAAACTGGTGACATTTTCTTTTATTTTTTTTTTTTTTTTTATAATTTATAGTTTTTTAGAGCTAGATGACCAACTTTAGTCAGGTAAAATATGGAAATTTGCTACATTAAGCCATGTTTATGGAAGATGTAAGAACTTGCGTAGACCTTACTGTTTCTACACAAAAGTTGAGACCATAGCTTTTTAACTTCATCGTTTTAACTAGCAAGCTTAAAGCGGAGCTCCAGCCACGGTAAAAAATTTTTTTAAAGTCAGCAGCTACTAACAGTGTAGCTGCTGACTTTAAATAAAGACACTTACCTGTCCTAGGCGCCCGCGCTGATGGGCCCCCCGATGCCGGTCCCACGATCGCTCCGGGTCCCGCGCCGCCATTCACAATATGGGAAACAGGCAGTGAAGCCGTACGGCTTCACTGCCCGTTTCCTACTGCGCCTCCGCGAGTCTCACGCTGGCTTGTGAATGGGCGCGCTGCTCTCTGAGAACACACACAGTTCCCAGGAAGCAGCGCGCCCATTCACAAGGAGAAGGAGAAGAAGAAAACCCACCGCGGATTAGGAAGAGGCAGATTACGGACTTCCGCATAGCAACAGCTATTTCGGGTGAGTATTTTTTTTTTTTCAGGTTTTTTTTTTTTTTTTTTTCAAACAACATTGTAAAATGTTGTTATACTGGGTGGAGCTCCGCTTTAAGCCAGTTTATTATATATTGGGCAGCTTGGTATAGTCAGTTTATCTGGGTATGGTCAACACCTTATTTTTTTTCCCCCCCATGAATCATCCAGTGACTTGCAAGGATTTTCTGCAGAAAATAAACAAGAGAAAAGTTTAATTTCATACAGTCCCCACAATTTTTTTAGCTATACATTATAAAACTGCATTTTATTTTATATGGGATGGAAATCCTTTGTATGAGACACGTTTTGTGCATATTGTATATTGCCAGAAATAATTTGTGAATATCACATCAAAGGATTTTGTAAAGTGGAATAGTGGCTTAGATATTTTGCTGCTAAGAGTGATTGATGATAATTCTGTTACCTGGTAATTTGTCATTGGTGTTTTAATTACCGTATTTATCAGCGTATAACACGCACCCTAACTTTAAGAGGGAAGTTTCCGGAAAAATACTTTCCACAGCCCCCTGCGTATAACACGCAGGCACAGTTTACCCTCCATTTTCAGGGTAAAAAAGCGAGTGTTATACGGCAATAAATACAGTATGTGAATTTGCTTTGTACAATGATTTTATGATTATGCTTGGAAGTTATATTTTTCTTTAAATTAATGTGTTTTTCAGTATTAGAAAAGTGGATGTATATAGATTCTTGGTATCACTGATCAAGTAGTAGTGGATGAAAGACTAATGCAGTACACAAACATTATTGTATATTTGTGCAATACCTATGTATTTTTTGCTTGTTTTATTATGTGGATTACAGTAATACACTATTCTAAGTAAAATACCGAACAGCTATGCCATTTTATGTTGCGTTCTATGCTAGATAAAATATAAATTTAAGGGCCCATTCCCATCGACAAGTTTTACTACAGAAGAGACGGTGTAAAAAATAAAAATAAAATAAATAGTGTGTTCATGTTCTAAGCAAACTTAAAATATGTTATATAAATGTTTTTTTTTTTTCTCAAAGCCAATGGACATTGAAATATTTCCATATTTCAAACAAGGTTAGGTTTCAGTCAGTTATGGTTCAGCTTAATGTGGTTCTAAAGATGATTTTTTTTTTGTTTTTTTTTACCTTTAATGCATTAGGTATTAAGTAGGAAAAAACTTTTTGTGCAGCAGCCTGTAAATGCGCCTAAAAGTTTGTAAAAACGTAAGACCCTTTTTTTTCTGTCAAAACGCTGCTGCCAAGAGGAAAGACTTCTAGGGAATTTGGCAAAACTGCCTGTGTGCATGAGGCCTAAAAATATCTGCTGTGTGTTTATATCGTCCCACTGAAGTCAAAAGTGGCAAAATATGGTTATTAAATTATGGCCATGGCCAAACTTTCGTCAAAAAAGTGGATAGAGAGCTTGGCATTACAATGGGAGCCATTTAACAAAGCAAACAATACTGTACAAGCGGAAAGGGTTCCTTTTTAATTCACATGGACTTTGAGATCCACATGGAAAAATAATCCTTTAATCTCCCTGGCGGTATGATTGTTAGATTTTTGATGCTGAATGCGGTACCATGATTTTGCATGGAAATTTGGCGTTTTTATATTGTAGGCCTGTAATTCTTAGAAATAACTCGCTTAAATCTGTCCAAACAAGAGTCTAGTAGACATCTCGGGTATGATAAAGTTTGAAATACAATATTATAATTTATAATATAATAAATAACTATAACAAATAATAATTATTGAATAATGTAATTAAATCAAAAACACTGAAATTTGCTCAGTTGCAGAATTGCCGCTGTCATTACTTTTAGTGTTTGATGATGAATTTTTCCACAAATCGCGATTGCTCAATTCTGCAAGTGATTCTAATTTATTATCACTGTTTTCTAGCTGGTCTAAAAGCACTTTTGATATAAACGAACACTTTTTGGTTGCTATGGACAATTTACAGTTTTCAGGCAGAAAGAAAAGTATTTATAATATAAAACTACATGCAGGGCACTGGACAAACCACTAGGGACAAAGGGGATGTGTATTTATTTGATACAGTACTGTAATCTGTAAGATTACAGTATACTGTATCTATACTGTGTTTTTAACTTTTTGAATTTGGCGCAAAACTCCATCCCTGTGCGTCAGTGAACGGAGCTCGGCACTGTAAATCGAGCGAGACCTGGCAGCTCCCAGATCACAGCGGGGAGACATTGCAGGATCCAGGGGACAAGGTAAGTAACCTCTACATGTATTCTGCGATGCAATCCCGAGTGTGGCTCAGGGTTACCGCTTTTGGTAAAATTCGTCCCTAGCCACACTCGGGAATACCTCTCAGCAGGTTAAATGACAAGCTTTAAAGATGCCTTTTAAGGCTATAAGCTCACCTTTTGCACCCCAATACATCTATATTTAGGATGTAACATGGTGCAAATGCTGCCCCTACCCCTTTAACAGTTTTCAGGGGTTTTTGTCCACCACAGCTACTATCATTTAAAATTGGCCTCGCTGTGCAGGGCTCCACCCACATAGACATATCGTCCATTTACAGGGATCTGTGACTGAATGAATGACAAACCATATCTACCATCACATTCATAGTCTATTCAATCCCCCAACCCCCAGCTCTCCAACAGACAGCCCATACAGAGATAATAATGAAATCAAATGCACTCCCATTTTTTTTTTTCTTTAAAGGTGAACCTAGCCTTTAAGCTGTATGTGGTGTCAACCGAACAGTATGATATCAATGGACAGTTAATGGCACAGCACCATATTCTGGCATCACATATTTTGTATGTGTATTTTTTTTTTACCTTTCACATTCACCTTAGCCTAAATACAACAGCACCACTACAATATGACTCATTTCAACTTGGGGGTAAAGTATTTAAATCACTTTAGGACTGGCTGCTACAATTGAAATGGCTGGTCTGCATACTTTTTGTTTTAAGTGGACATGCCTGTATATCCTCTCAGAACTACACTCCTGTGCACACCCAAAGTCCTGTGATTGAACCGTGCAGATCACAGGCAAAATAAACAGAGCCAATGAGGGTGGCTTTGTACCTTGTGATCACTATGAAAAACAATCACAGTAGTTTCAAGTGTAAACACTGACTACGATGAACAGACAGCTTTACGGTTCTTGTCTCACACACTGAGTTTTTGTGAAAGGGGGAGAGCTGGCTGCATCATAACCAGCAGTGTACACATCGCAGTGCCCCCTGCCAGATTACAGAACTATGGGGCAGATTCACAAAACAATTACGCCTGTCTAACTGGTGTTAGACAGGAGTAATTTCAAATTTCGCGCGCCGTATCACTAGTTGGAATCCTCAAACCATGATACGGCGGCTTCGGGCTTCGATCCGAGAGGCTTACGTCTTCGTAAGCCTTCGGATCTACGCTGCCATCTATTTGCGGCCGCTGGGAGGAGTTCGCGTCGTTTTGATGCGTCGGGATATGCAAATGTGTTTTTACGGGGATTCACGAACATACGAGTGGTCGTCGCAATCGTTTTCGTCTATTTTTTTGTACGTAATGTTAGAGCAGCTTTTTGCTGCTCTAACATTACGTAGCCCATGTTAAGTATGGCCGTCGTTCCCGCTTCGAATTTATTTAATTTTTTTTTTTGTTTACGTAACTCGTCGGGACGTGGATCGCCCGTAAAGTACGCTACATAAACAACGAATGACGTCACGACGTGATTTCGCGCAATGCACGGCGGGAAATTTGCGAACGGAGCATGCGCAGATCGATCGCCGCGGGAACGCGCCTAATTTAAATGTTTCACGCCCCCTACTCGCGCAGATGGATTGCGACGGGAGAAATACACTACGCCGCCGTCGTTTACCGTAGAAAATCTACCTGAATTCCACGTAGAGCAAGGTAAAAAACGGCGGCGTAGTGTATTTCTGATACGCTACGCTACGCAAAATGTCTGTGAATCTGCCCCTATCTTTCTAAAAGGACAACTTTATGTAAAAAAAAAAAAAAAATAATAAAAATTTAGCAAGCAACAAAAAGGGGGTGCATGAGGTCCAGTACCCCAAGAAAATGACTTTACAGGCAAGTAAAAAATCCTATTTTCTTTCACATACAATACAGGTCTTAAATAACTGGGATATTCAAAAGCAATACAAATGATTGGGCAATACAAAAAACAGGCCCACACAACCAAAGGTCAAAGACTCTAACTCTAAGCAGCAGTTAGTGACACCTTGAAAGTGAAGCTGGCATGGGCTTGAACATTTATGTGATAAACTTTCAAATATGTCAACAGAGGACCTAGTGGCAGCCAAGCAATTTTTTGAAATGGTGCTGAAAAAGAGGCACCCACTCCTTTCTGTTATTCGGCACTGCGTCGCTTTAACTGACAATTGTGCAGTCGTGCGACATGGCTCACAAACAAAATTGGCGTCTTTTTTTCCCCACAAATAGAGCTTTCTTTTGGTGGTATTTGATCCTCCTGCAGTTTTTTATTTTTTGCGCTACAAACAAAAATAGAGAGACAATTTTGAAAAAAAAAACAATACTTTTTACTTTTTTGCTATAATAAATATCCCCCAAAAATATATATATATAAAAAAAATGTTTTTTTCCCTCAGTTTAGGCCGATACATATTCTTCTACATATTTTTGGTAAAAAAGCGTTTATTAATTGGTTTGCACAAGGTATAGCATTAACAAAATAGGGGATAGTTTTATGGTGGCGATCAGCGGGTTTTTTCGCGACTGCGACATTATGGTGGACACTTTTGACACATTTTTGGGACCACTGTCATTTTCACAGCGAAAAGTGCTATATAAATGCACTGATTACTGTGAAAATGACAATGGCAGTGAAGGGGTTAACCACTAGGGGATGCTAAGGGGTTAAGTGTGCCCTAAGGGAGTGATTCTTACTGTAGGGGGGCATGGCTGGACGTGTGACATCACTTAAATCGTCGTTCCCTATAACAGGGAACAGACGATCAGTCACAAGCCACAGAGAAGAACGGGGAAGGTGTGTTTACACTCACCTCTCCCCGTTCCTCAGCTCCTGTGACCCAATTGCGGGACACCGGCGGCGATCGGGTCTGCGGAGGTGGTCACGGAGCTTCGGACCGGGTCGCGAGCGTGCCGCCGGCGCCTGGGCACTTAAAGGCCAACGTGCCTGTGCCCAACCCTGCCATTCTGCCCACGTATATCGGCGTTAGGCGGTCCTTAAGTGGTTAAATGATTTTAGATTTTCAAACACATTTTAATATCGTGCAAAGATAACCAGAGTAAATGCAAAATGCATTTTTTAAATAATGATTTTATTTTTTTCATACATCATGAGACACAGAGTCAGGCTAATATTCATTTCCTGCTGGGTTATACTCCCTCTCCAGGTGAATGGACACTGGTAGATCAAAGGTCTTTAGACGGGCGATCCCCTATATAACCTTTCCCATACAGGAAGTACTTTTTACCAGTGTATGCAAGGTGAATGGCATGGTTTGTTTGAGCTCCCAGAGCTCCAGGTCTCTAGTCCCACAAACGGTTTCAAAATTAATCAAGGGATTGACTGATCGGATCCATTTGACAGAGGCTTTATATACTTAGATAAATGGTACCCGAGCCTCTCAAAGAAGACTCAAGATCCTGCAAGGTTTTATCTGTAATGCGCCCTTCGGGCGATGGACCCTGCAAAGTGGAATCCTGGACACTGCAGCGCTAAGGCATTCCCGCAGGGTGCTTTATAGGTCCAAGGGAGTGGCCCCTAAACCTGAAAAGAGTTTCCAGTCCTTGAAGGACCTCAAGCAACAGGAACCCTGTCGCTTGAAGATTGGGCCCTTAGTTTCTTAATGGCCCTGCACTTGAACAGGTAAGTGAAACTCCTTTTATTTTTGTGGGGTGTCCCAGATTGTAACAATCAGTGAAGCAAGCTAAAGGCTGGACACCTGTGTGCGGTGAACATACGGGGGAGTTTTGGGCTAGCTGTGGGTGTTTGAAAAGTGTACCTTTTTTGCTTGTGTCTGGCTGTTTTTTACCTGTATGATAACACGTGATGGTGCGTAATTTCGCCTTGGTTCACCATGGCGTACGTGCGTTCGCAAGAGTGCCGATGTGAGCAGCAGTTGTTAATTTGGCTGCCATGACTCACGTGCGTTCGATAAAAGTGACGCTCTACTTGGCAGTTTGTTTGGCGGCCATGGCCCACGCTGCTTCGCCACACATGCGCAGTAAACTTTATTTGGGTGTACAAAGATTTGCGTCATACGCAAATACAGCCACGCCTGTTTGGAACCGCGCACATGCATGCGCATGCATGCACAGAACGTTCTGGTGCACAGTCTACTTATTTAAGCAGTATATGCCATGCAGTGCTTCCAGAAGGCAGCTGTGGAACACAGAGCAAACTCTGAACCAGCACTTGCAGCGGTTTATTTCTCCTTGCGTCACGTGAGTCACCAAGTGTTGCTTGGCAGGCTAAAGGTGCTTAGCAGGATTGTTGCATAGAAGCTTGGTGAGCCCTTCTGAGGTGTTTTAATACTACTCCCAAGTACTCTTTGTGGCTATTAAATGTCTTCAAAAAAGAGGAGTGGGACTCACACTACATGGAAGGTCTTTGGTTCTTGATGAACCTAGTTGTATCCCTAGTGTTGTATCCCCTGAAGGAGCCACTGCTCCTATCTGGGATTGTGCCTACAGTCAACGCTACTGCTTCACCCTTCACTAAGGATGAACTGTCCTCAGCCCTAGCCAGGTTAGAGCACAGGATTGCCTCCATCCTGCAGCGTGGCAGATCCCCCTTCCCTGGAGCCTCCTAGACCGAAATTTTCCATTCTGCCTTTAAGTTGCCTCTTAAAAAAGCAGAGGTGACTGAGCCCTCCTGGTCCTCTTGGAATGCCCGAGGCCTTTTCCGGCTGCACGGGCTTTCCCCCCTACACCCCCTGCTGGAACAGGCTGATTGGGAACATTCAGACAGGATACTGTTCCTCTTAAGAGGTTTTCCCTTTTATATCACATGGTTGAAAAGTGCTTTCGATAACAAAGGCATGGGGTGGGCCAGAGACTATATCTGTTGTCCCACACAGCCTGACTGCTTAATTATAGCAGCCTGTCCGATTGAAGCATTCACACTAGAAATCAACGGAACCAAAGGAACTCCTCCGAGCCTCGGTGGTTGAAGATTTGCCTGCAGGGTTCTTTGCCTTCTTTAAGCAGCAAACTTCTACCACCTTTGACCTCTAAGGGAGTTCAAGTGCCCTCAAGAGACATTCCCCTATGAAGGTCTGTTCCAGATATTGCTTATACTTTGGCTTTGCAGTCGATACTCAAGAAGACTGAAAAAAAAAAAAAAGTGGAAACGCCCACAAGGGGTGCTCATAATCCATTGCAGAAAATGTTTATGGCCAAGTTGCCAAATGACAGTATGTAAGCAGGCTACTATCAATAAGGGTCTACTCATGGATCCACTAGTCGTCCGTGCCAAGATTGCTGTAGGATGCTTGCAGAGCAAGTGTTGTCCATTGCCATCTGTGACAAGTCATCATAGACCTCTGGGGAAACAGACATTATTGCCAACAAAGGTTACACATAAACTCACTAGAATGCAGGAGAAGTTAACGACCATCTGTGACAGTCACCCTAGGCTCCTGCACAGAGTGTACAAGATTTATATAGTGCCAACAGTTTGCGCAGTGCTTTACAATTAATAGGGAGACAGTACAGTTGCATTAAATACAAGACAAAAGGGTTAAGAAGGCCCTGCTCATAAGAGCTTACAATATAATAGCGTGGGGCAAGTGATACAAAGGGTTATAACTGGGGGGGGGGGGGGGGGTGGTGAGCTCATGGAAGTGATATAAGTTCAGTGAGTTGGCGGTGTGATAGGCTTCCCTGGAGAGATGAGTTTTCAGGGGTCACCTAAGAGTAGCTAGAGTAGGAGCTAGCTGGACAGATTAAGTTCCAAAGAATGGGAGAGGCTCTGTGGAAGTCCTAGAGATGAGCATGGGAGGACGGGACAAGGAAGCTTGAGAGCAGGTGGTCTTGAGAGGAGCGGAGAGGACAGTTTGGGTGATATTTGGAGGCAAGATTAGTGATGTAGCTTGGGGCAGAGTTGTGAATGTCTTTGTATGTTATTTTTAATGGAAGCCAGTGGAAGAATTGGCAGAGAGGGATGGTGGACACTAAGCGGTTGGTAAGGTAGATGAGTCTGGCAGCAGCATTCATGAGAGACTGAAGAGAAAGATGGCCTATGGAGTGGTAGGCCTATGAGAAGGGAATTGCAGTAGTCAAGGTGAGAGAAAACAAGGGAGTGAATGAGTAGCTTTGGTGATTTAATTTGTTAAAAAGGGCGGAATTTTAGAGATGTTGCCGAGGTGAAGTCTACAAACTTTTTACAGCAATTAGATTTTGGGCTGAAAGAACAGGTCAGAGTCGAAGATTACACCTAGTACCTGGGCGTAAGTGACATTATTGATCTTGATGGAAAAGTCATGGGGGGGGGGGGGGGGGGCACAGATGGGGGGGGATATCAGCTCTGTTTTAGAGAGATTTTGTTTAAGTAAGTGGTGCAACATCCATGTTAAAATGTAAATTAGTAAGTTAGTAATGCTAGAGGAGACTAAAGGGGTGAAGCGAGAAATAGAGAGATAGATTAGGGTATCATTGGCCTAGAGGTGGTATTGGGAAGCTGTGGGAGGTTATCAAGTGACCAACAGTATACAAAGGGAGAAAGGAGCGCATGTGCCCTAGTGTAACACTGTATTTCTTGTAAAACTTTTCAGTTAAAATAAAGAGGATTGCACTCACAAACATGTGCTTGTATGTTCACATATAGACATATCTCTTGATTCCAGCCTCCTCTCCTGGTGTATGCAGGTCGAATGGCTTGCACAGTGACGGCAACGTTGTTATCTCTAGCAGTGTTTCTCAACTTCAGTCCTCAAGGCGCCCTAACAGGTCATGTTTTCAGGTTTTCCTCAGATGAAACGGCTGTGGTAATTACAAAGGCAGTAAAACTGATCAAATCACCTGTGCAAAATAATGGAAAGCCTGAAAACATGACATGTTGGGGCGCCTTGAGGACTGGAGTTGAGAAACACTGATCTATAGATGTATAGGATAGCACGGGAGGTCTGCTTCCTCATCTCTCTTGCTATCACATGCTTGGCACGGGTCAGCCGGCCGGGCGTGACATCACTTGTAGCCTTGGAGGGGGAGTCGAGGTGTGCGTGCTGTCTCCTCTGACTCATTAGTACGGTTCCTATGACTATCAAGTGACCAAAGGAGAAGGTGTAGATAGAGAAAAGTAGTCCATGAAATTTACTAATGGACCCACTGTGGAGCAGGAAGGGTTAACAAGTGTTCATGACGAAGTCATCATAGGGCATTGCACAAATCTTATACAAGTGAGACATTACCAACAATGGATACTCACAGACCTACTGTGAAATAGTAGAGATTAACTGCCTCCCGGGGCAGTTACCATAGGCCAAAGGATACTGGTGGACCCACTGCTCCTGAATAGAGTTAGAGATGAGGTCTAGCAATGGAAAGAAACAGGGCTTGTAGGACACAGCCTACCTCACCTCCCTGTGAGCTAGAATTAAGCTGGAAAACCCCCCTGACACACATCTTACATCTAGTATCTGCCTTTAAGCAGTGCATAATAACCTCAGGAGTGTACTTATGACAGTCACTTTGATTGGCAGAAGTAAAAGGTCAGTTATGCCTTGCAGCCATGACTATGGTATCCCAGATATAACCTTTACTGCTAAGACCCACTGATTTATACTCCCCCTTAAACCTTTAATAATAATGAGAACAACATTTTAACTTGGAGTAAAAACTGGCCGTAGCAGCCTCCTTTATTTTAGATAACTTCCAATAATAAATAACATATATAAACCATATAATTCCTGAGAAAAACAGTTCTTCTCATACTAGTGCTGAAATTTGCAGGCACCACTAACACTGACTTGTAAAACCTTTTAACATTATAACATTTTATTGGCACTGCGGTACCTCACCTCTGGTCATAGGCCTCAAGCCGACAAGCTGGCTCAGAGACGACCACTGACTGCAGTGCCCCCATTAACCAACATTCCAGCTACACCTTGGTAGACTGGAAACCACACCCCTTCAGAACCCATACCACCTCTGGGTAATGGCATCCATATTTGGGGTAATTTCTTCTCCTGCAAAGTCCAAACACCCGCCACTGCCACGACAGGATGCACCTTGTACCTGCATAAGGAGAAACAAAACACAAGGAAAGTACCCAAAACAACAATTCTCTCAACCATTATCACCACTATCAGCAAGCGCATAACAAAAAGGGAGGGTGGGTGGGAACTTTTCTCCCCAGACTGTGTGTTACCCGGGAAAGGAGGGGGGAGGAATTTATAGCCTCTCCTCCCCACTGCACCTCTCATGACCATTCCCCCCTGTCTTGCAAGGGTTTCTGTTAACCCTGTCATGCCCAGCCATACGCCTATGGCTTGTTCTTTTGCTCCGGGCCTCTCTTGACTATGGTATCCCAGATATAACCTTTACTGCTAAGACCCACTGATTTATACTCCCCCTTAAACCTTTAATAATAATGACACCAACACTGTAACTTGGAGTAAAAACTGGCCGTAGCAGCCTCCTTTATTTTGGATAACTTCCAATAATACATAACATATATAAACCATATAATTTCTGAGAAAAACAGTTCTTCTCATACTAGTGCTGGACTTTGCAGGCACCACTAAGGTGCCGTACACACGGCAGAGAACCTCGACGGGCAGAACACATCGTTCCGCCCGTCGAGGTTCTCTCCCGGCCGTCGGATTCGGCGACCGCCCGTCGGGAATGGCAACCAGCCATTTTCCAGGCGGGCCGTCGAGAAAATAGAGAGCGTGCTCTCTATTTCGGCTCGACGGGCTTCCCGACGGAAGCTCGCCGAGACGTAAACACGGCCGAGGTCCTCGCTGGAATGCACATTCCAGCGAGGTTCTCGCTGATTTTCAGCGAGAACCTCGGCCGTGTGTACGGGGCCTAACACTGACTTGTAAAACCTTTTAACATTATAACATTTTATTGGCACTGCGGTACCTCACCTCTGGTCATAGGCCTCAAGCAGACAAGCTGGCTCAGAGACGACCACTGACCGCAGTGCCCCCATTAACCAACATTCCAGCTACACCTTGGTAGACTGGAAACCACACCCCTTCAGAACCCATACCACCTCTGGGTAATGTGTGTTACATGGGAAAGGAGGGGGGAGGAATTTATAGCCTCTCCTCCCCTCCCCACTGCACCTCTCATGACCACTCCCCCCTGGCTTGTAAGGGTTTCTGTTAACCCTGTCATGCCCGGCCCTACGCCTATGGCTTGTTCTTTTGCTCCGGGCCTCTCTTGACTACTGGACCCTCATAGTGTCCACAGATTGGGGTCTGCAGTACAGCAGTAGTGAAGAGAAAGCCAGTCCATTTTACACATAAAAAAGAGGCTCTGAGAAAGAAGGCACTCCTTCGAAATGGGTCAGCCAGCAGTGGTTCTCAGGTCCTCTCTGCTTGCTGGAGACTGTTGGTTCTATGATTGCCACATCCAAGTGGTTTTGACAAGCTTTTTATTCATCACGTTTGAGTAGTATTTTACTGTTTTTTTTTAATTATTATTATTAATATATTATCTTGTGATAATGCAGAAGGCTGGTGCGCCATTTTCTTTTTACACCACTGAGGTGAAAAAAAAAGTCTACACACTGAGCTTGTTAAAACGAATATTGTATCACAGTGACTCATAGTGGTGGCCAGAGGGAACTACAGGGTGATTACCTCAGAAAACATAGGCTATTGCCTATAGCTGCAACATGTGTTTAGTACCACAGCTCATGCTCCAGTATACCCCAGGAGGTTACAGCACACTAAACCTAAGGAAGGGCTAGAAGCCCAGATTCACCCCAGCAGATCAAACACTTTCCAGTAGCAGTAGCAAATGCCACTGACCTGGACCTGTATAGGACCCTCTGGCTAACTTAACATGTTGCATTTTGTGCCACAGAGGAGTGCCAAGTGCAGGACCCGAACACTTAAGCAGTGCACAGCAATTTTTTAAATAGTATAAACTAAACGTATATATTTTGCCGTTAAATAATGTTTCTAATCATATAAAGGTAATCGCAAGAGTCTCCCTTTACATCAGAGTCCACAGAGTTCCCGTTTACATCTCAATCCACAAAGTTCCCTTAAGTGTAAGGGGTGGACTCTGCAGACTCTGATGTAAGGGAGAACTCTGGGAATTCTAACATAAGGGATGCTCTGGGAACCCCGATTTAAGGGGAACACTGAGAACTCAGATGTACAAAGAGGCGGGAGAGGGGGAGACTTCAGTCATAGACAGGGATGAATTGTGAGCTCACTGACCCCTTGGCAGTCAGCACCGCTCATTCAGATGTATCTGTGGCAGCTGGGTTTCAAATTTCCTTTTTTTTTAAGGCACAGCACTGGGTAGTGGAGTGTGGGCACAGTGGCGTCACTAGGGTTAGTGTCACCTGCTGCGGTAAAACATGGTATGAAAAAAATGTAATTCCCCCAGGAAATAACCTCCTAGGATCAGTGCCAGTATCTGCAATAACAATCCCCAGAATTACTGTCAGTTTCCACATTAATAATCCCCCCAGCAGAGGCGGTTCAATATTAGAAAAGCAAATATTATTTTGCTTTTCTAACACCCTTTGGTGGACTCCAAGCACATTGCTCTGTGCTCAGAGTTCACTTTTTTTTTTAAGCCTAATCCGGTGCTTAAAAAAAACAACAACCCCGCTGCTGTAATTAAGGCGCCCTGTGTCCTAAAAGGGGCAGGACGTCTGAATAGGGAGTGGTGGCGGCCATAGATAGATTCATGCAATGCAAGAATCTATCCATTCTACATAAAGGGAGTGGCTTGAGAGAGGGGGCAGTGCCGGTGCGCTCTTAACCACTTCATTACCGGCCCATTGTAATTTGACGTCCACAGATGGGATCTTCCATCCCGGGTGGACGTCATATGATGTCCTGAGCTTTTGCGGTGATATCTGAATGATGCCTGCAGCTAGAGGCATTATTCTTTCATGCCGGTGATTCTGTGCAGGATAAAGAATGATCATAGCAGGACTTCCGCTGCTTGATCGTTCTTATAGGCGGTGGGAGGGGACATCCCCCTCCCCGCCGCCCAGAGGCGTCTCTAGGGGGGGGACCAGAGGGGGCCCTGACCCCCCCAACATTATGCTGTGCCCCATGTGCCCCCCCAAATTTTTTTTATTTTTTACTTTTTTTTTTCTCGGGCCACCCCTGGAGTAACAGTCTCTCCTGAGAGGAAGAGTGTCCCCAGTCAGCTCTGTGGGGCATTCCTTCCCCTCCCTCTGCTCGCTGACACTGCATATTGCAAGTGTTCACACAACCACAGCCGCCCGATCTGCTCCTTCCCCTGCATCCTCATTGGCATGGAGAAGAGTGAGTTGCAGAAAGGACTCCATGAGCACTGTGGGGGAGGGGGGGCCCAAGCCTTCATCTCAGTTACTTAGGACAGGAGAACCAGCCTGTAAATTCCGAGAGTGGTGACTGCAAGCTGAGCCGAGTGTCAGTCTATGACACTCTTTTACAGCCCAGCGAGTCCAGCCACCTTCTCCTCCTCCTTTCAGTCCCGCCCACACTATGTCGATGTGCTGTGTCTGAAGAGAGGGGATGTGTGTTCAGGAAACATTAAAATCAGCAGCATGTGTGTGAATGATGCCTGAGATTCTAGCCTGAACCGTGGGTAAGTGTGTGCACTGCAGACTGCAGTACACTGTAATCACTGAACTGCATTATCTCCATCCCTTCTCCCCCCCAACTGTCTCCCTCCCCTCTCCTGTTCTTTCAAGACATTCACAATTTACTTTCTGTAACTGTGACCAGCGTTTACGATATTCCATTCCATCGCCCCACGACAGCTTATCCGACAGTCTGACAGACATCAGACACGACCCATTTCATTTTCCAGAATAACCGAGACAACACAAGCTCTGGTACTGGTTCCAAAATGAATGAATGAATCCTTTAATGGTAACTTAGCTTTCTTATATACAGTACAAGCATGTTACAGTTAATCACAGGGACAGAGACACACTCCACCCACACATCACACAATGGGGCTTCATACACATTCTTTTAGATAATGACATTCCGATGCGTTAATTACTACTCATTACCCAGACGGTCTGGCTCTGCATTTAGAGGGGTTAATTACTACAGCTTGACATTCCACATCTTAACAGTGTCATTAGCATACACAATAAACAGGTCTTAGGAGCAGACCTAATTAGCACAATGGACACAAAACAGTATTAGCATCACACAATGGAATGTCTAGGAGCAGACTCAATTAACACCTCAAAAGCATGTGTCCCCACATTGAATGAAAACACTCTATTGACCTGTCGGAGTCAGACTTTACCAACTTGTAATATTTAAAGATATCCTGCAAAACATGAATTATCAGTAATGTCCCATCCCATGTAATTTATCATTTCTCAGTCACCCTATGCCCAAAAGGGGCACAGGATGACCCTAGACCCAAGAGTCATTAGTGATTCTGGCACTCGAGTACCCCCCATCCTTCAAAAGTCTCTGGGTGTCACGGGCCATTCTGTTAGGCCGCGTACACACGATAAAATCTATCTGCTGGAAACGGTCGGCCCGACCGTCCCAGCAGACAGATTCGACCATGTGTACAGGCGAGCCGACGGATTTGGCCACCCGACGGATTTCAAAGCATGCTTTGAAATCTGTCGGCTGGGAATCCGTCCGCCCGACATGTCTGCTGGTTAGTATGCTAACCAGCAGACATGTCTTCTCGCACACGCGCCGAATGGTTTCGACGCATGCGCGGAAGTGTTTTACTTCCTGGTGCGGTGACGTGGCGGCGTCAACGTCACCGCCACGTCACCGCGCCGTCTGGCGGCGGGGATTTTGGTTTGATCGTGTGTACACGATCAAACCAATATGTCCCCAGCAGACAGATTTGTTCAAATCGGTCGGCCCGACCGATTTGAACAAATCTGTCTGCTCGTGTGTACGCGGCCTTACACTTTTACTTTCCGTTAGGTAGGTAATATACAGTGCAAATTTATTTCCTACATCCACAGATTGCAGGAAAGAAACTTGCATGATTCCCCCATCAACACACGGGAATATCCCTCCTGCCCAGCAATTGTATTCTCCCGACAAACAGTGATTTTCACTAGTGGCTATACAGCAACCACTAGTGATAATCATAAGAGAATCTGCTCATTAATGGTTCAAATCTCAGCCAGTTCCTGCTGAACCAGCTGAGATTTAAACGGTCTATGGCTGGTCTTAGCTCTTAGGCAGCCCATACATTGATCACTTTTTTTCATTCAACTATTAGGTTGAATGAAAAAAAAAAATGATCCAATTCCCCCATCTACACATTATAGGTGGATGGGGGAATCCTCCCAGTGTGGACCAGTGCTGGAATAACCAGAGTTGCTGTCCTGTCCCGGCTATTCACATTGCTGGTCTCTGTCTCCTTGGCAGTGGCGGCAGCACATTGGAACCCAGTGCTTGTTACTTTATGGGGCTGATGTACAGGAGGGCCAGCACAATTTGTTGTTACAGATGGGCTGGGCATGTTCATAAATCCACATGCCAGAGCCTGCCAGGAAGCCCACACTGCACAGCGCTAATCACAGACAGTGAGAGATTTCCCGGTCCGCAGCTCTGCACAGATCAGGAAAAGTCTCACTGCCTGTGATGAGAACTGTGGAGTGTTGGCTTCCTGGGATTGGGCATGTGGCATTTTAAACACACCCGAGCCCATCTCTATTGGTTGTAGACAGTTGAGCTCCCTGCAGGTTGCTTAGCAGCAGTGGAGCCTTCTCTGACATGCTGATCGGGATGCAATCCAGGCGATGCTCCCAGTCAAATCCTAGTGTTAAATATCAGAGATTTTATTGATCAAAGCCCACACTTTACAGGCATAGAGCCCACACTTTACAGGCATAGAGCCCACACGGCTGCGGAACATACCTTTGCAACCCTGAAAGTTCTCCCACTACTTTGGACCCTTATATTTTCTTGGTGTGCTGGTGACACATAGCTCTTGTTTTCTGCCACCCTGGGGGTCCCCAGTATAGTAGGAAGGGAGCTCACTGCAGAACATGTAAAAGGGCCTGTTGTGGGATCGTAGTAAAGGGCCCCAGGAGATATATATATATATATTTGCATTTTATAGTTGGGCCCCCCTACTTTTGTCCCTGTCCCCCTATGTGCCCCCCCTAAATATGAAAGCTGGAGACGCCACTGCCGCCGCCATCCGCTGCTTCTCCGTTGAAACCACACATGTGAGATATTGCTGGGTGCGTTAGAGTGCCAGCAACAATTCTAGCACTAGACCTCCTCTGTAACTCTAAACTGGTAACCTGTAAAAAATTTCAAAGTGTCGCCTATGGAGATTTTTAAGTACCAAACTTTGGCACCATTCCATGAGTGTGCGCAATTTTAAAGCGTGACATGTTGGGTATCTATTTACTCAGCGTAACATCATCTTAAATATTTTACAAAAAATTGGGCTAACTTTACTGTTTTGTTATTTTTAAATTAGAAACCAAGATAAAAAGTTGCAATAACCGTCATTTTATTCCCTATGGTGTCTGCTAAAAAAACATATATACGAGGGTGTGGACTGGACATGGCAGAGTAGGAGACATGATGTGTTAGAGCTTCCGGGATCTCCGTGCTAACCCTGATGTGCAGCAGCAGAGAAACAGCCCATATTGCGGCATGAACAGAGATCGTAGATGTAAAGCTGGTCCCACAATAAAGAAAACGACAGGAACCATCGTACAGGGAGATATCCAGCGCTTCCTTACCGTACCGCCCTCTTCACTCTCTAACAGTGAGAGAAAGCTGGAGCTATACTCCCAGACTGAAGGACGAGCGGGTCCGCGGACATCAAAGCCCTGTTGGAGGCACTTCCTACACGACAGGACCTAGCAGCCCTACCAACTCGCCAGGACATTGAGGCCCTAATTTTGCGGGTGGAAGAAGCGCACCGCCAAGACCTGCAAATGGTAAGGTCTGATGTGACTGCACTCAGGGCCAGATTAACAGAGGGGCTGTTGGAGCTGCAGCTCCAGGCCCCTTTCGCAAGATAGGCCCATTTGCCCCCCCCCCCCCCAAAAAAAAAACGTTTTTTTTTTTTAGATCGACTTCGGGGGTTGTAGCTCAATGACCAGAGGTCACAGAAACCCCACATTTGAGGGGTAGTCAGTTGAAGACCTACCCCACAACCGCTCAAAATATGGGATGGCTATCATTTATGGTTCCGGAGATACGGGCCTGCTTGCACAGCCTGTCAGAAGCTACATACAGAGCGGCCATTATAAATACAAGCTGACACACTGCAGCAGACTGAGAAAAAAAATCATCATTTGTTTTTTGCTAGAAAATTATTCTATGGAGGTCTTTGCAACTTTTTATGTTGCACAGTGTAGAGCTGCACGATTCTGGCTAAAATGACAACTGCAGTTTTTTTGCTTAGAAGATAGATCACGATTCTCTCACGATTCGTGCGGCATAACATCATCTTTCACATTAAAATGAAAAAAAAAAAAAATGGGCTAACTTTACTGTTTTGTTTTTATGGTTTTTATTATTCATTGAAGTGGGCAAATGCAGCGCGACATATAATATTGCAGCAATTGCCATTTTTGTCTCTGCTAAAATATATATAATGTTTGGCGGTTCCAAGTAATTTTCTAGCAAAAAATATTGTTTTTTTAACTTAAACAAGTGTTGGACTTTAAGTGGTTACATTTCTTGCATTTACACACAGAAGTTTGATCTAAAAAGGAAGTTGGTTACAATGTTTCATGTTGTTTACAAACTTGGCAGACAGTCGGATATTTTCTTTACACACAGAAGTTTATCCCTTTGATATAAGAAGAAAGCGTTAGTTACAATGTTTCCTGTTAAGAACTTGGCAGATTGTCCAGATATTTTCTTTTGACAGCTGAAAGTCTCTCCACTTGTTATATGAAAGAATCAGCAAACTCTGCATTGGAGATGTCAGGGGGGGTGGAATCAAGATCACAATTTTAACGATTAATTGTGCAGCTCTAGCACGGTACTGTCTTTGCGCAGCAATTTTTCAAACATGTTTTTTTTTGGAAATAAACTGTTTCATACATTAAAAAAAACACTAAAGTTAGTATGATTTTTTTTTGGTATCCTAAGCCAGTGTTTTTCAACTCCAGTCCTCAAGGATTTCCCTCAGATGAAATGGCTGTGGTGATTACTAAGGCAGTAAAACTGATCAAATCACCTGTGCAAAATAATGGAAAGCCTGAAAACATGACCTGTTGGTGTGCCTTGAGGACTGGAGTTGAAAAACACTGTCCTAAGCGATGCTTTAAACATTTTTTAGGTTACATGTTTAGAGTTACAGAGGAGGTCTAGTGGTAGAATTATTGCTCTAACGAACGTGACGTATGTAACCTGTCTGTATCTGGCTCTGATACTAGCCAGTGCCTACCCAGCCACTGACTGGTATCTCTCCCCAGCCTGTCCCCACACACCCTCTCATCTGCTGACCTGTAGATGGGGGAATCACTCCTGTAGTGTTATTGTGTTCTGCTAGTGAGTACAATGATCAGTGTTGCTATCTATAGCTGGCAGCACTGATTGTTTTTGGAAAAACAGGCTGGTTGTACTCAAGTCGATTAATAGATTGACCAGCTAGCCCATACATAGATCGACTATGGCTGGTCTCTGCATAATTGGTGTAATTTCAATTCATGTATGACCCGCTTAACCACTACGCAGTCCCTAAACGTCCTTCCACTCCTAAACATTGTGCCCACTGTCATACCCTCCACACTCCTCTCCTGTACATAGTGCCCACTGTCATACCCTCCACACTCCTCTCCTGTACATAGTGCCCACTGTCATACCCTCCACACTCCTCTCCTATATATAGTGCCCACTGTCATACCCTCCACACTCCTCTCCTATACATAGTGCCCACTATCATACCATCCACACTCCTCTCCTGTACATACTGCCCACTGTCATACCCTCCACACTCCTCTCCTGTACATGGTGCCTGCTGTCATACACTTCTCTCCTGTACATACTGCCCACTGTCGTACCCTCCATGCTTCTCTCCTGTACATGATGCCCACTGTCATACCCTCCACACTTCTCTCCTGTACATTGTGCCTTTCGCCGTACCCTTTGCACTCTTCTCCTGTACATAGTGCCCAATGTTAGACCCGCCACATTCCTCTCACTCACCTGCACATACTTCCCACTTATAAAACAGTTCTTTAAAATGATACTGAATACCCTCAATGTTACCAGCTCTAGAATGGACACACTTTTGTTAGTTCAACTAAAGGAAATCTCAGTTCTCATATTTGTTCTGTTACTAGAACTTATTTAATTTTGTGATTACTACTGTGATGTACAGAGGAACATAGGGGATCTCAGCTACTCTAAATATAGCACTTGTGAAAAAAAAGTGTGCCTGAAAATATTTTTTAAATGTTGTCAACTATGCACTTATGCACTGCCCAAGGGCCACTGGGTCAGTAGGGGGCCCCATGAGAGGTTTCTGGGATCCTGTGATATTAAAGCGGTAGTAAACTTTCCTGACATTACTACTTTTTAGAGGCCCTGGGGTAGGTTATGCCACAATGTACAAGTATGCACAGCATATTAGCACATTAGGGTACACTTACATTTTCAGACTGGGCCCTCCATTGCTGCGCTGTGATTCTCACGCATTTATTTATTATTTATAAAAGGCCCCACCAAAATCCTCAGCACCAGGCCCATGATGTTCTTAATCTGGCCCTGACTGCACTAACAGAGAGGGTGACTGTGGGAGAGGGCTCTATAATGTCTTTAAAAAAATGCAGACCCAACAAGCAGAGATAATAACTGACCTACAATTACAAATAGAAGTCGCAGGCATAATCTGCGACTCCGGGGGAACTCCTGGAAGCAACTGATAAAGGACCTGGACAGTATAATGAAAGCGGTGTTTCAGGTCATTTTAAAACCACCTCGTATTGCGTTTGAAATAGAAAGAGTCCATAGAGCCATCGGCCCTAAATCACAAAATCCTGAGAGACCAAGGGATATTATATGTCGCTTACATCGATATCGAAAAAAAGAACTGATTCTTAATGCCGCATGGAATATGGGAGATATTGTATATGAAGGAATTCACATAAAAGTTTTGCCAGACCTGTCACGTGCTACACTTCAACGCAGGGCCCTCCTGCGACCTATTTTAGATTTGGTCAGAGAGCAGGGGTGTACATATAGGTGGGGATACCCACTCTCGGAAGAGAGGAGGGCGGAAGAGAACTCCCTTCCCTAATCAATTGAATTTTTTTTTTTAGATGCGTGTGGGAGATTGACCTCTATTATATAAATAGGAGAAAGTGGGAGGGGGTTGTGTTTTTTTTTTTTTTTTGTGGGGTTTTTTTTTTTTTATTGGGGATTTTGTACTGAACACAATCGCCTTACTACTTAATAGATGAATAATTCACATTATCACTTATTAGAGCAGAGATTATCTCTCTCAACTACGAGTCATTGAGTTATCTATCTTTTTTTTTTATAGCAAAGGTGCTCCTGAAGATAGATTAATATATATATATATATATATATATATATATATATATATATATATATATATATTACACACATTATGCACTTTAAAGGGGTTGTAAAGGTAAAAGTTTTAAAAACATCTGACAGCACCGGCCCCCCTGAGCCCCCGTTTTACTTACCTGACGGTTTGAAATTCCGGGCGCGTGCGGCCGAGTGATATGGCCACCGCTGTATCACGGGAGCGTGCTCACAAAAGCTTTCCACCATGCGAGCTTGCTCGCATGAAGGTAGAAAGCTTTTGCGAGGAGGAGCCGAGACAGCCGCCGAGGGACCCCAGAAGACAGCGTTCAGGGACACTGTGCAAAACGAACTGCACAGTGGAGGTAAGTATGACATGTTTGTTATTTTATTTATTTTTTTAATTCTGACTTTAGTGTTCCTTTAAGTGTTCACAATATATATACACTCACATATGATGAGGGGGGGGTAGAGGCCCTCTTTACTCATCTTTGTTTTTTGGAGTAAGATTGCTCCAGAAGAATATGTTGATTTATATACACATTATGCACTTAATGTTTATTGCACTCACATATGATGAAGTGGGGAGGTTTTTTTCTTTTTTTTCTTCTCTCTCTCTCTCTTTTTTGCTTTTTGTTTCTTATGTTATCCTTCGTCTCCCTACCTCATGCCCAAGGGAAAAGAGTAAATAAGAGGTTTATTATAAAGGGGTCCCTGATAATTTGCATCTGCTGTTTAATATCGATGGTTTTAATATTGTTTAATATTGATTTTTGACTCTCTGATCTGGAATTGAATACACCTGGGCATGTAAACACCCCACTCCCCTTTCCCTTTTTTTTTTTAGGGGTCTTGGGATATGGGGACGATAACATAGAGTAATATAAGATAAAGTATGGATGTGCATAATTGAGATGGTCAGATAAAAGATATGGAGGAGCAAGAGATAATGAATATAGTACCTTTCCCCTTAAGTGTTTGAACCCGGAAGGGGGGGGTGGAGAGAAGACCCATCCCAGGTGGGAAGATCCCCCCCCTCTTTTTTTGTTTTTTTTGAGGGGGGGGAGCAGGAAAGGGAAAATACTTAAGGTAATGCAGGAGAAAATATAGATATAGATGGGTATAGGGGATTTTTTTTCCTCAATATATATATTGTATATATTTTTCTCACCTCTGCTCTTTGTTGCTTCCTGTTCCCTTCTTGGCATCAAGAGGGAAGATATTCTTATATCCTTCCCTTTCTTGTTTTAACATGATCCTGGCCGTCCCTCCTTCTTGTCGGGCCGTTTTTCCCTGATGCTCCCAATTTCCTTTTTTGTTTTTGCCGGGGGCACGGAGGACCCAGGAAACTAATCCTCTGTCCATTCCAGGTACCCATACCCTAATAGGTAGACGCTCAAATACCGTTAAAACGGTGAGTGTTTTGTTTTTTAGCAAGATAGCTAAATCTATTAGATAGGGGGAGGAGCCATCCCCTTCTTTGGGGGAGGGTTAATTTCTCTTTTTTTTTTCTTTTTGGTTTTTGGGACCGCCGAAGGGGATGGAGACCCTGAATATCCAATCACTAAATGCTAAGGGATTAAATACACCAGAGAAAAGGAAGATTCTCCTACATGACCTACAACGATTTAGAATAGACGGTGCTTTTATACAAGAGACACACTTTAGAGATGACAAAGTACCGATTTTAAAGAGCAAGGCATACCCTACAGTTTACCACTCTACTAAACAAATAGCTAAGTCGAGAGGAGTTTCTATCCTTCTAGCGGGAAGAGTACCATGGAAGTACATTGGGCCAGATTCAGAAAGGACTTAGACCGGCGTATCTCGAGATGCGCCGTGTAAGTTTCAATATGCACTGTCGTATCTATGCGCCATACCCAGAAAACTAGATATGCCTGAAAATAGGCTTCTTCCGCCCGACATAACTTCCCTACGCTGGCGTATCGCAGGCGCATATTTACGCTGGACGCATCTGGCGCACCCATTGATTTTGTATGTAAATATGCAAATGAGGGAGATACAGCGATTCAGAAACGTACGTCCGGCCTAAAGTTACCCCTCATAAAGCAGGGGTAACTTTGCACCAGACTTGCACAGGTCAGCTGGGGAGCAGCTACAGCAGCACCGTACCGGACGAGCTGAGCAACCACACTTGCAGGACAACACATCTGTATACCAACATGCCAGGGGCAGTCGTGGTCATAGCACTACTGCGTCTATGGGCACGTAGGAGGTCACGGGAGAGGATATACTGAACGCGCATCAACGTGTTTGGCATGGGTGATTTCGGAGGTGTATCGCATCTTCAGATTCAGCTCTGATGCCATCCTGGAATTAGCCACAGCCCTGCATGATGACATCACCAGCCAGACACATTGTGTACATGCAGTGCAGCCACTGGTGAAGGTACTGGCAACACTCCATTTCCTCACCAGTGGATCTTTCCAGCATACAAGTGGAGTCGTGAGCAGATGCGTGCACCAGGTTGTCCCCGCAATCCTCACACGCATGTCCCACCACATCATCAGACCCACCCAAGAGTATCTGCGGCAGAAGGCAATGCAGGATTTCTACAGCATTGCCGGATTCCTACGCGCTGTGGGGGCCATTGATTGCACACATGTGGCACTACAGCCCCCCCATGCCACAGAGCACATGTACCGCAGTGGCATTCCATCAACGTACAGGTGATAGCCGATGCCCAATGCCTCATATGGCACGTCCGTGCCAAACACCCAGGGGCCAGCCACGACAGCTACATATACCGTCAAAGCAACATCCAAACAGAATTCGAACAGAACATGTACGGGGACAGCTGCCTGGTTGGTGAGTGACATGGGTGTCAGGCATGACTGTCCGACCCCATGATGCAGACATCACGAGGGGCACATGCATGGCTAACATCCTCCTGTCTTTTCCCTTCCAGGTGACTCGGCATATGCACTTGGGCCCCATCTCCTGACTTCATACCGGAATCCCCAAACTAGAGGAGAGAGAAAATACAATGAAGCAAACATACGCACCCGTGCAGTGGTGGAGCAAACATTTGGCATACTGAAGTCCCGTTTCCGATGCCTGGATAAGTCCGGGGGGACCCTGTTGTATTTCCCAAACTTTGTGTGCCAGATCATCGGTGCATGTTGTGTGCTGCACCATGAGAAAGGGCCTGGAGATTGACATATGTGATGACCTGACCCCCGAGCCACACAGTACCCCCCTGCCCGAGGAGACCCCGTCTGCTGAGGGAACAGCAGTCAGGAGTTGCCTCGTGGAACGTATCTTTGCACGTTAAACACACACATTTATCATGGCACACGGACAATGCAAGCATGCACACCACTGTGGTCCCTAGATCACACACACCACATCCACACCACATTGGATTAGCCCAAGTCCACCATGCAGGACTTGGGAGCAGCAACGCCACGCCACGTCAAGGCCCCAAGTATGTTGCTGTCCATTCATACCACATTCACACAGTCGTGAGGATAACTTCTCCCCGACGACCCAGGGTGACACCCCTTTGCTGGCAGGAATGCCACCCCCACATTCACACACTAGTCATACTATAGCCTGCACTACTGACCGTGTGCAGTCACTACAAAAATAATAAAACTCATGACCCGAGAAAAGAAAAACAAAAAGCTCATAACCTAAGCATAAACTAAAAATAACAAAACTGGCACTCATTTGCCCTGTCGTGGGCTACGCCTGGTGCCAAGGCTCCTGGTCCTCAGTTGCCTGGGGGGAGCCTCGGGTTCGGGGGGTGGGGCATCTGGAGGAGGATCATCCCCCGGTCTCTCCCTGGCTGGCTGCCTGCCCTCCACCTCAATGGCAGCTGTATTGGCCTGTATGGCCACTGCCAGACTCCCGACCTCTGCCACAAGGCCTGATGTGGTGGCCTGCAACTCCCCCAGGCAGGTCACTATCGCTGTGCAGTTCGCACTGACATCCTGCAGGCTGTCAGTGATGGTGGTAGTCTGACCAGCCTGCTGTGTCAGGGCCTGCTGAACAGCCAGTGTGCAGGCAGCCTGGGTCTGGGCTGAGGAGGCCAGGCTCTCTGCCACATGGCGCATGTCACCCGCTATAGAACCCATATGGCGGGTATGCCGGGCCTGGTCGCTCGCCAGATTTTGCTCTTAGGCAGATGGATCACCCCTGGTCTTCCTCGTAGCCTTCCTGGGGGCAGAAGAGGCTTGGGACCGTCTGTATGGGGAGGCCCTTGAGGGGCTTCCCCTGATGGGGGAGGAGGCCCTTGAGGGGCTATCCCTGATGGGCGAGGAGGCCATTGAGGGGCTATCCCTGATGGGCGAGGAGGCCATTGAGGGGCTATCCCTGATGGGCGAGGAGGCCATTGAGGGGCTATCCCTGATGGGCGAGGAGGCCATTGAGGGGCTATCCCTGATGAGGGAGGAGGCCATTGAGGGGCTATCCCTGATGGGGGAGGAGGTTTGGGAGGGTCCTGGGATGTGGATCTCCTCCACAAGCTAGACACCTTCCTCTAGAGTACCGTGCTCCTCCTCTACTTCCTCCAGAGGAGAGGTGTGGGCATACTCATCCCTGGATGGAGTGGGTCGCCCAGCAGCCGACGATGGCTCAGCTCCCTCCAGCACAAATCTGTGGATTACACAAAGCATTCACATGTTGGTGGACCCACACACTTGTCACATATTCAATTCCACCCCCTCACATGCTACACCCAGAATGGGAGATAAAACACACTTGCCTGTACTCAAGGCCTGATCAACGGAGTCATAGCCCTCCAGGCCCCTCCACCTGCTCCCTCTCCAGGCACTGGGCAATGACCTCCTCATCAGGAGTGAGGGTGATTTTACTGGCTGGTCCACCTCCTGTGCCCCTGGCATGCCTCCTCATTTTGCCCACCTTGTCTTTGACCAGACGACGCAGGTCGTTTATTTTTTTAGCAATGTCCTTCGAGGACCGAACCTCCTGGCGAAGGGAATTAACCTGCACTGTTATCTCCTGCAAGATCTCCTCCCTCCGGACCTTGCTGGTTCTGCCACTCTCAGCACCATGGAGGTACTTGTTGTGCCTTGACATGGCATCAATAATAATTTGCTTCTCCTCTGCTGAAAAGTTTTTTTTCCTCCTCTCCTTAGGCTCAGTCACTGGAGCATAAATCAGACAACAAAAGCACCTACACCAAAACACCAAAAGCTGCTGGTGTACTTTTGCGCTCGACGGGGGCATGTCTGAGCGTATTTATGCACTGGGCGTAGGCAGTGGGCCAGCGTATCTTAGGGGTTACGCTGGGCGTAGTTGTGAGCATGCGCAGAGGGGTGCGGGCCATACATCCACGTCACAGCGCATGCGCCGTTTGAGATACGCCCGACGTAAAGCACTGCGACATGCTCAGAACATCATTTGCATAAGGTCACGCCCACTTATGCTGGCCTACGCCTTGGGAAAAACGTTACGCTGGCGCATCTTGGTGCGTAATACCTTTCTGAATACAGTACAGCCTCTCCGCGCTGCGCCGGCGTAGGGTAAAAAAGATACGCTACGCCGGCATAAATATGCGCCAATGTATCTGAATCTGGCCCAAATAGTCTAAACGAGATACAACAGGACAGTTCTTATTTGTTAAAGGGGAAATAAGAAATATACGGGTTACTTTAGCTACTTATGCCCCTAATGATCATCAGGAGGTTTTCTTGAGAGAGACGCTTAAGTGCCTGACGGAATTTACAGAAGGACATTTAATCTTAGGGGGTGATTTCAATACCCTATTAGTTGTAAAAGAAGATATGTCCTCTGGAATATCATCCATTTCCTCCAGTGCAAGGAACCGTATTGCACAAACTCTGCATAATAATCAATTAATTGACATATGGTGGCTTCTACACCCTAAGAAAAATATTATGGCCCGGATTTACGAAAGTTTTACGCTGGCGTATCTAGAGATATACAAGGCTTCAGCCTCCCGACGTAACTTGCCTACGCCGGCGTATCTTGGACAAGTAGGTAAGCTGGACGCATTCGGCGTACCCATGTTAAATATGCAAATTAGTAAAATATGCCAATTCACGAACGTACTTGCGCACGGCGCATTAAAATACGCGGTTTACGCAAGTCGTAAGTCCAGTGTAAACTTACCCCACATAAAGCAGGGGTAAAGTCATGCAAAGGTATGGACGAGGGAACAGCCGTTGTATTGTATGTCGTTTACGTAGTACTACGTGAATAGGGCTGTGCGTAGGTTACGTTCAGTGATTCGATGTAACTTATGCGAGTATTTTCTTTGTGAATACCAGGCTTGCCTCTCAATGTTGCGGCATCATAGCGTAAACAAGATACGCTACACCAGAATAAACATGCGCCCAGGTACGTGAATCCGGGCCTATATGTTCTTCTCTACCCCTCATAAATCATACTCTCGGATAGATCTTTTTCTGATCCCACATGCCCAACTTCACTCAGCAAAAACAGCTAAAATAGGATCTATTACATGGTCAGACCACGCTCCCATTTTTTTGACACGTGAACTACAAGATCCATCTTTGATTAGATTTAATCAATGAAGATTAAATGAAAGTTTGCTACAGGATAACGAGGTACTGGAAGATGTGATTAAGGAGATAAAGTTCTATTTTAATACTAATGATACTCTAGATTGTGACGCTGGAACAATCTGGGAAGCACACATGGTGGTTATTCGGGGGGTGTTGATTAAACACGGTGCGAGGATTAAAAGGGAACGTTTAAAACAGTTAAATGCTTACTGAAAGAACTAGCCATATTAGAGCGGAAACACAGATACGCTCGATATCTTTAGAAAGAGACCTTGGCCAGGATTCACAGCCAACGGCGCATCTTTGTGTGGGCGTAGCGTATCTTCTTTACGCTATGCAACGTTGAGAGGCAAGCATGCTATTGGGAACACAAAATGAATGTATTCAAACGTTGCAGCCTGGAACTAGTAGCGGATATAGTTGACGGCGTAGCGTAGCTACGAACGTAGAGTGGTATGCGTGGAATAGTTGGGCGTGAAAGTGGGTCTGAAAGTGGTCGCGATATATTAAAATGAAGCGTGACCCCATGGAAATGATGGGCTGAGCTTCAAAAAACGAACTGCGCATGCGTCGTCCCTTGGACGCATCCCAGTACGCATGCTCACAGTCACATCGAAATAGCTGCCTAAGATAGGTCAATACACTGCCTACGACGTGAATGTAACCTACGCACAGCCCTATTGACGTAGTACTACGTAAACGACGTAAAACACACGGCTGTTCCCTGGTCCATACCTTTGCATGGGTTGTGCCTCCTATATGTGTAATAACTTTACGCTGGACGTAAGCCTTACGCAAACCGCGTATCTTTTCCGCCAGGCGCATCCATGTCCGTGAATCGACGTATCTCCCTAATTTGCATATTTGCCCAAGATACGCCGGCGTAGGCAAGTTACATCGGTGGACTGAAGCCGGATTTTAGGCGTATCTTAGTTAGGTGATTACGGCGCATAGATACGATGGCGCATCTTGACACTTACGTGGCGTATATCGAGATACGTCGGCGTAAGTGCTACGTGAATCCAGGCCAATGTCAGTAAACAAACAAAAATTACAGATCTCCTTTACTATAAAGCCAAAGCGACATTACAAAGGTGTAGGACATTTTTATACGAATCCGGAGATAAATGCGGGAAACAGTTGGCTAGAACTTTAAGAGAGCAGAAACAAAGTATCTACCGGTACATTTCCCATATTATGACATCAAATAAACTTAAGGTGATGAAACCGCAAGATATAGCACGCAAATTTCAAAAATGTTATCAATCTCTTTATATTCTCCAGAGCAAGCCCCCTACCTTAAATCAGATAGACCAATACCTCACTGCGTCACGAATGCCCAAACTCCCAGAGGGAGCTAGGGAGAAACTGGAAGATCCCATTACTAGGGAAGAAGTAGAAGACGCAGTGGGTTCTATGAAGTTAGGGAAAGCACCGGGGCCGGATGGTCTCACGGCTCAATATTATAGAACATTATTCCCCTACTTATCTGACTATGGGCCAGATTCAGGTAGATGGGAGCATCTTTGCTCTGGAGTAACGTTTCTCATTTACGTTACTCTGGCGAAATTTTAGGAGCAAGTGCTGTTATTCATGAAGCACTTGCTCCTAAAGTTGCGGCAGCGTATCGTAAATGAGCCAGCGGAATTCAAATTGGGCGGGTACGGGGCGTGTATTATTTAAAATAAGTGCAATCCCACGGCGAACGTACTGCGCATGCGTCGACTGTCAATGCATCCCAGTGCGCATGCTCCAAATTCCGTCAGTGAACGTCAATGACGTCAAATCCCCATTCATGGACGTTTTACGTAAGCGACGCGATTTTTTTTTTCGACGCGATGACGACGGCTATACTTAACATAGGATACTCCACTAGGGGGGTGCTTTATCCTTACGCCGCGTATCACTTACGGAAATGTCGGAAAGTCACAGCGTCGCGCCCGAATACGATCGTGAATTGCCGATTCCCGCTGATTAACATATTTTTTCAGCGTAAATCAGCGGGAACGCCCCCGGCGCCATTTTTAAATTAAAGTTGCGATGCGATGGCTAAATTCAATTACGCCGATCGCATCGGAACTCCAACCCGGCGTTTGTTTTCTGGTTACAGAAAACAGAAACGCCGGCTTAAAAGTGACAGTTAGGCTGGAGTATCACTGATACTCCAGCCTAACTCTACCTGAATCTGGCCCTATATGATTAAGCTATTTAACACATTAGGAACCTCTGCATCTTTTTCAATAGATACCTTGCTAGCATATATTGCAGTCATACCGAAGGAGGGGAAAGACCCAACGTTGTCCGGAAACTACCGGCCAATCTCTTTTAAACCAAGATCTTAAACTGTTCGCTAAGATTTTGGCGAATAGGATTCAGCAGTTTGTACCAAATTTAATACAGTTAGTTCAGGTTGGTTTTGTCCCAACACGTAAAGCTTGGGATAACACCACAAAAGCCATTAATCTACTACAGATACACAGACGCAGAGAAGGTCTTCAATAGGGTGAACTGGAGTTACATGCAGACAGTACTACAGTATGTGGGATGAAAAATAGCCATGCTGATTCAGAATGCCTTTAATTTTGAATAAATCCCCAACGGTGTCACCAGCAAAGCACCCCCACACCATCACACCTCCTCCTCCATGCTTCACGGTGGGAACCAGGCATGTAGAGTCCATCCGTTCACCTTTTCTGCATCGCACAAAGACACGGTGGTTGGAACCAAAGATGTCAAATTTGGACTCATCAGACCAAAGCACAGATTTCCACTGGTTTAATGTCCATTCCTTGTGTTTTTTAGCCCAAACAAGTCTCTTCTGCTTGTTGCCTTTCTTTAGCAGTGGTTTCCTAGCAGATATTCTACCATGAAGGACTGATTCACACAGTCTCCTCTGAACAGTTGTTCTAGAGATGTGTCTGCTGCAAAAGGTGGCTACTTTGAAGAACCTAGAATATGACATATTTTCAGTTTTTTCACACTTTTTTGTTATGTATATAATTCCACATGTGTTAATTCATAGTTTTGATGCCTTCAGTGTGACTCTACAATTTTCATAGTCATGAAAATAAAGAAAAGTCTTTGAATGAGAAGGTGTGTCCAAACTTTTGGTCTGTACTGTACTCTATATATAAAAGCAAATTCCAGTCAAAAGTGGTCAATCAAGGGGGACCCCAGAAACTCTGGGAACATGAGCGGGGGGAGGGTGACTCTGGTGACCAGAGATCACCTTCCGCAAAAAGAATACCCTAAGGTAAAGGGGGTTACTGATTTTAAGGGGGGTGGAACCTTTATATCAGTGACCCCTTACATTAATTGTATTCACGCTCCCCTTACATCAGTGAATCCCCCCCCCCTCTTAGACTGGCCTGGCAGCACGGTCACTGTCCTCCTCTCAGGTGCACTGTGCAGGACTCGGTCAACAGTTGGGCTGCGATTTACATTGACATCTGCACAGATGTCTCTGAAAGCGTGGTCGAAATCGGGACTGCCAGCGGGAGTGAAATTGTGCGAGTTCAGCTAAACTAGCACGGCTTCACTCCAGCAGCCCAGTGTGAACCTGGGCTAAGAGTCAATGGTACCCCTACACATTTTGTGCACAGCTGCTTGTCCCCTCTAGGATTTATGCCGGAAACCACCTTGTCAGAGATTTTTAAAGAGTATTAAAAATTACTTTCTCTCTTTGTATGTGCCAGTAGTAAGGAAAAAGGACCAATAAAACCCACCACTGCAAACCCTTGCAAATTTCTTTTAGGACTTATTGTAATGACATAAATCATACTGATTGTTGATGTTGGCATCAGTGTCTTGAAAAAGTTTTCATACCACATTTTGTCATGTTACAACCAAAAACTTGTATGTGTTCTATGCAGCCTTTTATGCTAGTAAGGCAATCGTGCTCCAATGGTGCTCCAATGGAAGGGGTCACCCCCCCTGACAAACACTCATAAACAACACCCTCCCACTGTATAAACCAACCTACTTGGGCCGTAACTGCCCTAAAAAAAATACCCAAGATATGGGACCGATGGGTTTGCGTGGAACAGCTGCCCTTAGAGTAGGGAGGGAGCCGAGGAGTCAGTGTCCCCCCTCTGCACGTTAATGACTTGGGAATTATTAGGATTTATCCATAGGGAGGCTCTCCATCTATCATTCCTTATAGCCCGTCTGACGGCCTGGTTGGGATGCAGATTTCCCCCCTAGCTCCAGTGGGAGAATCTGTCCACTATTAGTTGTGCGTTCCACAAATCTGACCTACAGTCCCTGTCTTGTTTGCACTGCCTGTATACTGCTGTTCAAAGTATATAGGTCCAAAAGGGGCTGGTAATGACCTGAGGGAGACACTGCAACCCATGCTATTTTTCTTAATGATTTTTATCCATATTGCAGGCATTACATTTAAGCCGCAAGCAGTAATGTAATTTTGATTTAAAACTTTTTTGATACATGTCCCCTAGGGCAAGACCCGGGTCCCCAGACAATAACTTGCATATTAGCCTTTAAAATCTAGCACTTTTGATTTCGAACGTTCCAGTCCCATAGACTTCAATGGGGTTCTAAAGTTTGCGCAAATGTTCGGTCCGGTCGAAGGTTTTGATGCGAACCGGGGAGTGTTTGGCTCATCCCTACTTACTAACTGCAAGACCCCTTTCACACTGAAACGCGGCTAAAACATCAGCCCTTTTTGGGGTGCTTTCAAATCACTTTTAAAGGCGCTTTGGAAGTGCTGCCCATTAATTTCAATGGGCAGGGGCGTTTTTGGAGCGCGTTTTACAGTGCTCCAAACGCACCCCAACGATGTTGCTTGCACCATTTTAAGTTGCACTATTTTAAGTATTCATGCAAACTGCCTCAGTGTGAAAGAGGTCTTAAATCAAATGGCTGTTTAGCACTCTTAGACTTTTCTGCTGCCTTTTACACAGTCGACTACTTAAAATAAAACACACACACACACACACACACACACACACACACACTTCCTTGACTTCCAAGACTTGTTCATCCTGTTTTTTCTACCCAAGTGCCACAACTGCCACCTACAAATGTACCGTCTCTCTTTCTGTAGGGGTTACCCCCCAAGGCTCTGTTCTTGCACCCCTGCCATTTTATTTAAAATCTGAACCTCCTCCCTTGGTCAGTTGATAACCTTGCATGATTCCAATACAATCTCTACAAACCGATGACACGCAACTATCTTTCTACTCCTTAGCTCTCCCCTTCAGTCTCCTTGCACATCATTCATTTCTATCACCAATTTACTAACCGACATAAGCATGGATGTCGCAGTTTCTAACACTCATGATGATTTTTCTAAAAACAATCACCACAATCATCATCATCATCACATTCACCACAATTTTCTTCATCATCACTGCATTAATCAACATCATCAATGGTTTACAAGTCACTGGTTTTGCCTAGTGCACATGACTTGAGAATAATAGGTGATTAAATGCCATGTCAAATATAGTTTTATTATTCATCTACATTTATTGTCATTTGTCAAAATACAACATATGTAGTGTAAATAAAGACAGAAGAGACATTAACACATTAAATTCAATATAATCCAATATTCACTTTACAAGAAAATAAAATGAAAGTCAAAGACCAAAAACATGAAGCATCGTGTCAAAATGGGCATCATATGTATATTTACAGCACTGTGTAATTAGTCAAATATATAGTGTATTTCATTTACATATGAAAATACAACTTGAATATGTTATTTTAGAAAAATAAAAGAGGAATCGCATTCCCAAAAAACACAAAAGGTGTACACAGCATGTAGTCTCTTTGAAGCCTGGGAAACCTAAAGTCTTTAAAAAGGACTGAATTAGGCCATTTCTTAGTCAAATATCGAGGTAACCTTAAAGAAGAACGCCAGGTAAATGCTTATTAATCCTTACGGTTGTGTGTAAAAGTTACCTCTAACGGAGGTGTATCCCATAGCTTCTTGGAAATTTACAATTTCATTCAGCTGAAAACGTATAGCTCATTCTATGGTTCAACAAGTACAAGGCATTCTGTGATTGGGGCAATAAAAAGTAGGAACGGATAAATAATGTAGGAGAACGCAAAAGCCAGAATATTGTGAGCTATACTATACACCCAAATAAAAAGTATACTGTTTACAAGAATAAGCAGAGATCTTGGCTGTTGGATACACCTCATTTGAGAGGATTTTTTTCCTTACAGAACAGTAAAGGACTAAAAGCCATTTGCCTGGTGTAACTCAACGGGAGAAACCGTTTTTTTTTTTTTTTTTTTACACATATGCCAACAAAATAAGCAAAGGTACACTCACAAGCACTCTTTCGTACATTTCAAAAGAACCTTAAGTGGTGTCCACATTTTGTAAACCCCACAGGAAATTTTTCATGGTTTAAAAAAAAAAAAAAAAAAAAAAAAAAAAAAAAGGAGCACCAACTTGTTTATTTACCCTTTGCCTGATATAGGTCAGGTGCTTCTATAGACCACAACTTACCCAGGGGTTACAGGAAGGAGAATGCTTGATAAACCCTTCAATATAGGCCTATTTACCCAGGCTTCATTCAACATTTTTATGTACAGAGCTTATGCTTAAACCTCGTACAAACGTACAGGTTTTCCGATAGACTTTTTACCGACGGGAAAACCGAGACTCTGCTCGGTAACTTTTTCCCCCCTCTACACACGACAGGAAAACTGTCATGAGAGCTTTGTTTGGGAATCCCGGCCATGTGTATGCTCCATCGCAGTGTTTCCCATAGGAAAACTGCCGGGTTAAAACCCGCCGGGAAAAAAGAAAGCTGGTTCTGTTTTATTTCCCCTGTCAGTTTTCCCATCAGAAAAAACTGCGACAGAGCATACACACGGACAGTTTTCCCGGCCAAAAGCTCTCATGGCAGTTTTCCCAGTCGTGTGTACGAGGCTTTACAGCAAGCACTGCTACACCCTCTAGCACATGGGTCTTCAAACTATAGCCCTCCAGTTGTTCAGGAACTACAATTGCCATCATGCCTAGTCATGTCAGTGTGGTAGTTCTGCAACAGCTGGAGGGCTGTAGTTTGAGGATCCCTGCTCTCGGATCAGAGGCTTTTATTGCGTAAGCTACACAAGTAAAATGTAGTAGTGATAAATGTCTAATAAGCTTACAATGCTATCGTTGTGTGAGACCAATAGCTACCACAGGCCACATGTGTAGCTTACACCACAGTATAATTTTTGTTCCATCGGTAGCAATAGTTTGCTACCATTAGTAACGAATCCCTATGGATTGTTGCAGATTCAATAGACAAAAGCAGAGTTTGATACTTTTTTTAAACTTCTGAAATTCCCAGGCTTGCAAAGTATTAAAACAGAAAGGCAACTACATACTCCCAAAAAAGGGAAGGGGATACAAGGCCACATGGTCACAATTGGTTGGGAAGAAGAAAAAAAAAAACACGGGGAAAAGTCCTGTTGCAGGATCACCACTTTAAAATTTCAAAAGTTTGCTAATTTGCAGTGATAGGTCATCTTTAATTTATTATAATGCTGACATTTAAAGCATTATATAACATTTCGGTTAAGCGCTAGATAAAAGTTTCTTTATTTGCAAATAACTAGGTTTCAGATACACCAGGTGAAAACTAGAAGCAACATTTTCACCGAAACACTACACAATATACCACTTATTGAGCATTTCATACATACGCTTTTGTAGGTCATTTTCCAAACTACTGAATTAGTTCTAAAGCTTTGAGGGGTTGTGTTCAAAGACACTTTTTGTGTTCTGCTGTCCTGAGTTGTGTTCACGTGGTTAACACAGCCGAGCAGTTTCTGCAAAAAAAGGGAAGCTGTGCCTCCCCCCCCCCCACTTTGTCCACCCCCGCTTATTTTTCACTCAGAATAGAAATCCATAAAATGCAAATGTGCCAGCTAAGTGCCTAGCACCCATAGAAACACAGTGCCTATGCACACAATCCCATTGGCTACCCATAGGCTTGAAATGACAGTCGGAAGATTTGATCACTGAACAACCATCATAGAGCAATTATGACACGGACTTGCATGCTTATTGTGTATCCGGGTATAAAGGGGTGGGCAGGAGGGACAGCTGTCCTGGTCACTGTAGTATCATGCGAGGTAGGAGGGGGTTTGTGTTGGAAGGTGGAATTTAGGGGGTAATCATTTTCTAGGAGGGGAAATTTGGGGGGAGGGGCGATTTGTGTTGGGAGGGAGGATGGCGGAAAGATGATTTGTGCTGGGGGGGATAAGATATGTACCAGAAGGGGACATTTTAGGGGTAAAGGATTCGTACTAGGAGGGGTCGGGGGGGGAAGACTTGTGCTAAGAGGGAGAAGTTTAGCAGGGTGGTGGAGGGGAAATTTATACTTAAAGCGGAGGTCCGCCCATTTTATTTTATTTTTTTAAAGTCAGCAGCTACAAATACTGCAGCTGCTGACTTTTAATATAAGGACTCTTACCTGTCCAGGGCACCCACAATGGATCTTGGATGCTGCCGTCGCCATCTTCGGTAAGGGAATCAGCAAGTGACGCCGCAACCTTACTGCACATGCGCGAATTACCTGCTGTCTTCTGGGACCTGTGCATCTCCCAGAAGACAGTGTGGGGGGATGGAGGAGGCACCGGACGTGGCGTAGATAATGTGGCCATCTATGCCCGGTAGTGGGAGCAAATACCTGTATTACACAGGTATCTGCTCCCCCCTCCCCCCTGAAAGGTGACACCAGAGGGGGGATAAATCCAGACAGCAGAAGTTCCATTTTTGGGTGGTAGTGGTTAAGTGGTAGGCATGCAGATTAGTGATCAGTGTTTTTGTTGGCAGATTTTTGTTGTCACATTGTGCTCCTACATCTTTGGGTGGGGGGGGTCACAATTTGGCATGTTCGCCCTGGGCTCTAGATGACCTTGTCCCGGCACTGGCAGTATATGCCAATGCCTCAAGCATTATCTTAGGAACAATGACTAAGTCTAGGAAAATCTTTTGAAAGATGGAGTCTCTCAGAAATTGGTTGGTCAAACGGGAGGTCTTCATAAGTATATGATTGGAGGAACAATCGCCAGACAATCTTCTCAGATCTATGGGCACCTTTAGAAAAACCTGTGGCCTCTATTTTTACTTATATCAACATGGTACCTGCTTTATTCACAGAAGCCACTAGGCCGATATACATTAAAATAAAAAACGGTTATAAAAAAAGATAATTAAAGCTGGATAAGGCTTAAATAAACCAGCTGTTTTATGGACCAGACGCCAAAAACAAAAAACACAAATAAGCATCAGAGGAACAGGGAGGATTGTGGAAAGGCAGGATCAGATATACTAAGGCACTGAATTGTTAAACTGGTTCTTTAATGCCAAAAGGAGCCAGAAAAAAAAATAAAAGACACTGAGCAAAGACCAGCACAAATCTATCGCGTTACAGATACTTAAGTCAACGTTGAGTTCGACAACAGTCCTTATCGGTTTAAAAATGACAACTAAAAAATACAAATATCCCTAACTGGATTCTAAAAGGCACCACAGCAAAAACAAAAAAAAGGGGCCTGCCCAAAATCAGCACAACCGAGTCTCACAAATAAAAGGCAAAACCCCCCCCCCTTGTGCTTTGCTTACAAGATGCTTTGGTATCTAAACGAGTCAGAACAGCCATGACGGAGCACCCACCGTTTAAAGGGAATCTACAACGGGTTTTCTTTCTTATATGTGTATTAACTACTATGATTAAAAACTGCCTCACTCGCCAATAAAAAAATAAAAAAGTTAAATTAAATTAAAAATATCTTTACCTTGGTTACTGTTCATTATTTACACATTTTTTATTCGAGCTGCACAGCCGTGTGTGTGCGTGCTTGGAGGCAACCCCTACCAGTATAAACCTTGTTTTTTTTGTCCCTGGACCAGGATAGCCGATTACGCACCTTAGAACATCCCAGGGTGCTTGAGCAATTACTATGTGCACTACAAATAATGCTTGCACTGCCTAGGACTTCTCATAACCATCTACTCACAAAATGAGATTCCATGGTAGCAAATGCACTGGACGGGGCAATGGCAGCTGGTGGGACTCACCCCTGAAGGCCCCTAGTAGGAAAAAACTTAACTAGTTTCAGAGAGGCACACAAGGAGGTTTTTCTGGCTGGGAAAAATAGCAGGCATCTTTTTTTTTGTTTGTAGGCATAATAAAAAGAGCATGGTTGACAGGTTGTTTGCCATAATCGGTGAGATATGCCAGCTCATTACACTCCTTTTTGTTTGTTTTTTATTTTTTTATTTTTTTTACAAAGGGAAATCCACTTTGCACTACACTGGAAGTGCAGTCGCTGTAGACCTAAGGAAGACATGCAAGGAAAAAAAATAATAATAATAATTTTTGCTTGTACACGATTGGATGATAAAATCAGCAGAGCTTCACCTCATTTCAGAGCTTCCTCTCAGCTCTACAGTGACTGTACTTACAAGAGTGGATTTCCCTTTAGCAAATCAGCCCCTATATAATAAATACCTTTCAAATACAAAAAGCTTTTGACAGCAAGGTTTGCTCTATCCAGCTAACTGGCATCAATAAAAGGATGTAAAAAAAAAAAAGTCACACCACAGAAACCAATAATAAAGTAATTGTGATGTTACCGAGTGCTTCTAGTGAAGAAATGGCACGGAGGGCCGTTTCCTTCAGAACGCAAATGCGCCAATGACATCATCAGCGTACTACAAGGTAAATATCTCCTAAACGGCGTACGGTTAGGAGATTTTACAGTACCTATAGGTAAGCCTTACCTATAGCTACCACCTCCACATTGGGGGTATACAACCACTTGAAGTTCAATATTTGTGGCTGGCCAATCAGCTGCTTTTCTGATGAGGTCCCTTGCCCACTCATGACTGCTGGCAAGTACAAATACTAAAGATTTTAGATTTAAATTCACACAATACACTAATCATCATGTTGACAAATCAATGTTTTCGCCCTATAGATTCCCTTTAAACGTATAAAAAAAAAAAATCCATTTGCAAGAATATAAACCAGTGTCATGCCAAAAGTACAGTACATGCTCCTAAAGTCTGAAAAAGTGTAATGAGCAGATGTTAGAGAAAATCCTTCAACAAGTTGTCACATCTTTGTTAATGAGCATTAAAAAAAAAAAAAAAAAAAAAAAAAAGGTGTAATTTCATACTCTTGGCAAGCACACGCCACAGACTATACTACTTAATTGAATATCATGAGCTACTATTTTTATGTACAGTAACTTTCATTTCATCAGATCTCCAAGCACAGCCATGCATTGCAGGTACTTATTGTGTTTAAACGCGGTAGGATTTGGCAAAAAACTGCCCAGTTCAGGATAACGAGGTAACAGAGCCATGTGCAGTTAGGAACCCAACAATGGACCTAACTGGATTAGGAAAATGGAAAGCCTGAGCTATAATCCCTAAAGCTTCCAAAAATTAAAATGGAAACATCTCCTAGAATACCAACTCAGAAATGTATTTAGGAGGAAAAAATAAGGTAAAAAAGTAAGATCAAAAAGGATAAATTAGCACATAGCACACGTCTGAAGTGAGATTGTCAGGAATGCGGTGACGTCACATTTGTCCCGTGCCAAACTTCGCTTTTCAGGACTTGAACACTGAATTTCAATGAATGGCAGAGTTCTTCCAAAAGACGTGTCATGTGTGGCAGAGGCACTAAATTCACGGAGTTCTTGTTTGAGGCAGGTTTGCCTTCAAAAACATGAGGTGATTCCATTACGGGGAGCAATAAGGCGCTGGCAATTTTTTTTGCATTACACGTCCTGCAGGGAGTGGTTCATCTCCACACGTTCCCTCTTCACTGGCGTCTCGCCAGATGCATCGTCACTGCCTAGATCACTCATGTTATCTGTAAAAAAAAAACAGAAAGAGACCATAAATAAAAACCAAATAAATAAAGTCACTTTCACTAATCTCTATTTACCAATGAAGTATCAACGGGACACTGTTGACACCTCATTGGAGGCTGAACGCGGGTTACCGCGTTTAGAATCGATTGGTGCTTGAAATGCCTCTAAAGTTTAAAGCTCAACTTACCTTTATCCATTGTTACCGGAGACATAGTAGACAGGTCACTGAACTACAAGAGATAAAAATACAATTACATTAGTATATCATGTAAAAAGACATGTGCTACACAAAAACGAAGACCATTTGAAAACCTGTGAGCTCACCTCGCCCATCACTGCAATAGGCGTCTCTCCTGTTGCCTGAGCCACTCTGTGCTCTACTAGGTAGAACATGTACTCATCATACAGCAATCGGATTAAGTGAAAGGATCCAAAACTGGCAGCACTACGCAGGGTGAGATCCCGGATAACCATTGAACTGTAAGAGAGAAAAGAAGTTAGGAAAGCTTGAAGAATGTTAGGCTCACAGTATGAATACTGAAAGTGGAACTTCATCCAAACATTTTCCCTTTTTGTTATAGATCGAATGGGAAGGGTTTTAACAGAAACCTGAGAAAATGGCAAACCACTGATGACAACTTGTTTTGCCATACCTGAATTTTATACTTCAATGTGCATTTCCACTTTTGCAGCCAAAATTTGGATAACATTTACTTTATATTTGTAACATGTTCTCATCCACATAGCATAACTAACAAATATTTAGAAATTACAGCTTACAGTTTCAGATACATTTTTTTCTTTGAGACTGAAAAATCCTTCTTAGTGCTCCTTGACTTGCATTCACCCTAATTATTCCTGTCTGAACTGTGCCTAAACAAACGAACAAGACTATGGGCCGGATTCACAAAGCACTTACGCCGAAGTATCTCGAGATACGCCGCGTAAGTGTAAATATGCGCCGTTGTATCTGTGCGCCGTGCCCACAAAACTAAGATACGCCTAAAAACAGGCTTCAGTCCACTGACGTAACTTGCCTACGCCGGCGTATCGTGGGCGCATAGTTACGCTGGACGCATCCGACGCTCCCATTGATTTCCTATTTAAATAGGCAAATTAGGCAAATTAGGCAAATTAGGCAAATTAGGCAAATTAGTTCGATTCACGAACGTACTTGCGCAGGGCGCCAAATATCGTATGTTCGGCGTAAAGTTATTCCCCATATTGGAGGCGCAACTCATGCAAAGGTATGGATCAGGGAACACAGCCGTCGTATTTTACGTCGTTTACGTAGTACGTGAATAGGGCTGGGCGTAGGTAGTGATTCGACGTATTTTATCCAGTTTTTTCGACGTGATTGTGAACATGCGCACTGGGATACGTCCATGGGACAGCGCATGCGCAGTTCGTTTTAAGTACTTGTGCGACGCTTGGCCCATCATTTGCATGGGGTCACGCTTCATTTAAATGTATCACGCCCACTTCCATCTACTTTGACTTAGGCCGGCTTACGCCTACGAATTTACATTATGCCAAATGTACACAGTTCATGGTCAAAGACATAGAAACTGTGCCTTAACAAAAAGTTATAAAAATTATATACATTTTATTAAATAATCACACAGTTAATGAAGGAAAACACTGGAAATTCTCAATGTGACTGCAAAAATAAAAATACATATATTTTTAAGACAATCAGCAAACATGCATCAACCAAAGGCAAAGGAAATGTCCGACTTGGATATTTGTGAGAAGTACTTAAAAAGTGTGGGTCAGGGACTCGGAATATATTTTAGATAATGGATCAGCATTACAGCCAGGCAATCATTTCCATAAGGAGAGATTAGTAATGGCAGTTTCCATATTTTCTTATAAGTAACGCAATGAAAATACAATACCCCAATTCAAATCTGAAACAAATAAATAAACTTCTTTAAACTACATAACCAGAAATGCAACAAACAATGGCCAATAGCAGAGGAAACAGAACGGGCTGGCACTTCCATAATGATGGAAGAATTTTTACAAATATGTCCCAGTTTGAGCCTCAAGAAAAGAGTGATATTACATTTAAAGGCCAATTCTGTATAGAAGAACATTTTCACAGGCATCTATTTATGTATTCATATGTGGTCAACCTAAATGTAGAAAACTATAAAAACAGGGATATGCAATTAGCGGACCTCCAGCTGTTGCAGAACTACAAGTTCTGAGGCATAGCAAGACTGACAGCCACAAGCATGACACCCAGAGGCATGATGGGACTTGTAGTTTTGCAACAGCTGGAGGTCCGCTAATTGCATATTCCTGCTATAAAACTTTAGAGTATGGTAACAATGTTATCCTCTAACCTGTAAAAAGACCACTTCAACAGAAATTGTCTGGCAGCCTTTGGAAAACTGGAACTCCCTTCATAAGGCTTTAGCACCTGGGTGACTACATTATCCAACCAATTTGCCCACTGGTCCAACGAGCTCTGCTGCTGCAGGGTTAACTTGAAGTCTTGTTCCAGCTTCTGAACCATGCCTTCCTCACACTGGCATACCCAGGACGCTTGTTCCTGTTAGCATCAAAGACAAAACAATGGCATAAAGTAAACTAATTTTTAATATAGGATTTATAAAAAAAAAAAAAAAACACACTACTTCTTGGCAAGCAATAATACAAATAAGATGGGGTTTAAGCATAATGTGCAGGAGAGGAGTCTGGAATTTGACAGTGTTCAGTATGTATTTGCTGGAAAGGTTAGCAGGAGTTGGGGTATAATGGCAGGTTCTATATGTAGGATAGAAGAAGGCAGCATTTAGGGCCAATATGGCTGGATCTTCGCGCATTGCCACCAAATATGGGCGTGCGTTCCCAAATACTACAACTTATTAAAGAGATCAGCGGAACCGAGATTAGCTTGGACCCATCTATTCCCGGAAATAAATATAAAACAACAATTATCCCAATACAGTTAAATGCAGCAAAGACCTTGATCCCAAAAAAATGGAGAGATAAACTAGCACCCCCGATCCAAGAATAGTTAAGGGAAGTAGAAAGGATAAGAAGTATGGAGGAGGTAATATCTCAATATAAGGAATTAAATAATTTTGATACTGGAACCTGGGGAGGCTGGGAAATTTAAAAAAAATCTATGGTTTATATAGGCTATATGAGAAACGAGGAAAGTACTTAGGTAGTTCTTGCAGGTACACGTAGGAGATAAGAGTTCAGGGCCTCCTTCCTCCCCTGGGGAGAAATTAGAGGGGGATCTAAGCATAACTGCACTTTAACATAATGGGTGTGTGGTCTTTGTCCCCCCCCCCCCTTTTTTTATTTTTTTTATCTTCTTCTCCTCTCACCTAACAAGAGAGGTATATGGGTAGTGGAGGACGAGAGTTGCTCTTGTCCCCTCATAATATGGAGTAGGGAGGGCACATGAAATATGTTAAAAATAGCACCTTTTGAACCAGGGGTTATATATTATTTTTTTTCTCCTTCCTCTCATCTACCGAGAGAGGAATATGGGTAGTGGAGGACGAGATTTGCTCTTGTCCCCTCATAATACAGAGTAGGGAGGGCACAGGAATATGTTTAAAATGAGGCGACACCTTTTGAATCAGGGTAGTCTCTCTTTTTTTTTTTTTCTTCTCGCCATTGGGGAAGGGGTAGGGGGGGAGGAGAGAGTAGGAGATGAGGAGGAGTTTGGACTGTCCTATAATTGTGGTTTAGGAAACTGTTTATATGTTTAACGTTTAATGTTGTAATTTATGTGTATGTATTTAACTGAAGAAAACATTTTTGTATGCTTATTGAAAATGTGGTGTTAATGTATAAATGTTTTGAAAAACTCAAAAATAAATTTAAAACAAGAAGAAGGCAGCATATTATGGCTGCCAGTATGTGCAGGAGGAGTGCAGACAGTAGGATGGTGGGCAGGACTTGTACAAGGAGTGTGCTGACAGATCAGATGGTGTGAAGTATGTGCAGGAGAGGAGCGTGAAGGCAGGCCCCATGTTCTGCCTATGCATTGCAAATTTCAGACTTTGAACAACTCTAAGTTCTATTGGTAGGTGAATAAGCTGACCGATATAAGTCACCGAGTCATATCCTGAGTTCAATGGTTTACCAACATCCCTCAACTCAAAAGGGATGAAACAGAAAGAATCTTAAAAAAAAAAAAAACAGATTTGAGATAAATCAGTTCAGTTATTTACCTGAACGTTTGCAAAATCTACTCTGTTAAGATCACTGAGCATCTGATTGATTTGCGATGTATTTTGCAAAACTGCACGGGCAGCTTGTGCCAAATGATTCAAGGAGGTGTATCGACGCAGAGTCTGGGCAAAGGCACTGACAACACCAACCTACAAAAAAAAAAAAAAAAACACAATATATAAATAAAAAAGGTATTAACTTACCGTTGATTACTTTAGGAAAATATTTTTGATATACCTTTGCCTGGACTATTTGCTGGGGAAAATCAGTCATGGCATTTGTTAGCCATCCTTCCAGACTCTTTGCAAAATTACGTATTGCCTGGGTTAGAGTACCTAAATAAGAAAAGAAAGTGCAACCCAAACATTTAATTTAAAAAGTCAGTCATTAGAATGCAAAAACGTTGTATGGATTCTGAATCTATGTTGATAAAAGGTCCCTTTTACACAGTATATATCTGTTTATTTCAGCAGGGAATCTGTCCGCTGATCCCCCGTTGAGGTGAGAGCGGGTGGGCCGAAGACAGGTCCCAGGCACAGACACAGTTGAATGTAAACAGACCAATTATCCATTTACACCCGACTACCCTCAGATCCAATCTTGCCAGAGGGGAACGGATCCCCTTCCGTTTGATTTTAGTGGATTGGAGGTAGGCAGGTGTAAAAACAGTGTGCCTGAGAAACGGATAGGAGCACCCAATCGGACTGCTCACGTGAAAGAGGGCATACTTCACTAATAATTCTTTCAAAAGCTTCATCAAGTTAGATATCTGCATAGGAATCCCAGCTCTCTATAGACAGGAGAGGCTTCCCTCTCACCACTGGGTACTTTCAGAGTGGGAAAGAACAGTCACTTGCAAGGCAATATAAACGGCCACTGATTGTAAGGAAGGGGGAAACCCTGCCAAGGTGTTCATTGAGATTAAAAATAAAATTAAAAAAGGGGTTGTAAACCTTTGAGGTTTTTCACCTTAATGAAAAACCTTTTGAGATGCAGGTACTTAACTAAACCCGATCGTTTCAGCTACAGGGAGGAGCCCAGCAGCTCCAGCCGCTGTCTCGGGTCCTCACTGGATAGATTGATAGCAGCAGGAGCCATTGGCTCCTGCTGCTGTCAATCAAATCCAGTGACACAGGAGATGTGTTAATAAAAGCAGCAGCAGTACTCAGGAGCACAGGTGCCCCCATGGAATGCGGCTCTCTGTGGGGGCAAGTCATAGTTTGAGAAGTTAGGACTACACTGAATAAGAACAGTAGAGAACATAACCGTAATTATATGTATGCTCAAATCTGCCAGTCCTTTGGAAAAGGAATTCCAGAGGTAGCAAGAGAACATTTACTTTATCCTCAAGTAATGCCAGAGAATGTATAGAGAACCATAACACTGGAGTAAGGATGAGGAATGCAGTACGCTTTTAAAAAGTAGTACATTTTTGGTGCGTTTTTAGCCCATTCAAATAAATGGTCTAAAAAAAAAAAAAAAAAAAAAACACACACCACATAGGAACATGGACCTTGTTCTTGTGCGAACTGTCCTTAAATGTAACAGAAAAAATAAAACAAACGTTAAGCATCTCTAGATTTTAGAAAAACAAATTAAAGTAATTGGCCAGATGCTACCCCAAAAAGTTATTACAAAACTATATTAAGGCACACAGCACCCAGTTATCTATGGGGGGGGGGTGTCTAACCACTTAAGGACCGCCGCATGTACATTTACGTCGGCACAATGGCACCGACAGGCACATCAACGTATATATACACGTTGGTGCCTTGGGGGGGGGGGGGGAATCGGGGGTCCGATCCCCCCCCCCCCCTACATGCGCGGCTGCAGGAGCGATCCGACAAGAGGGGGCGGCTATCCGTTTTCACCCGCTCCCAGCCAATGCGTGCGCCCGCCCGCCCTGTCACTTCCTCCTCCTGTGTAAACACAGGAAGGAGGAAGCTATCTGATCTCTCCCTCGGCGTTTGTTTCAAGCGCCGCTGAGGAGAGATCACAACACAGCAAGTAAGTCTGCACCAACAGCACACTTACACACACACAAAAACACATTTAACCCCCGCGATCGCCCCCCCCCCTCCCCCTGTCACAGAATGCAGTAATCATACATGTATGATTACTGTATTTAGTGTCAGTGTGACAGACAGTGTGACAGTCAGTGTGACAGTCAGTGTGACAGTCAGTGTGACAGTCAGTGTGACAGTCAGTTAGTGTTAGTGTCAGGATAGCCCCCCCACCCCCCCCCCCAATAAAGTTTTAACCCCTTGATCACTGCCCTAGTTAACCCTTTCACTCCCTATTGCCAGCATCACTAAGCGATCATTTTTCTGATCGCTGTATTAGTGTCGCTGTTCCCGCTAGGTAGCTAATTTTTTTTTAATGCGATTTTTTTTTTTTACTAAAGACATGTGGCTAAATAAATTTTGGCCTAAATGTTTGACTAAAGTTTAGTTTATTGGTTTTTTATTATAAGAAAAAGTAAAAAATATTGATTTTTTTTCAAAAATGTCACTATTTTTGTATATAGCGCAAAAAATAAAAATCGCAGAGGCGATCAAATACCACCAAAAGAAAGCTCTATTTGTGGGGAAAAAAGGACGCGAATTTTGTTTGGGAGCCACGTCGCACGACCGCGCAATTGTCTGTTAAAGCAACGCAGTGCCGAATCGCAAAAACCCCTTGGGTCATTTGCCAGCGTATTGGTCCAGGTCTTAAGTGGTTAAAAAGGGATCCCTGCCCTTTAAACGTGGCCACACAGAAATCATATCAACCTATGATGTAAAAAATTAGTTCATATTTATAAAATAAAAAAATTAAAATTAAAATTAAAAATAAATAAAAGTTTAAAGGGGTTGTAAAGGTACAAGTTTTTTTTACCTTAATGCATCCTATGCATTAAGGTAAAAAAACATCTCACAGCATCGCCCCCCCCCCCCGAGCCCCCATTGTACTTACCTGACCGTTCGAATCTCCCGGGCGCGTCCACGTCGTCCTCTTCGGTTCCCAGCCTGGCTGTTGATTGGCTAGGCTGGGCGGATTGATAGCAGCGCAGCCATTGGCTAGCGCTGCTGTAAATCAGAGCGGATGACGCGGCGCGCTGGGGGGCGGAGCCAAGTGATACAGACGGCGGCTATGGCCGCCGCTGTATCATGGGAGCGCGCTCGCAAAAGCTTTCCTCCGTGCGAGCGCCCTTGCATGAAGAGGGAAAGCTTTTGCGAGGAGGAGCCCAGACAGCCGCCGAGGGACCCCAGAAGACAGCTTTCCGGGCCACTCTGTGCAAAACGAACTGCACAGTGGAGGTAAGTATAACATGTTTGCTATTTTTTTTTTTTTAAAAGCCCTGACTTTAGTGTCCCTTTAACCAAAAAATAACGTGTTTTTGGTGCCAATTTTCACAGTTTCAGCTCTGATAATTGTACTTTTACATTCTAGTCTTGAGGCCCGCTAGTGAAGAAAAATAGCAGCACATGCAAATTTGAACGTAGTAAAGAGACTCTTTATAATCTTCATAATCTCAGCATGGTTTTTGAAACGGAATGTGGAGTTATCATTTATTTTTAAAGTTGGATACCAGCAAGCAGACTCGACCCTTTTTCTTTTTCCAATTTTTGGTTTAGTACACCCTAAATCCCGTACTCACCTGTGATGGCAGAGACAGATGGCTCGCCAACCACATCAAATACCAGTGACCCCGATGCCAATCTGTCTACTTATGACTTAATGTCATTTAGTAAAAAAAAAATAATAAAATGGTACCCAACACGGTTATCCATGAGTTATAAGGGTGAGATCTGTCTTTCGCCTCCATGTGCCCCCTTTTGTTTCCTTTTTTTGTGTGTATTTAAGTTTAAATAGCCAAACATTATTCTTTTAAAAATTGCTATAAACATTTCAACTATGCATCTTTGCTTAGTACTTACTTGGGACAGGCCGCAAAACATCTGGAATTAGAATTTCCACTAGAGCTTGATATAGAATGTGGTCACAGCCCCTCATCCATCTCATAACAGGCTCATATTTACACAGAACCATCAGTATATCCTTGGGGATGACGGCTTCCTGCTCCTCCTCGCTGTGTTCGAAGACAAGGTATTAGTCAATAAAAAATGTCAGTGTGATCTGCCATTAAGGCTCTAGTAACCAGCAGAAAAATCAAGACAATGCATCTCATTGAGCGATTTCAGACAAAAAGCAACAAACATGGTTGATAAAAACATTGGATGAAAGTGCCAGGGGGAGCGGCGTCGCTGGCACGAGGCTGTTTTTTTTTTTACGCTACCATGAAATGCTGCAGAAGAAGCCATACACACGGGTATAAAAGTAGAATACAGGATTTTGGTACTTCATGTAAAACCTTTTACTTAACCACGTCAAAACCAGGCACTTTCCCCCTTTAGCGCAGTCATACAACACTGTACCCAAACTAAATTTTTTATAATTTTCTTCCCACAAATGGAGCTTTCTTTTGGTGGTATTTGATCACCCCTGCGGTTTTATTTTTTTGCACTATTAAAAAAAAAAAGAAAAAAAGACCGGGGATTTTGAAAGAAAGAACTGATGGGCACTGGATAGGCAGCACTGATTATGAGCTACTGACAGGCATGACTGTGTTTATTATGGGGCACAGGCTGGCAGGTGATGTGCACATCTGATGGGGGCTGCACTAAAAATCAATATGCCGATTATCAGCACAGACCCCCCCCCCCCTCTCTCTGACAGGGAGAGCTGCCGTTCAGCTCTCCCTTTCAGCATGAACCGAGGAAAGCCATTTACCACCAGTTCCTGGTTCACACGATGCGATAGAATGACACACAGCACCTTCGATCGGCGTGCTGTACACCCCCGCGTGCCGGCTTGTTACCCGTATCATGTCATATGACGTCCGATCAGGATAACTAAACCACTTTGCCGCCATCATATTTCAATATGGGGGGCGGCAAGTAGTTAAGGTATATTGAGAGACACAGGAATGTAGGAATTCTTAAGTCCCATTCACACTTGCGAATGTGGCCATTTAAGATGGGAGACCCAGTGTTGGTTCAATGAGATTAGCAGCAGAGAAGAAGCTCCATTGAAAGCAATGGTGACAACTCTCGCAGCTGTTCGCAGCCAGTCGCATGGAATCAAGTCTGTATCAGATGTATGGGGGCACTGCAAAAACATAGCAACCCCAACAGCAAGAATTATGGTTCTCACAAGATTTTACATCTTAATAAAAAGCCACTTTAAAGCGGTATTTCACCCTAAATATAAGATCTCCCATGCGATCCAGCATACTGGCGTCAGCGCCAGTATGCTGGGTTTTTTTTTTTTAATCGCACACTTACTGTATTATGGTGGAATTCCTTTTTTGTCCCCCGTGGTGGACGGCGCCAGTATAGCGCGTCACATCTTCCGAAAATACCCGATATGGACTCGGGTAATCTCGGCGAAAATGCGGCGCCTGCACACAGACCTAGGAGCTGACTGCGCAGGCGCCGTATTTCTCCGAGTCCTACGGCTATGGCGCGTCACGCCCTCCGAAATAGGACTCGGAGAAATACGGCGCCTGCGCAGTCAGCTCCTAGGTCTGTGCGCAGGCGCAGCATTTTCGCCGAGATTACCCGAGTCCATATCGGGTATTTTAGGAAGATGTGACGAGCAATACTAGAGCCGTCCACCGCGGGGGACAAAAAAGGAATTCCACCATAATACAGTAAGTGTGCGATTAAAAAAAAAAAAAACCCAGCATACTGGCGCTGACGCCAGTATGCTGGATCGCATGGGAGATCTTATATTTAGGGTGAACCTCCGCTTTAAAGCTCTCAGAACTAGAGCTATATTATAATATATATTTTATTTTTTCTGTTGATGGTTGCTCAAATAAAGCCCTGGTTCACACTGGTGCGATTTGACATGTTAAATCAGAGGCTTTTGCTGGCAATGATACCGTCCTAATCGGTGCGACGCCGATTACAAACAGTCGTTTCTGTACTACTTTTGAAACCTGCACAGATATCTCTGTAATCGCGGCCGAAATCGTGAAATCGGCGGTAGTGAAATCATGCGACTTCAGCTGAACTTGCACGGCTTCACTCCCGCAGCCCAGTGTGAGCCTGGGCTACAAGGTTGCATTTTATTTTTTTAAGTCTTGGATAGAGTAGGAACATGTTTGTGCGCTTAGGCCGCGTACAAACAGAGGGACATGTCCGATGAAACATGTCCGACGGACCGTTTCCAGCGGACATGTTTTCTCCGGATTTTCGTCCGACGGTGTGTACATACCATCGGATGAAAATCCCCTCGGCCAGGGAACGCGGTGACGTGGACGCCGCCACGTCACCAAACCCGGAAATAAAATGCTTCCGCACATGTGTCGAATCCATTCGACGCATGCGCGGACAGTTCTGTCTGCTGGTTAGTGTACTAACCAGCGGACAGATCCGACGGACAGGTTTGTAGAGGACAGATTTCAATACACAACAGATGTATCATCGGTGTACCCATTGGAAAGATTTCTCCTCCCTTTCAGCCCCCAATGACACCAGTCATCATAACAGAACGGGAGGGTAAATCTCTACATCCAAGAAAAGACAAACAAAACACACAAACTTTTAATAAAGAGGTTACTCTGCTCATAATCAACTGAAGTGGCTTTCTCACCTTGATAATGCTGTTGAGCCATCCGGAGAAGACTGTTTAGAGTTCCAGAAAGCCAGCCACAATTTCTCAATATATTGGAACTGTAGATTCATCACAACATCTACAGTTGCCTGTAGGATTAAAAAATATATACAAGAGTTGCATCACTGGTCTCTGGATAAAATTATTTATACCCAAATAATGTTTACCCCTTTGCTTCAATTTGCACACACAATGTTCTGAAGGACAACACCCGTGTTACAAAGTGATTTTAGTGACTAAAGATACCATTAATGCTGTGTAGAGGCAAGAGCCTACTAGGAACACATTTCCCTAAATATTGTCAAAATGTATTTACCCCTTTTACTGCTGGAGTCATTTTTCTTCCCATTTTTTGAACACATTAAAATGCACATTTCAGGCCTGAAGATTACATAAAACCTCCAATTTAAAGCAGAGATCATATTAAAAAAAAAAAAAAAAAAAGAAGATGGGGGTTTCATGCAACAATCTGAAGGAGGTGTGCATAGTAACCAATAAGCTTCCATTTTTTTTTTGTAAAAGCTTAAGTGAATCAGCTGAGGTTAGAAGCCAATTGGCTACCATGCACAGCTGCACCAGATTTTGCACTCTCCAGTTTTAGTAAATCAACCCCACTGCTCCAAGTCATTGAGTACACAGAAACATTGCTGAGATAGGCACCACAGCGTTAAAGTAGCAAAGAATGTTAGGTTACCGACATGAAGAAAGCCGAGATCTTGGTCCTTATTCATCTAAAAGAAAATTCATATCACAAATCCAAATTTGCAATGAACAGGACTGTTACTCACCTCACAGTGTCGTCGGTACATAAGCTGCAAATTCTTTACATCAGACATAGTAATGCCATCAGGTAGCATCACACCACCCAGATCTGGATCAGGAAAGTCTGGGAACACGTGGGAGGTATCTATGCAAATGTAAATACAAAATAAGATGTGAACATTGGTGTGTTTTTCCTCATTCCGCCACCATTTTTATTTAGTCAAGGGTCCACACATGCAAACCTAAGTGTACACTACCTATGAATTGCTGGTGGTGCTGGCTCTGAGCAGCAACGGACTGCTCTGGAGAGGTATGCTGGCTGCCGAGCGAGGTATCCATCATGCCATCTGTCTTGTGTGTAGGTCTGTACCTGAGCATTGCAAAACAGATAAATCATTTATCACCCAAATAGCAAAACCCTTGTTCCATCAAGATGGTTCATTACTTTTTTTTTTTTGCAAAACAATAAAATCTCACGTTATATAATGAACAGCTGTCTGGCACAGTTCCAGACTTGGAAACCCACTGCCTTTAAGCAGGTTTCTGACCCTGGCACTGGGCCACATATATTGGGCCCCTGTTAAAAAAAAAAAAGGGGTATTACCCCTCTAGCATTATACAAACATAAAGGTTTCACCCTCCATTAGAAAAGCTGTATTTCAACAACATAAAAAACTTTATTTATGAGCAGGCAAGACCAAAGCGCTTGCAAACCTTTGTTTCTGATGGATTGGCTGCTGTCTCATTGCCATATACTGCATATCTTCTTGAAGTCTGTTAAGCGGGGAATCGGGTTTCAACCGGATGCCGTAATAGTGGTATTTGGAGTTACCCCTGTCACAAAAAAAAAAGAAGTTTAGGTTGATAGATGCATGTAAAATTGTAGTATTGTGTAGTATTTTGAGATTAAAAAGGAAAATATAAAATTTCAGCGAGTACTGTACATAGTTTATGTCATTTTGTTTGTGATTTTATATGCCTTTTCCCCTCAACATTTTTGTTAGTGCATTACATTTTTTGGGGGTAGATACGATTATTGCGAGAGGCAGCAAATAACCGCTACAACTGCCTAGCTATTTAAGCTGCTGAGATATCAGCCACAAAGTGGGTGCATTGCTATCAATGGAGGTCAATTTACTAAAAATGGACTGGCCACTTGGGGCATTGCTCAAGGGCACAGGGCCAGTAGAAGGCCCCATGACAGAAAGGGTCAGCGCCCATGGATGAAGCAGCCGAGATGTGGTATGACAGATTCCCCCCTCCCCTGGTCCATTTAGATTCTGGGGCTCTATCTAACCTGCAATGACAGTTCGGTAAGTGGGATGGATCAGCTCTCCTTCTCCCTGCCGACAGCCGAAGGAAAGCAGCGCCAATCCCTTGGTACTTGAGCAGTCCCAGCGATGGTAGCAATGCTCAGGGGAATTAAAAAGGGGAGGAGCAGGCACACATTGTACACCGATGTTCTCCCTCCTAAAACAGGACTAAGGCCCCATACACACGAGAAGACAGATTTGTTCAAATCGGTTGGACAGACAGATTTGAACAAATCTGTCTGCTGGGGACGTATTGGTTTGATCGTGTACACACGATCAAACCAAAATCCCCGCCGGCAGACGGCGCGCTAACGTGGCGGTGACGTTGACGCCGCCACGTCACCGCACCAGGAAGTAAAACACATAGCGCATAGCGTACTAACCAGCAGACATGTCGGGCGGACGGGTTCCCAGCCGACAGATTTGAAAGCATGCTTTCAAATCTGTCGGCCGTATTTCTTCATCACTTGGTCTCAGCCAGTTGGTAATATTACACAGCACACCAATGGAGAACCAAACCCAAACCGAACACACCCCCCCCCCCCCCCCCGCTTCTCCTCATCTTCATCAACCTAATTGCCGGCAATAGGCATTGGTAATGGGTACTCATACCGATTTCTAAAAAGGTGGTTTTGATGCATTCTTACTACCATTTGCCTTTAGTAAATAAACTTTCATGAGTCTACCTACACATGAGTTGCATTGTGAGAAGGCAAAACGAAAGCTTAGCATAAACATTATTAATCTGTGTAAATCGATCCTCCATCCTCCTTATCAGGCATTATAATGAATGCTTCATATACCAAACAGATTCAAATGGCATCAGTGTCTTGCGTTCTAAGGCTCTGCAATGCATTGCACCTTTCCATTGTTGTAGAAGTGATGGTTTGACATTGTATATCCACTAAACAAACTTTTATAGTGTGCCAAGAAAAATCATTCACACCATGGATTAGCCTATAGTATACAGTTAACCAAAATAATAAACTTCTTTGTTAGCAAGACTGGTTTGCCCAAAGACAATGACCTTTAAAACAAAATCTGTACAAATCCAGCCAAAAGAAATAAGCCCAATTGAAGGGGGGTTGGGTGTTGGCAGTGCTAACCACAATTTTATTGGGGTTATGGAGTAACTGTATTCCAAGTATAAAAGTCAGCCTCCCTACATTTTGCCTATATAGAAAAAGAATTACCGGTACTTCCAATTCACCATATAGTGGTACGATTTAACAGTGGGGAAAGTTTTTAAAAAATAAATAAAACCTCCTCCTTTTCAGTTACAATATGCTAACCTGGTGCCAAGGCGTCTCGTTCGCAGTCCCATAAACACCGAGCGTATTAGTTTACCAAATGAAGCTGCATTAACTGGATCCAGCTTGTGCTCCTGGCAATGCCGTAAATAATGGTTGTATAATGAACTTCTGGGAAGGCTAACACCGTCTGCTGTCTCATAGTTATCCAACAGCCATTGAAGCTAAAGAAAGAATAAGCAGGCAATTAAATCAACAGAAAAGTGATAGGCCTGTATCACACAACAAATCTTTATCCTTACCAACATGGACTATTGTCTCAAATCTTGCTTTTGCACCATTAAAGCAGAACTAAACCAGTCGTTATAACGGTTTCCCAAAACAGTTACATTCACGACATGTCCTGAATAATAACTGCCACGTGTGCATATGCGCTCAAACAAGCTGTCGAGCCACGAAATGGCTAATGTCATAACTGATCGCATGTGGCGCACCATGACAACTGCAGATTAAAACAAAGGCCAAAATGGCAGCTTTCTTGGCTGTAAAGGATTGGGGGGTTTAGTTCCACTTTAAAGCTGAAGTTTATTGGTGGGAAATATAGCACCAAAACACAATGGAGTGCATCCTATTACCTGCAGACGGCTAGTTTTGCTAAAAATGGTTTCTGAAGTGCCCTTCTGTATTGAACTGCACCGTTAAGCCGCGTACACACGATTGGTTCAAACCGATGAAAACGGACTGAAGTTCGTTTTCATGGGTCCAAACCGATCGTGTGTAGGCCCCATCGGTCCGTTATCTTTCGGTCCAAAAACAGATGGCTTGCTTTAAAATCGAACCGATGGACGGCTAACCGATCGTTAGTAGGCACGAGCATCGGTTAAAAATCCACGCATGCTCAGAATCAAGTCAACACATGCTTGGAAGCATTGAACTTTTTTTCCATCACGTCGTCGTGTTTTACGTCACCGCATTCTGACACGATCGGTTCATAAACCAATGGTGTGTAGGCACATCAGTCAGCTTCATCGGTGAACCGTTGAAAACAGTCCATCGGACCGTTCTCAACAGATGGACTGATCGTGTGTACAGGGCTTAATTGTGCCGGCTTCCCTCTACATTGTAAAGCGCTGCATAAACTGTTGGCGCCATTTAAATCGTGAATAATAATAATATTATTATTAATAATGTGACTCCTCACTGCTGCCGAATACAGTCCCAGTCTTCTGTTGCTCAACTGCGGAGAAACATTGCACCATCACTCAAAATAAAATACTATTATTGTCCCACTATGCTTAGCATTCTGTGACTGGGCAATGGGGTCTGGTCATTCAACAGTGCCAAAGCCCATTCACAGAACATAATGCATTGTGGGAGTGTAGCAAGACAATTTCTGTGAATGGAGGAGGGCAAAAGGATGCCTCAACATTTCTCACAGCACCAGTAGGGCAGTATCCAGTGGCAGTGAGGTGGTACCTGAATTTTTTTTGGAATACACACCATTACATAACTAAAATGTGTATGGCGCTGCATCACAAAAAAATATATACACTGTATAATAATAATCTACTAAACCTCAACGTTAAGCAGCCAGAAGGAAGAAAATCAAGAGATTCTCAGGACTTTCACTTGCAATAACAGAGCAGTTAGAATACTAAACACAACAGTGATGCTCTGCAAGAACCGTGGCAGAGTGCTTGCAGAAACTTTGCATACAGCACATAATGGAACGCATCCTTGGTTCTTATGATTAACAGCTTCCATTTGAACCCTCAACACAAGAGACTAAAATTGGTTTTCAAATTTTATAATGGTTTTCCAAGATTATGTAAGGGATTGAGGATTCTCTCAGTTGGCCAAATCTGAACCGCCAATAAACTGTTTGGGTTTGCTTTTATTACAACCTAGGATCAGCAAGTGGTTTAGTTATCACATGTAGTAGAGATCCTTTTTATTCAGGGTACAGTAGAGATAACTGAAAAGAACTGGCTGCGTTTAATCGACAAAGCTGATAAACAACAATAATCAAAGCCCCACAAATTATACTTAAATTATACAATTGGAATTTAAAAATTAAAGAGAGATAACATCTTTGGTGTGCCATTTCCTTTAAATTGTGTACTATTTGATCATAGACTGTTAGGCTAAAAAGGACACAAGTCCCATCCATCATAGGGTTATAAACATGCACACTCAAAAGCTCCTATCACAAGCAAAGGACTTCGCGAGCAGACTCAAGTTAGAGGTGAACTTACATGGCTGTTGAGCAAGCTGCTTTTGTGAGAGGTGATGCCTTCATTTTTTTGTAGATTTTCAATCGCCATTTCAAGCTACAGAGAGAGCATGCAAAAAACAGAGGAAATGTCAGACAAAGAGGCCTGGTTATGTGCATCTGGAAAGGTGAACTGGTGTTGAAAGCTTTGTTGGCTCTGCAACATGCGCCAAAAGATTTAGAAGAATCCAAGTATGATTACAGTAGAAGAAGCAGGGAGATGCATGATACACATACAATATGTTACAAGGAGACGAACTAGTAAAAATAAAATTTGATTCTAGTATTATATATGAACTGTTCCTCCTTTATGCGAGTACCAAAGATAGTTTTAAATATCCAAGTGGGTGGCGCAGCCCCCCTCTACGCTATGGTTAGGATATTCAAATTAAATTACACTATTAATTACCAGATTCCCCTTTTTAAGATGCAATACATCCTTGGTTGGTCAGAGAAAATGGGTAAGGAGGGTGCTTGCTGGCAGGATCCCTGCAGTTCACCACCAAGAACCCTTTCACACTTGTGCGACTTTTCCTGTGACTTCTGACATCAGAGTCGAATGACAAGTCGTAGCCCACGATTCCAAATGATAACCATTCATATCTGTGCGACTTCAAAGTAGTCCCTGTCCTACTTTGGTCCGACTGATGCGAGTTGAGGTCCATATACCTCAAGTTTACACAGGCATTCCCTCAAATCACGTCTGAAAAATAATGGCAAAAGTTGCGGTTAAATTGCGCGACTTCCAAGCTGCGGCCTTAAGGGATGTAGCACATCAATATTGGATGCTACCCATATCCCACACCAAGCGCCTCCTTTACGCATTTTCTCCGACCAAAAGATAGTTTTGTTTTTCGTAAAGAAGTGTGAACAAAAATTTATATAAAAATTTGCAATCATAGGCTTCAAGTGAACCAAAAAAATAAATAAAAATCAGGATTAAAATCTTCTGCTCATAAGTTATGGTTTCACTGAGACGATGAATACATTAGACATTTTAACTTCTTATTTTTCCTATTTTTTTAGGTCGATATTTGCCAAGGTTACACAAATATGATAAAAAAGCTATCATGCTTATGACTGACACACATATTCTTCTATACATACAGCAAAAAAACTAGCCACTGATGTGGACAGTCAGTTGCAGGTTCATGCAGTGTACATCATCATACAAGCAGAAGTGTGATGGATTATATTTTCTAAATTCAACTTCTTTTTTTATTATTTAGCATATGAAGGTTTGTATAGATGGGCAAGTGTTAGGGCTCTTTCATACGGGGCGGATCAGTAATGATCCTCCCCGTGCACCTCCGTTTGCTCAGCAGGGGTCGCTCCCTTGATCCCCACTGAGCCAGCGGATGACAGGGCGGTCCCCGCACACTGTACAGGGACCGCCCTGTCTTTTCTCCGCTCTCCCCTATGGGGGGGGAAATCGGATGAACACGGACCGTCTGTCCATGTTCATCCGATCCGCCAAACGGATGAAGAAGTAGGTTTTTCCTCCGTCACACTTTGGCGGATCGGAGCGGGTCGAACGTCAGCGGGCATATCACCGCTGACATCCACGGCTCCATAGTGGAGCACGGAGCGCCCGTTAAGGTCCGCATAAAAAAAAACGTCAGGCGGATCTGAACGGGCACTCCGTGTGAAAGAGCCCTTGGAGCCGCTGTCAAGTGTCTTGACATGATATTTCTTTATTGCCTACCCTGGTAATCAGTCGCTGGGACCAAAACTGAGGGAGTATATCTTCCTATGAAGGAAACCCAAAACAGAAATTCATAACTGGAACAGTAAATAAGAAAAAAGCATTGTAGTATTTTAGGGACAAGGTAGTCCCCTTTCTCAAGATGACACAGAGCACCATTCTGTAGGCCACCGTGAGAAATATGACCATCATGTTCCCAAAACATTACGCTGCTTTCTATAGATTACCAGTAATGCAAAAAAAATGAAATCTGCCCATTTTTCAGCAATTAAAACCCAATAGAATTTTTACCCCTCTTTTACACCAAGTTACCTTTAGCATTTTAAATGTCAACTAATAGCAAAGCAGATAACAGACAAAATACCAGTGTAGATGTCCTATACTTACCGTGGCAGGAGAAGAACGTGATGTATGAGACAAAGAATGGCGAGAATTGTCTAGGCCACCATGGATCAGGTATGCTCCAGAGCTAGAGATGATTTGGCTCCCACCCACATCCATGGCGATGCCAACCATACTGTGGGAAGGAATGGCAGTGGGAGTAGAAACAACAGTGGTCACTTGGGCACCTCCACCCTGGGAATCAAAATATGAGGCAACACTACTGGGAGCATATATCTGAGCTTCTGCATTGTAGGAATAGGTTGTCCGTCTGTTCAAATAAAAAAAATATGTTTTAAACAATCAGCAGAAAATAAAAAAACGATATAGACAAATACCCCCACAAAGACTTTTTGACAAAATACGCGTTTAAAATGTACAGGATATGCACAACAAACGCATTGGGCTTATCCATCGAGGTAAAAAAAATACAATGGTAGCCCGATACCTCATTGGTTACTGTAGAGCACTGCACCCCACATGCTTTATTAAATGACCAGTATCTATTTTGACAGACAATTCAAAAAAGTTTTATTTTTTTTTCCAAAATAAGTTAAAAAGTTCATCTTTTACAAAGAGAAAGTGTGCAGCTTTGTAAAATGTCCATATTATTGTCATACCAAGCATTGATAGGCACCTTCTAGTTAGCAATCACGCCCAGCTTTACAGGAGCAAACACCAATGATTTTTTTTAATACTAGCAACAAGGCAGGATGTTGGGAAACAAAGTTTTTCTGCCTGGCTATCAGGGGGGGTCCAAATGGCCTATGACAAAATGAATGAACATTTTACAAAGCTGCAGTCCAAAGCCAGCCATACACGTTTTGAATACTGAATTGGCAGAAATTCAAACCATGTATGGGCAGGTTGAATGTACAACCAGCCTGACGGAGTTTACATGCAATTATTGCTAGCGGCTGTTACAGCCACAAGCAATATTCACTGTCTCCGCAAGAGGGAGTCCCCTTGTCAACATTGTGTTGATGGGGGAATCAAGCAATTTTTTTTGCAGGAAAGAAATTCACGCAGTCTATGGCCGGCCTAATATCTACTGAGGCCCCTTGACTGCATAAACTACTTTCTGGAAAACAGGAACCTGGTTTTTAAAAGAATCAAACACATTAGTGCTAAAAATTGGCACAGACAACCTCCCTTTTTCAATTATCATTAATTTCAAAAATTGACAAAACTTGATCTGCTCCATCGGCTTCTATACGTTAGAGAAAAAAAAAAAAAAAAAATACCCCACACATTCAACTCACATTGCTCCATTGGCATACACAGTGTCTCCTTCAACGTACTGCACCTGTGCTGGATAGACATGTTGAACGGTCTGAACCTGTTAAAAGCAAACATATATGATCAGAGGAAGCCTACTGAAAACTAAACATTTTTAAAAGGCATAAAAATAAAATAAATAATAAAATGGATTAATACAAATTAGGATTTAATTTACACTTAAAACCCATTATGTTTTATAAAGTTGCATTTCCTGTCTAGGCAACACTCCCCAGGACTCATGTATTAATGTACCAAAGATAATTTATAGTTGCCCATAGCAGCGAGTCTTAAGACACTTTTTTTAAAGCCAAAAAGGTTATAAAAAAATAAATAAATAAAAAATAGGATGTTTTGCTACTTGGTAACATTTCTTAACGACAAATTCGTCAACAAAAACATTTTTGTGTCGACATAACACCTTATTTTGACAATTTCTTTTTTATAGATTTCTTTAAGAAATACATACGACAGACACATGCAATAGAACAAAGTCATGCAATTGGACAAGGTTGTAATGTTAGAAGCAGCCAAATTCTCCCGTGTGAGCTTAAGGTTTGCATGGTAAAACAGTTTTAAAGTTAAAGCATTCAAAATGGCAATATTATTGTTAAACAGAAAATTCATATGCATTGCACCAGAGGCATAAGGAAATTCATATGCAATGAGGTGTCAGTCACACCTTGGTGCATTAAGACAGCCTATTCAAATGAACAGGCAGACAATGTACTAAAGTGTTAAAAAATAATAAAAATAAAAGGAAAAGCACACCACAATGCACATGGCATTCCCCTTAATGCATGTGCATTTATGTACAACACAACAGTGAGAATGGGCCCCTAAAGAGTCATCGTACCCCCACGAAAAAATTGAAAGTAGCGGCTGACTTTTAATATTAGGACACTTACCTGTCCAGGGTTCCCGTGATGTTGGCACCCCAGTTGATTTTTGGATCAGCTCTTGGGTGCTGCCGCCGCCATTCATGTTCATGGGAAACTGGCTTCCTACTGTGCATGCACGAAGCACGATATGCTTTCTTACTGGCCAGGTGGCGGGGGAAGGAGGCCAAACTTCTGAGGGATGGAGCCGTGGCACTGTCTACCTGAAGCTGGGACAGGTACTTGTCAAAAACAAGTCCCCTACCCCCCGCCTCCACCCTGAGAGGTGCCAAATGTGGCACTGGGGGGAGGGAAGCATATAAGCGTAGGTTCCACTTTTGGGTGGCACTCCACTTTAAGTGCAAAATATTTTTGTTTTTTAAGTTACAGTGAAACCTTGGTTTGAGAGCGTTTTGCAAGACAAGCGATGTCTTGATACAACAGTAGCTTCATGTCACAACCGAGTATAAAAGAGAAGAGAGGAGCCTCTAAGTGTAGCAATATACCGTATTTATCGGCGTATAACACACACCCTAACTTTAAGAGAGAATTTTCAGGAAAAATTAATTACACAGCCCCCTGCGTATAACGCGCAGGCACAGTTTACCCTCTATTTTCAGGGTAAAAAAGTGAGCGTTATACGCCAATAAATACAGTAGTTACATTTAATGAAGGTGCAACAATTAGCAACTTATTGCTACACTTAGGAGGTGCCTCTCTTCTCTTTTATATCCTGTAAAAAAAAAAATGCTTTGGTATACAAGTGCTTTGGATTACAAGCATGTTTCTGGAACAAATTATGCTCGCAAACCAAGGTTTTACTGTACAACTAAACAGACTAATAAATGTCAGTTTAACATACCTCTTTGTGGGAAAATTGAAATGCTAAACCCATAATGATCTGGTAAGGGTCCCATATATGAGGTTTAATTTAGATTTTACTGCCAGTTCACACCAGAATTGCAAAGAAAAAAATATATATTATAATTTATATATTATATAGATAGCAGTGTTTGCGGTCCTGGTTTAGGACGTCGTTAGGAATCCGACACCCACTGCGTTTGGAGCACGGTGCAAGAAACACGCATGGACCATGTTCAGGTGTGAGCGGGCACTTAAAGTGGAACTAAACCCAGCAATATTTTTTAAAACTAGAAACGTTTGTCAAGACGTTGACTGTAAACACCAATATGGTTTTCTGCAGGGTTTTCTTTTGCATTCTGCCTGCTAGCACAAGTGAGTTGTATGCTGCATTTAAAGTGGTTGTAAACCATAGACGTAGCGGTGTTGATTTACGAAAATCTGGTGCAGTTGTGCACGATAGCCAATCAGCTTCTAACTTCAGTTTTTTTTTTTTTTTGTCAAAACTTAATTGAACAAAGAAGAAGACACTTGAAATCCGATTGGTTTCTATGCAGAACTGCACCAGATTTTGCACTCTCCTGCTTTAGTAAATCAACCCCACTATTTACTTGTTTCAATTAAGAGCACCAAGGGGTTGATTTACTAAAGCTGGAGATTGCAAAATTAGTCACAGTTCTGCATAGAAACCAATCAGCTTCCAGGTTTTATTGCCAAAGCTTAATTTAAACAAGTGGAGGTTAGAAGCCAATTGGTTTCTATTCAGAAACATGGCCAATTTTGCACTCTAGCATTAGTAAATAAACCCCCAAGTGTTATTTCTGTCTGCTGCTTTGTTCCTCTGCTATCTGCACGAGTTTGATGATTTCCTGACACCAAGAGAAAAATGGTGATGGGGGAGGAAACTCCAGCTGATTGACAGCCTTCATTCTGTTCCTGTGTAAAGGAGGTAAGTCCCTTCCCTGCAATCAGCTCTCCAAACCCTCCTTGCTGAGCTCTGCAGAGTGTAACATTAGCCCTCTGCCAGCTCAGACAATGTTTATAAATTCTGCACTTTAAACAGCTGTAGAGGAGGCTGCAGATAAACAAGTACAACTTATGCAGGAGTATTTGTTTCACTAGTGTATCACCCAAGGCTAGTCACTTCACTGGGTATATAACTAACGTTTTACACCACTTTAAATGCATACCTCTGGTGATAACAGTTACCAGCGTGCTTATGTCAGCTTTCAACTGAAATTTCAAAAGGAACCCAAATACTGGTGTCAACGCTAAATAACATCTACAGCAGGTTAAAATCTCGAAAGAGGTTTAGAAGCAAAAAGGGTTTCGTTTCTGCTCCCAGGATTTTATTTTCCTGCTTTATCAGACAGCCCAGACAAAAACGATGGGGAATCTTCCTCTTTCAGATATAGGAAAATGCTGACCGAAGTTCTAAACCTTGTTCACACTTTTGGCTGGGATTTCAACTACACTTTGGGCAGGACCAAAAAAGTTTTTATTTTCAGCAATGAATGCATTTACACCAACGCAGCATAATGTGTACTGAGAGTACACAAGGCTGTTGCAAGCACCCCAATAATTATGTACACTTAACCTGCAATCAGGTCTATAAAAGCACTCGGATGCCATTGTCCAAAATCCATGCTGGTAGAAATTCAGTCGCCACAACAGAACTTCACTACTTTGTCCCTGCACAAACACCCGTTTAATTACGTATATTAAAAGCTGGGACTTTAAAAAAAAATCTTTTCAACTATTTTGGACTTGGAGAGAGACATTGTGATAATCAGCGTTAATAGCTTGTGGCTTTAATGCTTTTTTTTTACAAGAAAACAAAACAAAAAAAAAGCACCAAAATACATGAATCTTCAGTGCAAACCGCGGTAAGCGTGCTAGCAGGAGTTTGGATACGTCATATAAGACAGGCAGGCAGAATGATTAGTAGCAGCCAGACTCCATGCTTAGACCATCTGAGGCCTGTTACCTGCTGCTGTATCTGGTGAGCTCTTTGCACACCTTGACCATGTGCCCCTTTGGGAGCAGAGCCAGATGACTGAGACAAGCTCCTCTGGAAGGAAAAAGTGATTAACAGAAAAGTAGAGATGGCCAAAGACCATTTTACTTCTACAAATAAGACACTAAAATAATTTCTATTTACGCAGATGTCAGCCATAAAATACAAAGATACCAATTACTGGTCAACTAAAGCCTAGTACACACTTTTTTTTGTAAACCCAATGGATTAAAAAAATTAAAAAACACACACAAACACACACACACACACACACACACACACACACGCTCAGGAGATCATGTACTAACAATCCAAAGTTAGTACATCAATCTCCCTGCTGAGCTATCGTGTTCTGAAAGGGGGGGGGGGATGTGCCCCCCCCCCCTTCCACAACACACCAGTTAGCACCCTCAGCCATTGTCCAAGTGCCGATCGGCTGACCTTTTTCGTCCCTATTGGATATTCAGCCGGCTTCTGTCGGACTGGCTGCCATACACATGGGCCGAATGTTGGCCGGTTTCTATTGAACCAGGCAATACCGCCCAATATTCTGCCTGTGTGCACTAGGCTTTAGGCAAGGATAAAGTATTTAGATACTGGTTAAGCCCACAGGAAGGGGCATGAGTTCTGTTAGACAGAAGCCATTTAGACCAGTCTATAGATTAGGATCAAACAAGGCCCGTGGGATGAATGTGGCCCTGGCACCTCTCGTGCAGCAGTGGCACCCCTCTCATCTCCACCCCACCTTGTCTCAGCAATTGGCAGCAGAGAGCAGGACAGAAATCCTATACCAGATCATGCGCTTCACTGTGCAGCCTCAGTAGCCCCTCATCTCTGCCTCCCCTGGTTTAAGCATTCAGCCCATTCCAGCCCTCCTCTGCACTTTCTGCTTTCTAGCGCTGTCCCCAGCTTCTTCCTGGTAGCAGCTCAAGGTAAGGGGGGTGCTCTGTGATATAAGGGATGGTAGGTGGGCTCTTGACATCTGATGTAAGGGGGAGTGGGGTGCTCTGGACATCTAGTCTTACAGATACAACCAGCCCTTTGAGGGCAACCATAATGTTGATGCGACTCATGATGAAATGGAGTTTGACACCCCTGCATTAGAGGGTGGTCTAATGTGGAGAAATGAACAAACTGCCTCGATGTCCGACTTGGCTGAATGTACAGGATTATGCTATAGAGGTGGGACAGGGAGCCAATGCCAGAAGCCGTCTAAGCCTCACAGAAGTTAGAACGGGAAGCATAAAATCCAATACCTGATAAGCACCTTAAGATACAAGGCCAAAAATTGTATAAATAAGCTTAATGGATACATTCAAACATATGGTTAGGAGTTTTGTTTCCTCCGCTTTGCATTCCTGGAAACGGTTTCTTGCAATGGACCCTGGATGGTTTCCCATTAGAAGGCCATAGAGATGGCCTGTATTTTATGTTCAAGCCACAATTCCAGCAGAGGGAGCTGCTGAATCATAAATAAAGATGGAAACTGGTTTCAGTCATGAAATATAGGAGCTGCATGACTGGATAACCCTCCAAGCTACTACGCAGGAATTTCAGTGAAAAATTCCATTTAACTACAGTAGAAAGCTCGGGGGCAAGTTACAGTAGTATAATGTAGATATACACCAGCACACTGAGGATCTTCATTTACGTCCGAACGCTATTTTATTCATGAAAGATTATATCACAAAACGTGTACATTTTGGAGTCGCGCAGGACCCCTTGTTCATCACATGCCTGACAAAGGGGTCTTGCGTAACTCCGAAACGTTGCACTACACTGTTTTGTGATATGATCTTTCATGAATAAAATAAACTTTGGCTGTAAATGAAGATCCTCGGTGTGCTGGCAAATATCTACATTATTGTGTATGTTTCAGTATCCAGATGGCATTCACTACAGCACCCGGTTCCTTAGGAGCTCATTCCAGGAATGTGTGCGATGGGAATATTGTCTGTGTAAGTTACAGTACTAGACAAACTCTTATAAGTCGGTCAGCGTGCAAAGCATCATTCACACAGATGTACTATAGTAGGGACGAAACAACTAATCGATTAATCGGCCAGTAACATAATGGGGTTAAAAAAAAAAATTTGCTCTTTTATAGTACAAAAAAGCAAATCGCTACTGTAAATATTACTTTCACTGTCCCACAGTAAAAAAAATGAACCCCTTACAGTAGCAATTATTTGCTCTTTGTATTTGTTTTTTTAACCCCATTATGTAACTAAACATCTCAGGCCAGGGTCACACATCTGTTTTTTTGGTGCTTTTTGCAGAAACACTACAGTTCATTCACATCCATGATTTATTTCTAGCTGCTGCGTATTTGGAAAGGGCAAGGACTTTTTAATTTTAATGCAAAACTGTGGCATTTTTTTTTGGTTTAATATACTTCAATGGAGAAGCAGCAGAAAAGCATGTAATGTGTTTTTGCGGCAATTTGTGTTTTGTAATCTGCCAAACGACAAATTGGCCCAATTTTTTTTTTTAATGCAAATATTTTTTTTTTTTAAGGCTATTATCCGATTAATCGAAACAATAATCGGCCAACTAATCGATTAGGAAAATAATCGTTAGTTGCAGCCCTATACTATAGTGTAGGGATGAGCTCCGGTGTGTTCGCACACACCACGTGCAGAGCCGTCTAGAAGTCGGCACAGCGCTGCACTAATCACAGGCAGTGAGACATTTCCCGATCTCTACAGCTGCGCATCGGGAAAATGTCTCACTGCCTTTGATTAGCACATCGCTGTGCCGACTTCCTGGTGGGCTCTGCACATGGAGTGTGTGCGAACATGCCAAAGCTCATCACTACTATAGTGTACACAAGGGTTGTCCCGATACCCATCATCTGCGTGAGTACTTGTACTCGCGCAAATGCTCCCGATGCCTTAGCCGATACCTGCGAGTGGAATCGCAGGCGGAGCGACGAGCTGGCAGGAAGTGCAGCGGTCAGGGCGACCCGAGCCATCACATTTGGTTGCGGAAATTACGCTCCGTGTTGACATCAAACGCCCATCTTAGTACACCCTGCACTCGGCCACAGTATGCCAGCAGCGGACATCTTGTTACACCCAGCCCATACAGTTTGGGCTGGGTGTAACAAGATGGCCGCTGCTGTTTAATGCAGCCAAGTAAAAGGAGTATCAGGATGGGCGTTGCAGGCAGCCTTCCCTAATGGCTAATCTGTATTGTGCTTTGAGAAATGGTCACATGAGAAAAAAATAATATAATATAATAAAATAAAGTATCGGTATCGGCAAGTACTCAGGGAAAAAAAAAAGTAACAGTTCTTGTACTCGGTCTTAAAAAAGTGGTATCGGGACAACACTAGTGTACACCCCTGCAATCACCGGCAAAGGGAGTCCTATTCATGTCAATTGGAATGCAGCAGCTACGACTGTTATGTGGATGTACATTTAACAGTTACTAATGATTTTTAAATGATGTCTCAAATTATTTTTTTAATCATGTTAGGAAAGCCAGGACCTATGTTACAGATAGTCTTCTTTTTGACCCACATCTAGGGTTACAGCTAATCTAGAATGTGGTCCTGGCTAATGTCCAATCACTGTAGACCTTTGATGATCAACCTTAAATCAATAGGGAACGTATTACCTGCTGGGAAGCTGGTACTGGCTGAACTACAGGTGCCTGGGCTGATGCAGACGTCCGTAAAGCCACCGACGTCGCAGAATCTGAGCCACTGTCTGAACTTTGCATGCTGAAGCCTGTGTAAGAAACCATAAAACAGCCATTAAAATCAACACGTCATCAAATGAAGATCCATTTGTACCAAAAGACAAAATAGAAGACAGACTTTTATTCTTGGCCACCATTCCCAACATTAACGTCCAGCTACAGTATGTGTCACTGCAGTCTGTCCATTTTCAGGAAATCTGCTTAGAAATGGGAGGGAAATCCCTTGATTTATTGCATAGTAAAGGTTTGTGAACCCCAAGAATTATTCTTGAAGCTAAAGTAAAAAGAAAAGAATTACAGTCTATTTTATATTTAAAATTGGTGTGGGTCGATTTAAACTCTTTAATTATACACAATAATTCCAAATGATTTTTTGCATTACAAAAAAATCTATATATTTCAAGTCTGTGCTGTGGCTGCAGACAGCTATATAAATAAGCCTGTATAAATAGAGAGAGAGCAGAGTTTACAGCTAAGTGCCGGAGAGTGCAAGTCAGACTATGTTTAATCAGCAGAAAAACAGATGCAGATGCTCCATGTGTAAAGCACGGCCTGCCTTGCTTGGCTCTGTTTGCTCTCCCCTGGATTGTTGCTCTGCAAACAACGGTTGCTAGAAGCAACTGCAGTCCACTCCCATCTCCACGAGCTGGTTGCTGAGCAACGCAGAGATTACATCCCAAACCAAACAATACGCCACTCCACTCCCCCTCCCTTACTGTGTGCCGCTCTGCTCTCTACCATTAACCAGGCAATGTGTCATCTATTATACCAGACTGAGGGAAATGGGGGGTGGAGAACAGATAATGTTTATTCCGGCTCTCTGCTACAAGGAACTACTAGCGACTGTTTCTCATTTCTCAATTAACAAGCATAATGGATCCCAGAATCTGCAACGTACTAGGAGATCTGAACAGATGTAAAAATAAACAGTATGAGAGATATATATATATATATATATATATATATATATATATATATATATAAATAAATGTTAATGCTTAACAATATCTGTTGTATATTCAAGGTTCTAATATTTGTGCAAGTTTTCCCTTTTTCAAACTCACAAAAACAAGATTATTCAGATGCTGACAAAGCGGCCACTACCCTTTAATGAGAAGTACAGGCTTCTTAAAATAAAATTGTATACTCGCGTAGATGGATGCAGTAAATATTTTTTACATTCCTGTAAAAGCCGGTTACTGACAGTCACAGGCTCACTGAAGGCTGAGATTTCAATGCTGCATCTGTCCCCCACTGGCTCGAAGGCTGAGAACTGAGCGATCAAATGCCGCTAATCACTTGGTTCTCAGTCTTAGAGAAGGAAGGAAGGAAGGAAGGAAGGAAGGAAGGAAGGAAGGAAGGAAGGAAACCGTCCGACTCCCTCTCAGCACTCTCCACCAACGGCGGAGATCGCCGACCAGAGTGTTCTGGCGAGAAGCCCCCCTGTCAGGACACAACAGCTCAGCGGGAGAGATCATAGCATAGTTAGTACAGCAGTTCCTCCTTTTTTTAGTTAAACCTTGCAGGGCTGAACGTAAAAAAAAAAAGCTGACAGCTCAGGAGGAGCGCTGTACTAACTATCCTTAGTACAGTGATCTCCCCTGCAGTGTTAGTGTTCTGGCTGGGGGCCGTCCCACTGTCAGAACACTCTGGTCAGCACTCAGCCATTAGCTGAAAGCACAAATCAGTGGACTTTTTAAGGTCATGACCCTTTGACAGAAGCCAGTCGAAAAGGCCGGCTTCTGTCACGCCAACTCCAGTACACACGGGCCAAATGTCGGCTGGATTCTATCCGACATGTGTACTGAGGTCAAGGTACATCAGTGTCTGATCGCTCCACCTATCACTTTTTGAGCGACAGTAGGCTCAAAGGAATTAGACCCAGGAGGACAGCACTGTTAGAAGAAAGCATAAACAAGCCCGGCTAGAATTTGCCAAAATGCATATTGACAAGACACAGAAAACCAAGCTCCATTGTTGTTTAAACTGCTGTTACGTTAAGAACTGGTTCTAATAAAGATCTGTGAAGTCCATTCAAGTTTTATCCTGCGTTGACCCCTGATAATTGCTGCCAAAACACATTGGCTGTTTTTATAGGACTTTTTACCAACAATTAAAAAATGACCTTGGACCCTCTTCCGATTTTGGTCTTTAACTCCTTTCTGTAACTCTGTGGTTTAAGCTACCATTAGGTGGCCATCAAGGGAAGCCTTGCTGTACGGGAGCCGCCTCGCCAGAGCCATTGAGCTTGCATGAAGTTTTCCTTCATCTGATTATACATTCAAGTCTAAAAAGTTCCCAGCACCTTGGAGTAGGTTGTTCTGAAGGTTTATAAAGAAGACATTCCCAACCCAAGGACCTGCCTTGTATCACCAGCTCATCTTTCTGGTGTAACTTTTCAGTCTATAGAGTTTTGACATTTTTAATAACCCAGACCGATATAGTATGTAGTGAATATTTTGTGTAATAAAATTGAAAGACTAGCGTATCCCAAGCCATAGGGGATTTATCCACCGATTGTAATGATAATTTGGCGTCCTCACTAGGGGTTGCCGTTAAAGCTCATAATCAGCCGCTGTGCAGCATAAAGGAATTTTAAGAATGTGTTCTCACAGGAGTGTAGAAAGGAAAATAAGGGAACAAAAACCCTTCCAGAGCATGGCAAGTTGAAACATGCTAAAGAAAGGTAAAGGTTACCCTTAACTCATTCAACACTAAAGACAATTGCAAATCAGTGCAAACTTTAGACTCCATAGCAACGTAAAAGTATATCCATTTCCTTTTCATCCACCAATATTTCTCCATAATGTCAACCCACCTTCCTTCGCAATATCCCCCACCCCATCCACCCTCTTGTAGGAGAATGTGGAGGTAAAGTTTGACAGTTAAATAAAACAAAAGGTTACAATAGACACAAGCAATGTGATCAGTAGGTGTGTAATTGATAAAGCAGGGGGAGGTAAAATCAAGGCAAATTTTATGTTCGCTAATATGGTAGTAGAGTTGAGCTAAAAAAAGGGGAAAAAGAACATTTGGGTTATACAGGATACAGCTTTTCTTATTAGTACACTCAGTAGAATGAGAGAAGGAGAAAATCCACCTTTCCAATACACTGTTCAAAAGGCGGGAGGCTAGAAGGTTTTTAACCACTTCGGCCCCGGAAGGTTATACCCCCTTCATGACCAGGCCATTTTTTTTTTTTTGCGATACAGCACAGTGTTATTATAACTGACAAGTGCAACGCTGTACCCAAATAAAATGCATGACCTATTTCCCCCTACAAATAGAGCCTTCTTTTAGTTCATCTCTTTTTTAGCATTATAAAAACAAAAAAATAAACGCAAACACACAATATTTAACTTTCTGCTACAAAACATACCCAATAAATAAAAATACAATTTCTTTAGGAATTTAGGCCAATATGCATTCCGCTACATGTTTTTGGTTTTAAATAAAAAAAAGAAAAATCCCAATAAGCGCATATTGACTGGTTTGCGCAAAAGTTATAGCTTCTATAAACTATGGGATATTTTTTATTATTATTTTTTTTTTTTTTACTAGTAATGGCAGAGACTTCTAGCAGGACTGCGACATTGTGGCGGACAAATTCGGACACTAAGTGACACTTGTGCTAAAAAATATGCACGGTCATTGTACTATTGACACACTGGCAGGGAAGGGGTTAACATCAGAAGCAATTAAAGCATTAAAGGTGTCCCTAGGGAGTGCCTTTTAACTGTGTGGGAGGTGCTTGTACTGTAAGAAGACAGTTTCTGCTTATATCAGAAACACAAGATCTGTCTTTTCCCGTCACAGAACGGTGATCTGCCTTGTATACATAGGCAGACTGTCATTCTGTCTGCCTCAGGAAAGATCGGTGGGTCCCGACAGACAGACAGCGAGGAAGCTGGACGTGCTGGATTTGCTCCCACTGTGTCCAATCATAGCGGGAACGGGTCAACGGCACCCCAGAAGAAAAAAAAAATCCTGTACAGGTCCGTGATTTCAGACTAAAGGGCCGCCCTGCTGCAGCATATGCAAGTGTGGCAGTCCTTAAGCAGTTAACAATGGAACCACCAAAGACAACTATAGCCTAGTACACACTATGGCTACTTACACAGGGCTTCAGTGAAAAAATGTATATGCGATTATGCCACATTTGTGGTGCAGTCTTTTTAAAGAGCATAAGACTCAAAAATCACACCAAAAATACATTACGGGTAAATTTTTTGCCCCATTCTCCATTGCCTTCAATGAAAAGGTGAGTTTTTGGTGCTCCAAAAAAATGCCACAAGCAACATTTTTTTCACCTCAATGGAAGCGCACCACCCCAGTGTAAATACATCCATTGAAGAAAAAAAAAAAAAAAAAAGGAAGAAGAAAAGAAGGAAGGTCTGAAGCCTGAAGAGCTTGGGAGGAGATCCTGTACCAACTAACTAGTACAGCGATCTACCCCCCCCCCCCCCCCCGAGCTATTGCGTTTTGACACAAAAGCTCAGCCAAGGGCAGAGAGCACTGACCAGCAGATTTCTTTTGGTCATGCCATTTTGACAGAAGCCGGACCAGCCAAATGTCGTCCGGTTTCTGAACCGGCTGATACGGCTCAAAATTCAGCCCGTGTGTATGGACCTTATGGCTTCAGATATACTACCAAAACTCTGGCGACTGGATGAGAAATTCTGGAGAATATATTAAAATGTTAAGACATACACACACTTTTTGTATGCTAGTCTCATATCAAAAACATAAGTTACTAGCGTTACGAAAATTCTTGTACGACAGAATACAACTTCCCACGATGATGACATGTATTCTTTCGTTGTTGCATGTGTGGTCTTGTACGCCAAAAAATAAATAAAACACCACACAAACACAAAAATACTGTACTGATCAAAGGAAAGGTGTTAATTTTGTTATATTACAAGAAAAAAGTTTCATGCTTGTCCCTTCGGATACACTGTCATGATCGGCTCTCGAAAGCCGTCTAACGATCAGATTATCGGACAATTGCTCCAAAATCGATATTTTTCATCCGATTTTCTTATCATGTGTACCAAGCATTAGGAGGGTAGCAAAAAAAATAAAAAAGTTGCAAGCCCACCATATATTTTTACCTGTTCATAACGGCATGCTTAATGCAGTCCTCAAACTAGCACGGCTTATAATGATATGCTTCCTATAGTACATTTGGCTCGGTCATGAAAGAGAAACCAGCAAAACCTAATAAATATAGTAAACAACATACTTTTAATAAGTCCTAAAATACTAGTGGTTACATTGCCGTTTTTGGAAGCCCAGTCATATTCTCTGTGGGAAACACACTGCATCGTGCAGAATGATGGCAATAGCCAACCACATGCTTCAGTGCGATTTGTTGCTGGAGCCAAAGTCAAAACGTGAGTGGCAGCTATGACACTCATTGGGAACGGTTCATCCCACTACTAGTTCATTCTATTCAAGAATTTGACAGACTTCCTGAGCCATAGTGAGAGATAACTTGGTAAAAACTCATACAACCCCCATGTGTTTATACTCAGATGTCAACAGAATATACCTACATGTAATTTGTGATGCACACCAATGATATCACATGCCCATCAGCCCAAAAAAATAAATATATTAAAAATAAAAAATAAATCTGCTAAAACCACATCTATGGGAGGCAATGCAGAAAAGGGTTAGTACTAAATAATGCACAAAGATGGTTTGTGTTACAAGAAATATTTGATGTATAGATAGGTGTCATAATGCAGTGGCCAGGGAAAATGCCTTGTAGTTACATCACAAAAAGAATAGAAGGTGACAATTTCATGCGACTACACAGCATATGGTTCTACAGTTTGTGTGCAACTTCACAGCCATCGACCTAATGAGGTGCATCACAGCGGTTTAGAAAGCTTGGCTCATAACCGCAACTGGTCATTGCTCAACTACAATCAGAGAACACGGAGATAGACTTGAAAGTAGCCAAGACTACTTCTGTTCAGTCCGCTTCACACAGACTCTTCTTAAAGCGGGGGTTCCACAGCAGATTGTTTTTTTTTTTTTTTTTTTTTGCATTCAATATAATTTGTAGATCACCAATTAGTACTCGCATGTTTTGTGACTTCAAACCTCCCCTGTCTGCTTTTGGGCAAAAGATTAACTTTTAAAATCAGCTCTAGAAAGTTTCCATTTTGCTTGTGTGGCATTGTGAAGCCCACAAGCACTGACTTCCTGGAGGCTGCGAGTTAGCTCTACACGGCGCCTGCGCACCGACTAGGAGCCGTGTAGAGCTGACTGCGCAGACGCCGCGTAGAGCCGACTCACAGCTCTACATGTTCGGCTACTTTCGGAAACTCTGTTGAGGTTCGTGACGTGCCTGCGCAGTACGGGGGGTTCTTTATCCGCCACTAAGGCACAAGGAGAACATAAAAACTCTGTACATGTAATGTCCTGGTTGGGATATGAGCCCAAAATCCGAGTTCTGCAAGCAGGAGTGCCAACCACTAAGCCACTGTGGCATTTAACTGGGCAGGGTTGAATTCTAATTGTGATTCATTCCAATCCTAACCCAGCAGCTGCACAGCTACCTTTCAGAACAGACTGTATGAATGGGTTTCCTATTAAATGATGCTGTAATCTGTGAGGCTGGACTACTTTGGGACTCTTCCTGTAGGTGTAACTGGGTGGGATTGAATGGCAAAATTAGGATGATGTCTTCCATCTCACCACCATCAGAGCTTTAAAGTACAGAGGGGTGTGTTCTAGGCGAGACATTGAGCAGGAAGTGGCTGCAAGGCCCTCAGTCTACATCCAGACTATAGAGGAGAGCTGCACAAATAATTGTTAAAAAGAAAAATATATTGCAATCTTGGTTCAACCCTCTTCATGATCTTAATCAGACATTACCAGCGCAGAGCCATTCTCTGCTCAGAGCTGTTGGCAGGAAGAAAGAAAAAAAGCCAAACTGCAGCGGCTGATTGGCAAGTGGTTAAAAAAAGGTCTATTATTGCTCTACATGCTTTGCCTATTTTGCTTAACATTTAGACAAGGTCAATGTTTCCCTCAATTTAACCACTTCTCTACCCACCCATAGTCATAAGACGTCCATAGATGGGATCTCCCGGCCATACGACGTCCTGGGCCTCCCGGCCATCTAGGGGGGGCACCCGCGATCATGGCAGGACCGTGGATGTGTGTGTAAACATACAGATCCAGGTCCTGTCAGAGGTGAGACCGATGGTGTGTTCCCAGTACAGAGGAACATAGAGCGGTCTCCTCCCCTTGCGAATCCCCTCCCCCTACAGTTAGAATCACTCACTAGGGAACATATTTAACCAGTTCAGCGCCCCCTTAGCGTTAACCCCTTTTCCTGCCAGTCACATTTACATAATCAGTGCAGTTGTATAGCACCAATCGCTGTATAAATGCGAATGCTCCCAAAAATGTGTCAAAAGTGTCCGACATGACAGTCGCAATGTCACGGTCACAAAAAAAAAAAAAAAAAGCCATAAAAAACTATCCCCTATTTTGTAGACGCTATAACTTTTGCGCAAACCAATCAATAAACGCTTATTGATATTTGAAAAAATTGATATTTATTAAATCAAAAAATATTGTGTTTTTTTTTAAATGTCGCCCCTAATTGTTTATAGGGCATAGGGGATCAAATACCACCAAACAAAAGCTTGATTTGTGAAAAAAAAAAAAAAAAAAAAAAAAAAAAACGGACTTAAATTTTGTTTGGGTGCAACGTCGCACCCAAACGTAGTGCCAAATCACAAAAAGTGCTCTGGTCAGGAAGGGGGTAAATTTCCGGGGCTGAAGTGGTTAAACTATTCTGACCACATTGGGGTTAAAAAAATAAAAAATGATATTCAAAAACGAAAAAAAACACACAGCACAAACTTTTATCACCACATGTTGCAAACATTGTAGAAATTAAACATATTGGGCCCTTTAATGACATTTACTCCTCATATTAAGGCGAACGACCATCAAAAATACAAAACTGCTGGAATGCCGCTGCAAACAGACAGCAGGGAGTCAGATTTAAAAACGCGCTCGCCTCTCTGCCAGGCAAAAAAAATTCCACGGTCGGATTTAGAAGTTAAATATGTTGAAGGGGGGAGTGAAGTGATGTCTAATACAAGTGTGTTCCTCTAACCAGTAGGTGTCTCTGCTCAGTGATATGCACGGGAAGTCCCCTTGTGTTTAGAATGGGAACCATGGAGACCAGAGTTAAATATGAAAACACAGTGATGCCGGCGTATTTTAAATAGCGCCTGGAGGCATTAGGATACAGGTGGCGCGGAGGAGGTTTATAGCTTGTATCTTCGGGAAAAACAAATATCTGTCCGCATAGACCTTAACCCTTTCAGGGTCTGAAGAGGTCATTTTTTTCCCTCAAGAATTTTTTTTATATATATACATACATACATACATACATACATACATACATACACACACACACACACACACACACACATATACACACACACACACACACACACGAGAAGAAGGAGTTCCAGTGCATGGAATCTAGATATTTATGAAAAATAGAAAAAATATTTTAAATGCGACTCACCAGACAGAAATGATAAAGACAAACTTATGATTTAGCATTTTTTTTTAAATAACTAAAAAAATTAAAATAAACACCCTGCAACTGTATCCTGTGAAGCTACGCGCCCGTCATAGATTCAAACTTGACAAGGGTGGGTATGACGCCTGTCATTGAAGCATGAAGCCAGCAATCAGTTCAACAAAACCGCACACGTGACTCATGTGAATGTCACCTGCAGCAATATGTATTTCCCTGCTGAAATTTTAGAACATGGGCATCTTTGTGTGCAGCAGTTGTAATTCTGCCTCTAACAATATTTTCGGTGACAGAATTAACACTATTTTAGTCTACTAAAATACGACTAAAAAAGGACATATTAGTCAAATTACTATATCGAAATTTAACGTCAAAATTAACACTGGTTTAATATCACAACTGCTAAATCTGTGTCTGTAGTGCATGTTCAAACCTTAATACTAGGGGTCAACCGATATCGTTTCAGGGCCAATACCAATTTTTCAGCTGCCTTTAAGGTCGATATTCTGTAGCTTTCGTTTTTATTTTTGCACTGTCTTTTACATTTTGTGACAGTAATAGCCAGTGACAGGTACTCTTAATGGAGGGATCTAGGGATATAAGACCCCAAAACACCTCCACTGCACTTAAAAGTATTCAAAAAGTCAAGATCAGCATTTTTAAATACTTTATTTTTTTAAACTGGCGCCTTTAGGATGCCAGTAATCCAGGAAGTGATGTCATGACATCACTTCCAGGTTACTATATTCGAGACCCGAACAAAGAGATCGGCTTTTTTAGGGTCTCCAGGCAGCTGACAGACGTGTCAGCTGGTCGCTCGGGCCTCACAGTGGGACAGAAAACCGAGGCAGAGCAGAAGGATAACGGCCGAGCGGTATCGGTTGTTAGTGCAAGAAAGTGGACCGCCTGCTCTGCATGCATCATCCCCGGTACAACCACTTAAAGCAATAAATCGGCAGGTTTGTTACCGGCACCGATTCTTAAAAAAAAAAAGTGAATATTGAACGCCAATAATCGGTCAACCCCTACTTAAATACCATATAATAACATGTTATTACATGTTTACACCAGAAGTATACGATGAGTTTGGCAATTCTAGAGAAACGCATCACAATCCTACTAAACCCATTCGATTTTGGTTGACTACAATGCACTGGAGGTTTAAATAGGACTAAAACAATACAGATGACTAAATACGACATTTTAGTCAAAAGGCTAGGACTAAAACCAAATCATGATTCGATGTCAAAATGAACACTGGCGTGTAGGCTGGTGTGAACTCAGGCGAACCTGATCGGACGCTCCAGTCTACCCTATGGAGCGGTGGATGTCGCTTACATCTGCCGCCATCCGATCCTGTCCGCAAAATCCAGACGGATGGTGGTCCTATTTTCCATCTGTCTGGCAGATCGATGCGATCGAATATGGACAGGCAGTCCATTATCCCCAGAGAGGAGAGTGGAGACAGGTCCGTCTCCGCTCACTGTGCAGAATGGTCATCGACCTGTCATCCGTCTGCTCAGCAGAGGGATCCCCCGTTGAGCAAGCGGATTCCGTTCCACGGAGTTGCCCGTGTGAAAGGGGTCTTACTGATGGGACATAGAGCTGAATATGTTCACAGCTGTTTCTGACAATAAACCTTGCCAAGCAGTAGTGATGGGATAGACCTGGTCTACCAACTGAAATGACACAACGGTCTTATTACAGAGCTGCAAATTGATATATGCTGTGCACTTTGCAGAAGGCATTCACATGCTTGAGCAGCCCGACTTGTATTTATGGTCAAGCCAAATTTAGAGTTGCCATACTTCTACAAGGCCTTAATGTAAAATATTAAATATAGACTCAGGAGCACAGAAAAAAAAAAAAAAAAAATTCCCCAAGCTATAGAAAAATAGACTAAAAACATGGCCTTCATGAATAAACAATATGAGAAAAAGGTGTCGGAATTGCTGATAATCAACCTAATGTGACAAGAGGAATTTGAATCACTGCACAATGCAGGAAAATACACGCCACAACGCATGGTAAAGAAGAACAAAATTGCATGCATTTTGACAACGCAAAGCGTTATTCCAGTCTATTATACAAAAAATATATGTGTGCCTCTACGATTTTACTTAGCTTGATTAATATAACTTTTCCATGACTTTAGGGCCAAGCTCCACCAAATGCCATGCCATGTCTGGAGTGGTCAGTCTTACTGGAACATAGAATAGCAAATAGTGGCTTTTAGACATGAATTCGGGGGAAAACAATGCTTTAGCAGCAAACTGAACATAAATCAGAAAGGAGCACAGAAGAGACGTTTCTATATAATTAAATAACTAGTATTCAGCCATACATGCTTACAGGCAGGACTTGATATGATGTCAGATAGGCACTTTTAGCGCTGGTTTCAATCAAAGCAGTTGTAAAGTCTAATTTCTTTTTGTGCAAGGGATTTCCATAGAGCAACCCCTTAAAGCCTTTTCTGGGGTCCCCCACTGATGCTCTCCAATCCTCCTCTTCTGTGCGTGCCCCCATAGCAATGGGGGGGGGACATGTGTATTCATAGACACACGCAGCATGGCCCAGCCCCCAGTTCCCTCCTCGCAGGATTTGACTGGCAGCTGCTGGAGCGAATGGCTCCTGCCGCAGATACAACATCGCGCCCAGGCCTCCGTAGGTCACAGAGACTGCCAGGGACCATCTGGTCCTCATGATTCTCTATGGTAAACTCCAGCCATCGGCGGATTCCTTTTTCGGCACACAGATAGCATGGGCGAGCCGGTAGACGCACCAATGTTGACGGGAGGGGGAGAAGTCTGTAAAAACAATCAAGCAGCTGAACAAGCATTATTCAGATATCTCCACTCAAAGTCCAGGACGTTATATGATGGCCTTGGGTGGGAAGTGGTTAAATAAAGTCTGTAATATGTTACACAACCAACTTTGAATGCTTTATTAAACAGTGTAAAAAAGAAAAAACACACGACTGTTTATTATGTTTTTTCGAGCACTACGAAATGGATAGAAATAAGGCTTCCTGTACACATGCTTTTAGCTGCTGTTTGTGAATAACATTTTATGAGCGTTTGTGCGCGTCTTTGCATTTTTACCATAAAAAAAAAAAAAAAAAAACTCTCCTTGCCATTTTGTCATATAATTATTTTTTTTACCATTTCTAAACGCTTATGCCTCAAAATTCCTCTAAAAATTGTATGTGTGAATGGACTCATGGGCTAAAACATACGCTAAATGAGACTAAAAGCAGCTGCAAAAATTTCCTGTGTGCATGAGGGCTTAAGCAGCCCCGGAAGTGTCAGATTCTACTCTACAGACTCCACTACCACTAGGTTATGGCTCCTAACAAGGCACTGAGCCTGACAGTGGCAAATAATTGCAGACAGCTGTAGTTATTGCACTGTCATTATGCAGCCCTGACAGCTCTGGAAGGACAGTTATATTCAAACTAGTACTGTTTTTGGCCTCTGTGCGGTCAGTATCCAGAGCAAGGTTTTGCATGGAGCCACGGCCATTAGCAGAAATGCTAAAAGATTAAAAAGATGCGTGGACTTCCCTACCCTTTCCTTTGGGTATGAATTATTTCCTCAATCAGTCCCTTTTCCTGAGAAACCATCAATTGTTCAGAAGCATTTTTTACCTACCGCTGTACAAGTACAATATCTCGACTAGGGTAGGACGTGTCAACCACCATTCTACCTGCAGGCCAACAGAAGTTCATTGATCCGCTGAGCTTCAAGCTGTTCTCCTTGCCGATTAGAACTCTAAAGGGATATTTGAGGGTGTCGCAGTACAACGCACATTAGTTTGCTGTAGTGCCAAAGACTTTAAAACAAAATCAGATTTAGAGAGCTAGAGGTCACCTAAAGTCAGAGGCGCTGCCCTTTACACTAATAACCTAGCACTGTAGTTAAGATGATAATAAACAACTAGAGGGCTCTGGGATTTGATATTTATAATGCATGTTAGCAAATCAGGAGACGGTATGATAAGCCAAGCAGTTGACAAGATAGTAAGTGTCAGACTTCAAAGGATCTTTATCCTCCAATTCTCAATCTGTACTCTCAATCTGTACAGCTGTGTATTAGAATAGCTGAAAAGTAATGTGGACAACACCAAGGTACCAGCATATATCCTTGACTTGGATCACTAGTCCACCATGACACCCCAAAATCTCCACATTTTCAAGATCTGGCTTAAACTTTTCGCAACTCCCTGGTCAAGTGGTGCGAAACCTCAATGTCCAATATCTACTTTCTTGTCAGATTAGCATATCAGGGATCTCAGGGTACTACATAAATGGGACTGAGAAGGTTTGCTTTACACTAGATGCCATTTTACCAAAAGAAAGAGTTCCACCAGGACTTTGAACCTGCGGTCCAAGAGCGTCAATGAATGCTGATATATTTTTAAATATTTTTTCGTTAACAATGAGTTTACACTTCAAGAACACCTGCGTCCAAAGAGATTTGACAACGTACTCTTTACTAGACATTTTATTTTCCCAAAAGAAAAATATCCCACCTCTTTACACTCACGCATTCATGTCATTCGTTTTAAGAATTTCTACTACACGCCATGATGTCCTGGAGCGCGGTCTTTGAGAAATGCTGCTGAACCAGATGGGAATGCTTATTCAAAATCTGAGTCTAGCCCTCTACAATTTTGTAGCATCAACCAACCTTCCTAAATTGTTGAGAATGAATGTCTTGATGCAACTTTTTGAAAGGATTATTGTAACCCAACCATTTATAAAAACACCCAAGACCAAAAATAGCTCAAACCAGTTTACAAAATTAAAGCTGCTTATGGTATAGGTATTGGAGCCATAAGCCCTGTACAGACGTTCAGTTTTCTCAGCGGTAAAAAGTCACTTGAGAAAACCGAGGGGAAAGCAGAGAACCCGGCAGGAAAACTGCCATGGAGCTTTGGCCAGGAATCCCAGCACCATCGGCACTGACTCGCAGTGTTTCCCATAGGTAAGTAGTAAATCTGGCGGGAAAAAAAGAGAGCAGGTCCTCCATTTTCCCACTGGGATTCCCAGCTGTTTTCCTGACGGGAAAACAGAGAAGGCATACAAACATCGGTTTTCCCGGCCAAAAGCTCCCCTGGCAGTTTTCCTGCCGGGAAAACCAGTCGTGTGTATGAAGCTTTACTTTAGAAAACCTGTGTCCTTTGTGCAAGACCACACAAGACTTTTGGCCAGATATTTTGTCAAACCATAGATGGATGAAAAGTCATCTGGTTCGACAAGAACCGGGCCAATTTCGATCCATCTATGGCTAGGGCTAGTTGTACTAAAGCCGACCTATCAACTTCAGTACAACAAGCCTGTCAGGTTTTTCTTGTGCAATCACTGCCAATGGCCATAGCCGCCAGCAGTGATCAGTGTTTTCTGACAGTGGGGAAACCTCCTGCTGTCAGGATACAATAGAGCAGGGGGGGGGGGGGGTTCCCCTATTAACACTGACTGTGTTAATGGGGGGGGGGGAAGCGAGCGAGTGATATTCTTTACTTCAACCTACACTTACGGCTGGGTTCACACCTAATACGGATGTGGCTCCCAACAGGGGTCCTGGTTCACCGTTTCAGGTCAGATTTCAGCGCAAATGTTTGTCAAAATTTGGACCTGAAACGGGCCAAAAAACACACAGGACTTCTGAGCCACAGCAGAGATATGTGAACGATTAAATCTACTATTGCAAATTGGAATGCAGGGAACCTAAAGGAAAGAAAATTTCATAATCTATGACTTGCATAAGCCTGGTACTAAAAATAAATACAGACAGAGGAACTTAATTTGACAGTGGATTTGGTTTTCCAACCTGCACTAGGCTTTGCACCATGAAATTCTTATGAAAAAACTATAATAATGAGTGACGTTAATTACATACATGTGGTGAGGGACTACCAGGCTTTTCCCATGAGATTTACACAATGACACAAACGCTGGCTTCAGTTTCGATAGCAACAACACAAGAACAATGTCACTTGGGGTACCTTTGCATCACAACAAGATAATGGAGAGAGTGTTCACTGCCCAAAAGGATTGAACAACCACTTTGTTAACTGTGGCACCAGTTAGCCCGGGGATAGGCATCTACGGCACTTTAGCTGTTGTGGAACTACAAGTTTCATGAGGCACTGCAAGACTGACAGCTACAGGCACATCTCCAGAGTCACCATGGGATTTGTAGTTTCCCCACACAGTTTGAGTGTCAAAGATGCTTACTCTTGGCTAATGTACCCATTATTTATCTGATGAGAGGAATATATGAACAAGCATTTCCAGAAAGATCATTCAGATCAGAAGACAATTACAGTCAACTGCAGTTTTCCTATATTATATAGAACATTGTCAAGGCTACAACCATGGGCTTCTGCCTTGTATTTTTTTTCCCAATGGGTATGGTAAAAGTTTTCCGCACTGTGTTATAAAACCCAAAATAAAAATGTAATATTGCAGCTTACCAATCATTAAATATAGTGGCTGCATTAGTTTACTTTATTGTTAGACTTTTTCTCCTTTATTTTCACTTGGTAATCTGGCCAGTAACACACTCCCTGTCTTAGGCCGGTCATACAAGGTTCAAATCTCAGCCAGTTCAGCAGGAACCGGTCAAGATTTGAACCATTATTGGGCAGGCTGAATGTACCAAATTGATTGAGCAACTTGGGTACAACCAACCTGCGTCTTGCAATTATTTTTAGCAGCTACTATAGCCACTATCAATAACCACTGTATTCTCCTGGTGGGGATGGCTTCCCCCACCGGGAAAATAATAGCCTTGCATGAGGGATTCCCCCATCACCACTGCATGTTGTTGATGATGGGGGGGGGGGCTGAAATCAAGCAAATTTCTTTCCTGAAACTCGTTTTTGGCCGGCCCTAAAGGTGTCTCGACTCTGGATGGAAAAGCGACAGAGGCACATTTCTACAGTAGCATTGTCAATCTGCGGAAAGGGTAATGTTGGACATACTAGCAGATTTGGATGGACTTTAATAAATGAAAGCTGAACTCCTTTATAAGCAGTTAGACCCCTTTCACACTGGGGCTGTTTGCAGCGCTATTGCGCAAAAAATATCACCTGCAAAGCAACTTGAAACAGCGGCTGCTATTTCTCCAGTGTGAAAGCCCTTGGAGGACGTGAAAAAAAGTCCTGCTAGCCCCATCTTTGGAGCGATGTTGTATACCAGTCCTCCACCGCTCCTGCCCATTGAAGGCAATGGGACACCGTGGCTATATCGTCGGCAAAGCGCCTCTGCAGAGGCACTTTGCGGTGGTTTTTAACCCTTTTTCGACCGCTAGCAGGGGAGGGGAAAATGTCACGCTAGCGCAGCGAAATTAGCGGTAAAGTGCTGCAAAAAATTGCGTTGCTTTACCGCCACAGTGTGAAAGGGGCCTTACAGCTAGGCCCCCCCCTTTTGCGATAAAGATTTTACATAAATAAAAAATGATTACTGTAAGCTCCCCATGTCAGTGTTAAATGGTCTGTCTAAACCTCTAATTGCAACTTTTACAAGACCAGGTAAAGTAAGTTGAAAAATAGCAGACTAAAGGCGGCCATACACGGTTCGAATTTCGAAACAATTTTCTTTCAAAAATCGTATGAAAGAATTTTCGATCGTATTTCGCACCGTTAGTGGGCTGCAGCAACAGCCGATTTTCGTGCGGCAAACAAATTTGAGAAATCCGACATGTTGGAAATTTTTTGAAAAACAAACGATTTTCTGATCAATGATGGGAGAATTGCACGAGAAATGCAATAGAACAAAAAAAAATGCACTTGCTAGAAAAAAAATAGAGAAACGAACATTTCAAAAATCAATCAATGGTGGCATCATCGGATCACAAAAAAAAAAAAACGTTCTGATTTTGAAAAAATAATTGTTCTAAATTCGACCGTGTATGGCCTGCTTTACTGGACGGATCAACATGAAGTGAAGAGCCTCTTCCGAGGCCCCTTCCATCAGGGTGGACTGATCGGGTCCACCTGTCAGTTTTTTGACAGACTTGATCGGACCATCTATTGCCCTCTAAAAGGAGAGGCGAATGTCAAGGGACATGTGACACCCGCCGATCCAATCTGCCTGTCCACTAAAATCAGACAGATTTGGTGGATCGGCTTGGGTGACAGTCAGATGGAAATAGACGGTCCGTTTCCATCCGACCGCCCATAGAAGAGAGCAGGCTGTGTGTCACCACTCTGCATAAGCAGACACAGAACCGTCATCGGCCTGCTCAGTGGAGATTAGCGGAAAAATTGCCCGTTGAGCAGGCAGATTCACAGGTGGAGGGGGGGGGGGGGGGGGTCTTAAACAAAAACAAAAGCAACCACCACATTCAAAGTGGAACTAATCTCTACTTTTTCATATTTTGGGATCTTGGGCAGAAACCCTGCAAATCTGCTTGTGATCTCAAATGGCACTTCATTAGTGGCAAAACACACCATGTGTGTTTGGGCGACATTGATTTTTAATGGCACCTAAACGCGGTGCAGTTTTGCTGCGATAAGTCTTGTGGCAAATAGAACTGTGCAAAGCTTGTCGCCCTAAAAAAGGAGCAGGAGCTTCTTTTTTGGACAACAAGCTTTGCGCAGTCGCGCACGACAATCACGACAAAACCGCACTGTGTTTAGATACCATTGACAATGAATGGAACCCGAACATGCATGGGGTGTTTTGCCACTACTGCAGTGCGATTTGGGACTGCAAGCAGAACCGCAGCGATCCCAAAACGCCATCTTAGCCTTGGTTTGATCTGCAGTTGCCATGGTGCTGCACATTGATCAGTTTCGACACAATCCTTTTATTGGATTGACAGTTCAGTTAGTAACTGACAGATGTCATTTAAGTTATTTACAGCATGCCCTGAATGTAACTGCTTTTGAAAACAATTAAAGTAATGGATTTAGTTCCCGCTTAAAAAATTGGAAAGCTTCTATATTACACCGCTTTAAATTATATTCTGCGCTATAGCAATACAACTGCGAAGACATTTTATTGGATCGGATCTAGGAAGGGCGCGAACGAGACACTGCTCTGATGCCATCATGATCTTATAACAAATAGATGACTTTATTGTGAACCAAAAGAGTTTGGGCCGAGATCTTGCTTCCTGCTATCGCTACACTACAGCTCAAATGTTGCCAATGCACATAGCAAAGCAGAGTTGTGATGTATCCAAGGGCAACAAAAATAAACAACCCTCGCTGGTCGATCTAAAGAGACTGTGGAAAACACAGGATGAAGCCAGGAAGTCGCACTAAAAAAAAAAAAAAAAAAAAAAAAGGGGGGGGGGGCAGGGGGTTGTGCTAAACATATAAATAATAATATAGTACCATCAATACACACCCTCAACCTGAAACCAAGAGGACAGAAAGATTACATTGATAAAACAAAGATCGCTCCCAAATTACTATAAACAAATTTCAAGGGGATGCCCGGGAAATTTGCGACTACCGGAAAGCTCTTTGTCACAGTGAGCTCCCAGCTGAAGGGAACAGGTGTGAGAAATAAGAGGACATCTGCTCATTTGGATGGCAGGAAAATAAAACAATATGATGGACTGCGCAACGTCTCCCATTTCTGCTCCTATGAACTTTACCCTGCATGGCTCCTATCAGTACAAAGTGACTGCATCAGAGTGCTGTGCCTCCTCTTTAAGGCCTCATTCACACCTGTGGCTGGAAGGGGGGCAGTAAAAACAAGCTGCCTTTTTACCCCCCTCCAGCTGCTACAGCAGCCATACTAGAGAACATGGGTTGGGATCAATGCTTTGCAAAAATGATCCCCCTATCACGTTCAGCAGCCGCCCGCCGGAAGAGACCTATTTACGTAAATGGGCATGTGACGCAACAACCTCACAAGCGCATGCAAAGCACAAGGCTGCAGCACAACAGTGTGCTTTTTTAGGGAATAAAAGAAGCAGTGGGGAGGCAAAACAAATCCTTCTCATTGCCTTTAGAGTACCCCCTGAAAAGTGGGTATTTGACAGGCCACTCTTTGGCGAGCTTCCACTATTGTAAATGAGCCCTAAGGGCTGGTTTATAGCACATGCAGTCAGACACATTATAAAAGCAGAACCTCACTCTAAATGGGAAGTTCTGCTTAATGCCTTCCTTCCCCTTCTAGGGAACTTTTTTGTTGTTGGGGGAGGCAAGTACCTGGTTTCAACAGGTACCCACTCCCACTTTCGGATGGATCGCCTAGGCCAGTGATGGCAAACCTTGGCACCGCCAGATTTTTTGGAACTACATTTCCCATGATGCTCATGCAATCTGCAGTGTAGGTGAGCATCATGGGAAATGTAGTTTCAAAACATCTGGGGTGCCAAGGTTCCTCATCACAAGCCTAGACGATTCCACTAGAGCAGGGGTGTCAAACTGGCGGCCCTCCAGCTGTTCCGAAACTACAAGTCCCATCATGCCTCTGCCTGCGGGAGTCATGTTTGTAACTGTTAGCCTTGCAATGCCTCATGCAACAGCTGGAGGGCCACCAGTTTGACACCCCTGCAGTAGAGGTTCTCCAGCCTGTGCAACCTTCTGGGACACATCAGGTTCTAGAAGGCTGCTGGACCAGTCACACAGCACATGCTCAGTGGGAAGTCCAGCTGTAAGAAGTCATAACTGCCCTCCCACAGTTAACATGCCAATGCTGGGAATCTCAGAGACCAGGAAAGAAACAACCTGGGGGGGGGGGGGCACAGGATCCTTAGACAGGTAGGTATCCTTAAAGTGGGTGTAAACCTCAGATATGAAATATGAACAAAGCCTATCCCGTCTATAGTGTTTAATGGTCTCAATTAAGAGCTATAAGACCCTTTTCACATTGAGGCAGTTTTTAGGCATTTTAGCACTAAAAATATCACCTCTATTGCGCCTGAAAACTGTCTCCCCAGTGTGAAAGCCTGAGTGCTTTCACACTGGGATGGTGGCGCTTGCGGGACAAGAAAAACAAAGTCCTGCAAGCAGAATCTTTGGGGCGGTGTAGGAACGCTGTATACAGCACTCCTACACCGCCCCTGCCCATTGGAATGAATGGGCAGCACTTCCGAACCACCGCAACGCAGGCAGTTTTAACCATTTCTTCAGCCACTAGCAGGGGTTAAAAGCACCCAGTTAGCGGTCGAAAAGCGCCCCTAAAACTAGCGGCGCTTTACTGCTAAGGGACCCGCTGCCCCAGTGTGAAAGCAGTATTGACCATGGTTCACACTGGTGCGATTTGACATGTCAAATCACATGCCAATTCGGCGGCAATTGCACCATCCTAATCGGTGCGGCGCCGCACCGGATTTCCAAAAGTCTTTTCTGTACTACTATTGGAGAGTTCATTGACACCTGTGCAGAAACCCACACAGACATCTCTGAAATCGTCCCTGGAATCGGGACTGACATGGGGGAATAAAATCATGCAAGTTCAGCTAAACTTGCGCAATTTCATGCCTGCACTCCGTGTGAACCTTTCTGTCTGCTGCATCGTTCTTCTGCTATCAGCATGAATTACATCTGTTTTGCTGACACCAAAAGAAAAAAAAAAGTGACAGAGGGACCTCCAGCATTTTGACAACCTGAGCTCTTTCCTGTAAGCTGCGTGAAGGGGGGGGGGGGGGGGGGGTGTTATGACCCTTCCCTCCAGTCAGCTCTGTCACACAACAGCAGTGATGTCACCCTTTACACCCACTAATCAGAATGTGGTCATACACACTTGATCAATTTGTCAATCTGCCCTGATGGAAATAATCGTTCTATAGTCAAAAATCAATTTTTGCATGCGACTTGACATGTCAAATTGCATGCCAATTCGGCAATTGCACTGTCCGAATCGGTGTGGTGCCGCACGATTCACAAAAGAAGCTTCTGTCCTACTTTTGGCAACTTCAATAGACAAATGTGCCGCAACCCACGCAGATGTCTCTGAAATCGCCTCCGAGGTCGGGACTGACATGCTGGAAAGAAAATTGTGCGAGTTCAACTGAACCCGCACGAGTTCATTTCTGCTGTTAGGCCCCTTTCAGACGTGCGGACCGTATGTCCGCTTTTTCATCCATCCGTTTGCGGATGAAAAAAGGGCATACATTGGTCCCTACGTGATTGTGGGTGTCAGCGGATAAACATCCGCTGACACCCGTAATCCCCCGCCTCCGCAAAGATCCGATTTTGCAGATGGAAGAATGTCCTATTTTCTTCCGTCTGCGGATCGGATGAACACAGACAGATGGCCCGTGTTCATCCGATCCCCCCATAGGGGAGAGCGGAGGAAAGACAGGGCGGTCCCTGGCACAGTGTGCGGAGACCTCCCTGTCATCTGACGGCGGGGATTTATGGAGCGATCCCCGTTGAGCTTACGGACACACGGAGGCGGATCATTACTGATGTGCCCCGTGCGAAAGGGCCCTTAGTGTGAACCTGGGCTTAATCGAGTCCAAATCATTTGATCAGTTGCGGGTCTGCCGGGTTCTGTAAAATACTGCTTGTTGCATTTTTGGTAAATATTGCAACAAGGTGGAAGATACAAAAAAAAAAAAAAACGCACCTCTCCATTAAAAAGATTAGAAACTGCATTAAAAAAAAAAAAAAAAAAAAACTCACCCGCGGTTCCGTTTTTTACTTTCAGGTCTTTTCTTCACAGGTGCAGAACGCACCAGAATAGCGGCAAAAACGCAAATGCATTTGCACAATGGAACAGTGTATGGCCCATACACGCGATTCGAATATCAGTCGAAAACAATCGGAAGAATCGTACGATTTTCAGATCGTGTGTACACTATTTTCGAGAGCAGATCACGACAGTTCATTCGATCAGACAAGCACGAAAAATTTCCTCGTACGATGCCAGATCGCACGATTTTCGTTTAGTCAGTACAGCCGTCATCTGAAAATACTATACAAATTAGCTACAACACATGACATCACTTCCTATTTTTTTTTCTGGTCGTACGAGAATCTGTGCAACTTTAATAACCTATTTCGTTTTTACTTGCGACTAGTAAGCGAACAAAGTCGTACAATATTCAGTTCTTGTGAACATGGCATTAGATCATCAGTTTCAGAAGCCAGAAATGAAGGTATGGTTGGTTTGCGATATGTGGGGGAGGAGCCACTGGCACTATTCATCCCACCATATACATTGCAATCAACTTTCAATATACCAAAACTACGTAAAAGGAGAATTCATGTACTTGTTGGTAGAGCTACAAGAAACTGCGCCATCAGAAATATGTGTGTGTGTGTGTGTGTGTGTGTGTGTGTGTGTGTGTGTAATTTATATATATATATATATATATATATATATATATATATATATATATATATATATATATAAAGACTTACCAAAATGATGTAATAGGAGGATAAACCTAAACAATCTATTGCATTACAGAAAACCAGGTTGAACCTCAGCCGATGGCAGATCTAATGGGAGATTGTAACATGCACAGTGAGCCTGATGGAGACCATACACTACACAATCAGATTGTACAATCTACCATAGCTCTACCACCAACTATAAAATGTAAGGGCCAGCACATTGGATAAATACTGAACAGACTAGTTATGATTGTATACATATTACATAGTTTTACATCTAGAGAAGGCTACAGTGATAATCCAATAAGACCAGAAGATGTGTGGCTGACCATACACCATGTAATCTGAATGGATACGCTCTGCACAGTCCCCTTTAGGCTCAGGTCACACTGTTGCAATCCAATTTACAGCGCAACTGGTGGTTTGTATATTCTATGGGGCCCAAAATCCAATTCAAAAGTAGTCAAAGAACCTTTAACCAAAAGCATGCAATGCTAAGTTGCATTGATGTGAATGGGCGCCATAGAAAACAATGCAATTTCCATTGCCATACGATTCAAGTCGCATCTGAAATAACAGTAGTGAAAGCTGGATACACACTATTCAACTTTCTTTTGATTGTATCCTTCAGATTTACCACAACCACATAATATGAGGCCAAATCACAAGAGTTTCAATGTGCATGCAATCAGACAGGCGCTTGCACTACATGGTTTTGGTAAATCTGACAAGAAAAGTTGTATAGTGTGTATGAGGGGGGGGGGGGGGGGGGGGTTAGTGTGCAAAACTATGCAATACAAAAGTCAAACCTAAACATTCCATTAGTATCCAATCAGGAAGACCCTTGCACTACATAGCTGTTGGTAGATCTAAAAATAGGATACACACTATACAACCGTCTTTAGATTTACCAAAACCATATAACAGGAAGTCAAACCTAAACACTTTCAATAAGTATGCAATCAGGCAGTCCCTGACACTAAATCTAAAGGATATTGAACAACAAAAAGTTGTATAGGGAGTATCCAGTTTTAAGGTCACCATACAACCAACATTTGATTTACCAAAACCAAAGACATACCTATCCTAGCCGATCAATTTGTATCTGACCAGGAAGGCCCTTAAATGACATGGTTGTCAGCAGATCTAAAGGTGATCGTACAATCAGATAGTAACCGTTAAAAGGAGATTGTACAATCTTTTAACATACACGGTACAATCAGATTGTAACGTGTGTGGTGATCTTAAAATCAGATATTGACAATTCCAGTAAATATTGGCAAGGGTGTGAGGTCAGGGTGACCCTGAGAAGGGGGTCTGGTAGGTGAGATGCACCCCTGAGATCTAAACCCAATATAAAACACATATACTGGCTGCTATGGCAACCACTAAACTTTAGCAGCGCTATAAAAGTTGCCCTCTACCTATTGGTTGATGTCCAGGCCATGGCTAAGTGGAAGCAGCTGCTGTGTGGGTGTCTGTGTGTGTGGATTGGAGATGAGCGATGTGTGTATATGTGTAGAGATGATTGGATAGGACATCCGGCGGCAGAAAGGTTTAATAGACAGAAAGCGGCCGAGTACTCCATTGCTCCTATCTACTTCCTTCAGCCCAGCTCCCTTGCCCTCCCAACCTTGTGGCAGGCTGGGCTGTACGGGTGAGCGCTTCACCTGCGTCCGGCTGGATGCCTGCTGATGTGAAAGTTGTGGGCCCCGCGGTCTCCGGGCTGCTCCTCCGGCCACTGCTGATCGTGTGTCTCCGGTTGGCAAGTAACAGTCTCCACGGCTACAGTCACTATGGCGCCGGGGGTCTCGAGGCAACAGTTGCTATCCTCTCCCTCTGACGTCACCTACGCCTTATCCCCTGCCCACCTTTCCCTCCCGTTGCCTCCCCATTGGCTCGTCGGGACGTGACGACAAGACGTTCGTCAAATAGTGGCGAGCCAGTAAAGGGGCGCTCACCCTGCTCTCGGTATCAGTCTCCTTGACACGGAAGGAAGGCGGGGCTTCGGTCTCGGCGCCGGCTGTGGCGCGCAGCGGCGATTGGTTGTGGGTGGGGGAAGGGCGGTTACTAGGGTAACCGCCAAACCGTGCAAGCCGAAGCGCCGAATGATTGTGTCGTTCCGCGCCGTTTGGGAAGTGACTGGTGAGGGTAATCCTCCCCGCTCGTTCTTATAGGCCCTGTGAGGAGAGGAGTTGGGTATGACGTTGTTGGCTATCACTCGGTGTACAGGCTGTATGCTAAGCTTTACCTCATAACTTTCACAGACTCCATAGCTCACAGCGAGGCTCCTTTCCTACCTCAGCGGTTTGTAGCTCTCAGGGAGGGGGAAAAATCTATTATTCTCTATGGTGGAGGTTCTAGGGTGACCACGTGTCCCGGATTGCCCGAGACAGTCCTGCATTTTGCACGTCTGTCCCGGGCACCTTCATTCCATGACAATAAAGTGTCCCGGAATGAAACTGACAGAGCCACCCCCAGGGCCAATCTGATGCCCCCAAAAAAAGGCCGCCACATCACCTCTTTACTAGGGTGACCAGACATCCCCAGTTTCAAGGGACAGTCCCCTGATTGAGGACACTGTCCCTGGTTTTGTCCCCAGATTGGATTTAATAGGGGGCAGGGGCAATTTCAAAGATAGTCAGTGTAGAATTATAATAAAACAATTAGAATTACACACTCCCGCTCCGCCGTGCCTACTAGCATAGGGGGGTTGTATTTTTTCTAGGGTTGTCCCGATACCGATACTAGTATCGGTATCGGGTCCGATACCGAGTATTTGCGGGAGTACTTGTACTCCCGCAAATACCCCCGATGCCTAATCCGGATACTTTTTTTTTTTTTTTTTTCGGAGTGGGGCGGAATGGGGGCGGAGAGAGGGCAGAGAGTGGGCGGAAAGGGGGCGGGAACCGATCGCAGAGGAGACTGAGGGGGCAGCGAGGAAGGCGGACTGGAGGCGGAGAGGAGGCGGAGAGGAAGCGAAGAAGAAAGCGGAGAGCAGAGCAGTCCCCAGGTATGTATAAAATCACTGGAGAGCTGCTTCTGCTGCCGCTGCCGCCGCCGTCTAGCTGTTCGGCGCTTAAGCCAGGGAACATAACAGCTTTCATTGGAATAGCTGCTGTTCCCTGCCGCGCGTCGTCATGGCCCCTCCCCCTTGTCGGGCGCTTTTCCCAGGATTGGACAGGTGATCTGTCTATCAAAGTGCCCGGACAAGGGGGAGGGGCCATGACGACGCGCGGCAGGGAACAGCAGCTATTCAAATGAAAGCTGTTATGTTCTGCTGAGCGCCGAACAACTAGACGGCGGGGGAAACATAACTGCATATGAGGAGGGAGACATGGCTTCATATGGGGGGGGAGACATGGCTGCATTTGGGGGGGAGACATGGCTGCATATGGGGGGGAGTCATGACTGCATATGATGGGGAGACATGGCTTCATATGGGGGGGAGACATGACTGCATATGAGGGGGGAGTTATGGCTGCATTTGGGGGGGAGACATGGCTGCATATGAGGGGAAGTCATGACTGCATATGAGGGGGGAGACATGGCTTCATATGGGGGGGAGACATGGCTGCATTTGGGGGGGAGACATGGCTGCATATGAGGGGGAGACATGGCTGCATATGAGGGGGAGACATGGCTTCATATGGGGGGGAGACATGACTGCATATGAGGGGGGAGTTATGGCTGCATTTGGGGGGGAGACATGGCTGCATATGGGGGGAGTCATGACTGCATATGATGGGGAGACATGGCTTCATATGGGGGGGAGACATGACTGCATATGAGGGGGGAGTTATGGCTGCATTTGGGGGGGAGACATGGTTGCATATGAGGGGAAGTCATGACTGCATATGAGGGGGGAGACATGGCTTCATATGGGGGGGGAGACATGGCTGCATATGAGGGGGAGACATGGCTTCATATGGGGGGGGAGACATGACTGCATATGAGGGGGGAGTTATGGCTGCATTTGGGGGGGAGACATGGCTGCATATGGGGGGAGTCATGACTGCATATGAGGGGGAGACATGGCTTCATATGGGGGGGAGACATGACTGCATATGAGGGGGGAGTTATGGCTGCATTTGGGGGGGAGACATGGCTGCATATGAGGGGAAGTCATGACTGCATATGAGGGGGGAGACATGGCTTCATATGGGGGGGGAGACATGGCTGCATTTGGGGGGGAGACATGGCTGCATATGGGGGGAGACATGACTGCATATGAGGGGGAGACATGGCTTCATATGGGGGGGAGACATGACTGCATATGAGGGGGGAGTTATGGCTGCATTTGGGGGGAGACATGGCTGCATATGGGGGGGACACAAGGCTGCATTTGGGGCGCATTGCTGCATTTAAAAAAAAGTATCGGTATTCGGAATCGGCGAGTACATAAAAAAAAGTATCGGTACTTGTACTCGGTCCTAAAAAAGAGGCATCGGGACAACCCTAATTTTTTCCATTATCTGTGCCCCTTTCTGATGCTCATCTTCTGGTCGGAGCGGAGGGAATATTTCTTCGGTTTCGGGTGCCCATTCAGCTCCGCTCGCATGTTCTTCTGCTTTGGCTTAAATCCTGGCCAGCCACCTGCCTATCTCCTTGCCTTCCCTGGCGGAGTGATCTTCCTCCGTTCCCCATCCAATAGTAGCTGGGGCCCGAAGTGTAATGGCCCGTACACACGATCCCAATATCAGACGACGGATCGTACAACTTTTTTCGCTTGATAGTCGCAAGTAAAATAAAATAGGTTATTAAAGTCACGAAAATTCTCATACAACAGAAAAAAATTAATCGGAAGTGATATCATGTGTTGTAATGTATTTGTATTGTATTTTCGGACGACAACTATACTGACTAAACGAAAATCGTATGATCTGACATCGTACGAGGAAAATTTTCACGCTTGTCTGATCGAATAATATCAGATGAACGGTCGTGATCGGCTCTCGAAAGTAGTGTACACACGATCCATCATAAAAAGATCAATTTCGTCCGATATTCGAATCGTGTGTACGGGCCATTAGACTTGAGAGGCGACGGGCAGAGAGGCGCTGATTGTTGCCATTACTAGTAAAGAAAAAATATGTCCCCGGATTTCATTTTAAAAATCTGGTCACCTTACTCTCTTCTCACTGACAGTACTTGTCCTGGCTGGGAATGCCTGGAGGAGCACAATCTCCAACCCCTGCTTGTGATTGGAGAAATCATAAATCCCGCCTCTTGTGTCCAATCATTGGACTGTGATGTGTTAGAGCACAAGCTGATTTTTGGGAAGGGTGGGTGTCCCTGAATGATAGTTTGGAAATGTGGTCACCCTAGGACAGGGATCCTCAAACTACGGCCCTCCAGATGTTGTAGAACTACACATCCCATGAGGCATTGTAACACACTGACATTCACAGACATGACTAGGCATTATGGGAATTGTAGTTCCTGAACAACTGGAGGGCCGTAGTTTGAAGACCCATGCCCTAGGAGGTCATCTCCATTCTAAAACGCCTCACACTCAAAATAGTTTTGGAGCTGGATTAAGGCAGAACCCCATAGTAACCCCAATAGTAACCAATGGTGTAACATAGTTTTTGCTATTAGCTAATACAAAAACACCAAAGCTCCAAAACACTTAGAAAATGTTGATAAATGCCAAAAAAGCAACATTCAGGCGTTAATGTAACTTTAAAGGGGTTGTAAACCTTCGTGTGTGTGCTTGGGGGGCGCCCCCCCCCCCCCCCCCCCCCCGTTTTACCTACGTCGGCCTCAAATATCTTGGGCGCGATCCCGCCATCTCTGTCTCCATGGGTTCTCGGCTCTTCATTGGATAGATTGACAGCAGTGCAGCCATTGGCGGAATGCTGGACACGGGAGCACGCCCGCAAGGTAACCCCCTTGGGACAGCACTTCCAAGAGTGGCTTATCTGATGCAGGGAGTAGCCGAGAGAGCCACCGCGGGACCCCAGAAGAGAATGTTCGGGGCCACTCTGTGCAAAGCTAACTAGTATGGTAAGGTAAGTATGACATGTTTTTTTTTAAATCGAATATAGTATCACTTTAATGACCTGTACACACACAATCAGAAAATCGCTCCCCCTGTGGCCAATCAGCACACGATAGCACCTCCGGCGGCACACGCCCACCCCCTCAGTGGCTATTGACAAAATCACGTACAGGTACGTGATTTTTGCGCAATAGAGCCACCTTGCTGCAGTATGTGTACAGCAGGCGGTTGGGAACTGGTTAATGTCACATACACAGGATCAGAAAATCCGTATGAAAAATACCGCTTTTGAAGCGATCGTAAGTCAATCTGATCGTTGGTTTACAGCTTTTGGATGCCGATCACGTCAATTTATGCAAAACTATCCAACGTGACAAGCGCAAAAAAAAATTCTTATACGATACTAGTTTGTACAGTTTTGTTTAACCACTTCAGCGCTGAAAGGTTTATTTTTGCGATACGGCACTGCGTTACTTTAACTGAAAATTGCATGGTCGTGCGATGCTAAAATATGGTATTTTCTCTTCCGTTCATTGACGGAGACAGCAGCATTGACCTTAGGGTTATATCACCTTCCTTCCAGGAGAGACTAGGCAGAAAACGGCACTTTAAGTGTTAAAAAACACTTCTGCAGTACAGCTCCTCCCAGGGGGTGTGGTTCCCCAGGTATATAACCCCCCACTCTAATTGAAAAGCTCCAGTTTTTTTCTCCCTAGCATCAGGAGTAGACTGGCCTCTCTGGAGTCCATGTACTCTGGATTTTTTAGAGATTTTTTTTTGCTTTTATTATTTTGGTTCCTGCATTTTTTGGATCCTGGATTCTACTATCAACTGCCGACTGGGTGACAGGCTGGATACTTGATCCTTGTAGTCCCCCCATGTTCAGCCATCGAGCGTGTGCCGGCCCTCAGCTCAGCTCTGGGTCGTCCACGACATGCCCCGTTGCTCCAGGGATGGCTGGGGAACTTTCATGTTCTAGGGCACACATATGACCGGTCTCTATGGCCTTGTCACAGTGTGTCTGGCTGACTGCCATGCCGTTCGCGGATGTTGGTTCAGTCAGGAATGCCTCCAGCCGGTGGTCGCAGGATGGGTGAGTAGGCCCCTTGCCTCGGCAAGGTGGTATGGCTGGGGCTTTCCTGGGGAGGTCGACTGAGGGTACGCCCTGCTTTCCTCTCTCCCTCCTTCCCCATACTGGGTGGCGTCTGTTAGGGGGGGGGGGCTCTCCTGGGGTTCTGTCACTACCAGGGTCCATGTTCTGTGAGGAGCAGTTGACTTGGTGTGGGGAATGCTGCTGTGTCATTGTCTGCTGCGTCATTGTGTTTTTACAATAGCGTGTGTGGCCGCCATTTTGCCGCAGTCGCGACCTGTATAGATCGGCGGCCCGCATGCTGTGGGCGGACGCGTCGGATGCGCTGTTGGCACCATGGGGTCACTATTGTCTAATCTACGCCTTCCCTCACCTCGCCTGCTATGCAGAGTGGAAGCCGGGGGAATTCCTACAATCCTGATCGCCCCAGATTGGCCGCACCGTCCCTGGTGCGTCTGGTGGCAGACGTTCCTTGGCATCTACCCCTGAGACAAGATCTCCTGTCACAGGGACCGATCTTTCACCCGGCTTTACAGTCGCTGGCTTTAACGGCGTGGCTGTTGAAAGCCAGGTTCTGAGGGACCGTGGTCTTTCAGGCCCGGTGATCTCTACCATGCTTCGAGCACGGAAGACTACTTTCACGTAAGATCTACTAGTGTACGTGTGGAGAAAATGGTAGAACAAGAAATTGGATAGCCGCACTCCAACGAACTTCAAGAAAAGTGGTCTTTAGTGGATAAAATTCAGCATAGATGCAAACCAACACAGCCACAGACTGTACAACCGACGCGTTTCACACTATACCTATTAGTGCTTAGTCATGCTATCGTACGTGGAAGGCCTACAACTCTGTGAAGAGATGAAGTGGCACCCCCGTACATACGTGATGTCCCGGATTCTGCTGTTCTTACAGCGGGAGTGGATCAGGCTCTCGCCTTAAGTACGGTCAAGAGTCAGATCTCGGCTCTAGCTGTCTACTTTCAGTGACCCTTGGCGGCACACACTCTAGTGCGTATGTTTGTACAGGGGGTCCGGCATGTGGCCCCTCCTGTGCGCCCTCCACTGCCTCCATGGGACTTGAATTTGGTCCTCTCAGTGCTTCAAGCCGCTCCGTTTGAGGACATTCGAAAGATTCCTCTTTTGACTTTGTCTCAGAAGGTGGTTTTTCTGGTAGCAATTACCTCGGTCAGACGGGTCTGGCGCAGTCCTGCAAGGCCCCCTACTTGGTCATCCACAAGGATAAGGTGGTGCTGCGCCCGCAGCCATCATTTCTTCCAAATGTTGTATCAGCTTTTCACATTAATGAGGACATAGTGTTACCATCCTTATGTCCTCAGCCAAAGAACCAGGAGACCGCTTTGCATTCCTTGGATGTGGTTTGGGCCCTACGGGTGTACTTGTCTGCTACGGCTCTGTTCCAGAGATCGGACTCGCTGTTTGTGTCGGTGACTAGTCCTAAAAAGGGTCTGGCGGTCTCGTCGGCCACCATTTCTAGGTGGATAGGACAGGTCGTCCTTCAGGCCTATGCCCTAAAGGGGCGGGCGCCTCCCTTTCAGGTTACGGCACATTCGACTAGGGCGATTGGTGCCTCTTGGGCTTTCCGTCATCAAGCCTCTGTTTTACAGGTGTGTAAGGCGGCAACCTGGTCGTCCATCCACACCTTTTTTAAGTTTCACAAGGTGGATGTGAGTGCATCTTCGGATGCCTCTTTTGGCGGCAGTTTAAGGTTGGAGTTTTTCCGTTGAGAAACTCTGAGTGTTTTTTTGTTTGGGGTGAAGCTTGGTTTGCTGTTTTTTCCCACCCCTCGAAATTTTGACACTGCTTGGGGACGTCCCTAAGGTCAATGCTGGTGTGTCCATCCATGAACGGAAGAGAAAATAGGATTTTTGTACTCACCGTAAAATCCATTTCTCTGAGTTCATGGACAGACACAGCACCCACCCCTCCTTTTGGTTTGTACTGCTTGTTACGAACTGGAGCTGTTTAGTCAGAGTGGGGGTTATATACCCATGGAACCACGCCCCCTGGGAGGAGCTGTACTGCAGAAGTGTTTAACACTTAAAGTGCTGTTTTCTGCCTAGTCTCTCCTGGAAGGAAGGTGATATAACCCTAAGGTCAATGCTGCTGTGTCCGTCCATGAACTCAGAGAAATGGATTTTACGGTGAGTACAAAAATCCTATTTTTTCCTCACAAATAGAGCTCTGCTGTTTTGTTTTTTTTTGCCTTCCTCTGGATCAACTGTGGGTATGGAGTTGGGTGTATGGGATTGTACTGTGTTTTATTTTGTTTATTTTTTTTTATGGTTGAACTGGATGGACTGTCTTTTTTGAACCTAGCTAACTATGTAACTATGTAACCTTTTGCGGTTTTTACTTTTTGCGCAAAAGTTATAGCACCTACAAGCTACGGGATAGATTTATGGATTTATTTTTTTGTTTCCTATAAGGACTGCGACATTGCGGCAGAAAAATCGGACATCTGACACTTTTTGGGGACCAGTGACACTAATACAGTGATCTGTGCAAAAAAAGCACTAATGACACTGGCAGGGAAGGGGTTAACTTTAGGGACGATCAAAGGGTTAAGTGTGTCCCTAGGTGGTGCTTTCTAACTGTGTGAGTGCTTTCACTGGGGAAAGACAAAGATCCGTGTTCCTGCTTGGCAGAAACACAAGATCTCTATCTTCCCCTCTCGCAGAACAGCGATCTGCCTTGTTTGCATAGGCATACCGCTGTTCTGCCTCTCAGAACGATCGACGGGTGCCAGCAGATGCGATGTCCGCCGGACCCGCTGATTGGCTCCCGCTGTGTCCAATCACAGCCCGATCAATTCGCCAGCAGCATGCATGCCCCAGACCCTGTGCTCATACAGGTACGTGATTTTGCACAGGAGGGCCGCCCTGCCGCAGTATATCTGCGTGGGCGGTTAATCAGTACTTCCGAATTTTTATTCTGTTCTAATAGAATTTTTATAACTTTAGCCTCCATTCACACCTAGGCATTTGTAATCGGAGGCAATTCCAAATTGTGTAAAAGCTGCGGAACACGTTTCTGATGACATTACTTTCTTGTGGTACCTCCAATCGCGGTGGGACAAAACACGGCAAAATTGCGGGGCGCATGTCACCCATACAATTCCATAACTACTTTTTAGGCAACCCGTCGCATCTGCGTTTTGCCATGATTTGGAATCGCTGTGATTCCGTTCGCAAATTTTGAATGCCTAGGTGTGAATGTAGCCTTAGCAAACTCTTCATTTTCGATATGAGACTAGAATGCAAAAAAAGAAAAAAACATGATTATTTGTTCGATAATCTTATTGGGCCAGATTCTCAAAAGAGATATGACGTCGTATCTCTGTTTTTTTTACTGGGTATCAATGCGTGTGATTCCTAGAATCACTTACGCATAGATACAGTGAAGATCCGACAGGTGTAAAACACTTACACCGTCGGATCGTAGATGTAATTACTTTTCTGGCCGCTAGGTGGCCTTTATGTTGTTTTCGTCGTTTCCGTAAGCGTAAACCTACCCCTGCTATATGAGGGGTAGGTTTAGGAAGTTCGTTGCCATGTTAAGTATTGCGTCGGGTCAGCGTCGTCTTTTTCCGTCGGTTACGTCGTTTTACTAAGTCGTTCGTGAATAGGGCATTGCGTAACGATCGCGTCGTTTTGACGTCGGTTTCAACGACGCTTTCCGACGTGAGCTGGAGAATGCGCGCTGGGCTTTTTTCCCGGCCGGCGCATGCGTAGTTCGATCGACGCGGGGGAGCGCTTAATTTAAATACAAGCTGCCCCCTTTGAATTACGCGGCCTTACGCCAGGCCATTTACACTACGCAGCTGCAACTTACGGAGCAAGTGCTTGGAGAATACGACACTTGCTCTGTTAAGTGGCGGCGGCCTATGTTTACCAGGCATAAGCCCCATACATGCGATAAGAAAATCAGATTAAATTATCCATATGAAGAGCACTAGTCGATTACTTGTTCCTTATTATAGTGCTTTCGACAGCCAAATCTGACTGTCCAGATTAGAGGTGCACTGAATTTTGGTGCAGAAACTGAAAATTTAGGATGCGCTTGGCCAAAAACGAAAATGACAGTTTTAAAAAAACATACATTATTTTACAAAAGTGAGTACACCCCTCACATTTTAGTAAATATATTTTATTATATCTTTTAACGTGACAACACTGAAGAAATTACACTTTGCTACAAGTAGAGTAGTGAGTGTGCAGCTTGTATAACAGTGTAAATTTGCTGTCCCTTCAAAATAACTCAACACACAGCCATTAACCACTTCAAATTGCACCCACTTGTGGAATGGCGACAATATTTGGCACTTAATAATCTCCATTGGCAAAGTTTAAAAATGTCTACAGGTTACCAGTTTTGAGTTACAGAAGATTTCTAGGAATAGCATTATTGCTGGTAGCAGTGGAGGCAACTCCCCTCCCCACCACCGATAAGTGATCTTGCGGTGCATCGGCTGCAGAGACTGATTTTATCCTAAAGAGAAAGACACGTCATTCCTGAAAATACCAGGATTATGGCAGCTAGCTTCTACCAGACGAACAATATTTAGCATCAAAGTACTGACGTATGAAATGGGAAAAATTGGGCCCAATTAGACACTTTCCCTCCCCGTTGTCATGTGACTCGTTAGTGTTACAAGGTCTCAGGTGTGAATGGGGAGCAGGTGTGTTAAATTTTGATGTAATCCCTCATGGCAAAGAACTCTCGGAGGATCTGAATTTTTTTTTTTTGCTGTACATAAAGATGGCATAGGCTTTAAGAAGATTGCCAGGACCCTGAAACTGAGCTGCCGCACAGTGGCCAAGACCATACAGCGGTTTAACAGGACAGGTTCCACTTAGAACAGGATTTGCTATGGAAGCCCAAAGAGGTTGAGTGCACATGTTCAGCATGTTTAGCATTGTTTGAATGAGTGAGTTTTGTAAAAAGGATTGTTGCAGAGAATTCAGTCTCTCTCTACTGAAAAGCCTGCGGCTGTGTCTTGGGCCTAGCCATGCGGCCCAGACCTTTCTGTTAACATCTGAGTTCAGCCAGTGAGGGTTTGCCTGGTATGTTGTAGATATTTGCTGTTAGAATTTGATGTTCCTATTTCAAAGGAAATAAATCCTACAATATTATACACTCTGAACTTGTATAACTATTACATATATGTATTAATTGTATGTTCCTTTTATTAAAGCGGAGGTCCGGTTAAAAAAAAAAAAAGTTAGCAGCTACTAACACTGTAGCTGCTGACTTTTAATAAGGACACTCACCTCTCCAGGGTGCCTGCGATGGCGGCAGCCAAAGCCGAGCAATCGTTTAGGTCTCGGCTGCACCGCCACCTTCCTCGGTGAGGGAATCAGGAAGTGAAGCGTTGCGGCTTCACTGTCCGATTCCCTACTGTGCATACGTGAGGCTACGTGAATTGGCGATGTCTCCTGGGACAGACACAAGGTCCCAGAAGACACCGCTCCCCCATTCCCCAGGAGGCAGCGCAAGGAGGAAAAGAAAGAAGACGGACCGTGGATCAGGAAGTGTTATATTAGGACGATCTGCCTAGCAAGGGGCACTTCTGGTATGTATAAACAATTTTTTTGCAGCAGCATTTTGGATTTTTTTTTCCAGGGTGGAGCTCCGCTTTAACTAATATAATCTAATATATGCTAGGCCTAATAATATAATGTCAGCTATATAATAACAGCAAATATCTACAACATATATAACAAAGAACATCAAAGATACTTATCGCCTCCTCTGGGTAAAACACTCATTGGCTGAATTTTGATGTTAACAGAAAGGTCTGGGCCGCATGGCTAGGCCCAAGACACAGCCTCGTGGCAGGCTTTTCAGCAGAGAGAGACTGAATTCTCTGTAACAATCCTTTTTTTACAAAACTCACTTATTCAAACTCCCCCCCCCCCCCCTTTCCAGTCCCATTTGCCTTGTACCAATCAGCATTCACATGACAATCCTAGCACACCAGGTGAGCTGGAGACGTTGAATGCCCTTACAACTTGGGGTTATCTGGCTGTATGAACTAGGAAGCAAAATTCCAGATTAACTCGTGTAGCCTTCCAACATGTGTTCAGCGTCATATCCAGAGGTTGTCTGTGGGAAACAGACGTATGAGTGCTGCCAGCATTGCTGCCAAGGTTGAAGGGGTGGGGGGTCAGCCTATCAGTGCTCAGACCATAAGTCGCACACTGCATCAAATTGGTTTGCATTACTGCAGTCCCGGAAGGAAGCATCTTCTAAAGATGATGCACAAGAAAGCGCACAACAAACAGTTTGCTGAAGACAAGCAGACTAAGACGCGGATTACTAGAAACATGTCCTCTGGTCTGATTAGACCAAGATAAACTTATTTGGTTCAGATGGTGTCAATCGTGTGTGGTGGCAACCGGGTGAGGAGTACAAAGACGTGTGTCTTGCCTACCACCACGTGTGGTGGTGGGAGTAAAAAGGAAGCGGCTGCACTCCAAGATGATGAATATGAGTCCTTTATTGATCCATCCAAGCGACACACCACAGGAAACGACAATTAAGACAGACATGTTTCACACAGTATCGTGTGCTTAATCATTGGCAATGATACTGTATGAAACATGTCTGCCTTGATTGTTATTTTTCCTGTGGTGTCACTTGGATGGATCAATAAAGGACACCTATTCATCATCTTGGAGTGCAGCTGTTTCTTTCTTTTTGCAGTTTGTAAGGTGGCGGAGCCGTGGCTAGCATCCTTTAGAGAAGTCCTTCAATTCACTTCACTCACTCATTTATCTGAATTCACCCACCTAAGCGGTGTTCCTTGTTTCTTTCCATGGTGTTGTGAGTGTCATGGTCCTGGGCTGCATGCCGCAGGGCAGTATTCCAACAAAACAACCCCAAACACCACCAAGACGAACACTGCCTTGCTAAAGAAGCTGAGGGTAAAGGTGATGGACTGGCCAAGCATGTCTCCAGACCTAAACCCTATTGAGCATCTGTGGGCAGTGGCGGCTGGTGCTCCATTTTTGGGGGGGGCGCAAACAAAACCCCAACCAATCCCCCCCCAACGTTACTCGCAGACAATGTAACCTGCAGACAGACAGAGGGATAGATTGGATAGGACAGAGACATATAGAGAAACAGATAGACAAATAGATACCCAGACAGATAATTAGATAGATAATCAGGTAGATAATCAGATAAATACCCAGACAGATAATTAGATAGATAGATAATCTAATAGACAGACAGATAGATAATTAGAGAGAGAGATAGACACAGAGAGAGAGACACACACACACAAACAGAGACAGAGAGAGACAGAGATAAGAGACTTGTAAAGCATGGCTGTAGGTCGCAGAGCTGGGAGCCCTCACACATACAGGAGATGTGTAATGAAGGCTCCAGCACAGTTTGTCGGGTGAAGCATGGCTCCCCCCACTCTCCACTTTCGATCACAGGCTGATAATACATACAGCACAAGGTGCTACTGTATATGGATGGGGTGGACACTGGACAGAGAAGTGAAACTGACGCCCGGGAAAGCACTGCCCATTTCCTACAGCAGTGCAGAAGGACCCGATGTGAATGGCTGGCTGGAGAGGCGCAGGACCCCATGTGAGTGGCTGGAGAGGCGCCCTGCAAAGCGCCACAGAGCTAAAAAAAAAACTTGCAAATGAAACGTCTTGCCTGCAGCATTGGCATGATGCTTCAATGATACTTTAATAGTGCACTGTGCCCGGAGCCTGCCCTGAACACCTAAGGGACCTTTTTGTTTTTCTTAAAGGGCCAAAAAAAAAAATTGTTATTTTTTGTTGATGGCTATTGGGTGGGGGGTGGCGCCCAGGCGACCCCTAAGGACGGGCCGCCACTGTCTGTGGGGCATTCTCTAACGCAGTGTTACTCAACTCCAGTCCTCAAGCCCCCCCAACAGGTCATGTTTTCAGGATTTGCCTCAGATGAAAAGGCTGTGGGAATTACTAAGGCAGTGAAACTGATCAAATCACCTGTGCAAAATAATGGAAATCCTGAAAACCTGACCTGTTGGGGGGCCTTGAGGACTGGAGTTGAGAAACACTGCTCTAACGGAAGGTGGAGGAGCGCAAGGTCTCTAACATCCACCAACTCCGTGATGTCGTCATGGAGGAGTGGAAGAGGACTCTAGTGGCAACCTTTGAAGCTCTGGTGGGGATTAATTTGGACATTTTTACTTGGGGTGGGGTGTACTCAATTTTGTTGCTAGAGGTTTAGACATTAAAGAGGAGTTCCACCCAAATTTGGAACTTCCTCTTGTTCCACTCCTCACCCCCTTACTTGCCACATTTGGCATGTAATTTTTTTGGGGGGGAGTGGGGGCTTCATTAGGAGTGGGATTTCTGTCCCACTTCCTGCTTCCGCCGAGGGGCTGGTTAGGCGATTAAGCCTTAATCGCCTACACCAGCCCCTCCCTGTAGGCGATCACATGGGACACTGACAGGTCCCATGCGATCGCCTCTCCAATCAGCGCGCATGCGCAGTGCGGCTCGCGCATGCGCAGTGGGTGCCCGGCCGTAAAGCCGAAGGATGTCACGGCTGGGTGCCCACAGTCGGGATGGAGACGCCGGCCGGGGAGGGGGGAGAGGAGCGGAGCCCCGGTCGGCGCGTCGCTGGAACGCAGGAGCAGGTAGATGAGTGTTTATTAAAAGCTAGCAGCTACACTTTTTGTAGCTGCTGACTTTTAATAAACACATTTTTTGGCTGGAACACCCCTTTAATGGATGTATGTTGTTATTTATGTTATACAAGCTGTACACCCACTACTTTACATTGTAGCAAAGTGTAATTTCTTCAGTGTTGTCTTATTAAAAGATATAATAAAATATTTACAAAAATGTGAGGGGTGTACAGCTTTTGTGAGATACTGTATATTTAATTGTATTAATTTTTTTTTATTGATATCATGAATAGAAATTTGTCGGACATTATTGGCACCTTTAGTGCAAGAAAAATGCATCCCTTTTAAATTCTATATACAGTGGATATAAAAAGTCTACACACTCCTTGTGTCAGGTTTCTGTGATGTAAAAAAATGAGACAAGATAAATCATTTCAGAACTTTTTCCACCTTTAGGCCGGGATCACGCTAGTGCGATGCTGGAACCATGCAAATCCACTGCGGGTTCCCGCATTGCACCCATCTCGCATGGCAGTTCACACTGCCATATGCAAACTGCTGGGAAGTGTCATACAATGTTAACAACACCCCCAGTTCATATCGCACTGCAAACTGACAGTTCGGACATGAATCGGATTGCATAGGTGTTAATACCCATGCCATCCGATTCTGGTGCAGACCAAAAAAAGGATCCTGTGCATGTTTAGTCCAAATCTGGTGCGATACTATCTGTATGGCTGAAATCGCACTGCACAGACATCACATGTGATTTGCACTGCGCATCACATGTGAGATCGCACAGCGCACCAGTGTGAACTGGCCCTTAATGTGACTTATAAACTGTACAACTCAATTGAAAAGCAAACTGAAATCTTTGAGGGGGGGGGGGAGTAAAAATGAAAATAATGTGGTTGCATACAGTGCCTTGCAAAAGTATTCGCCCCACCTTGGCTTTTTGCCTATCTTGTTACATTACAACCTTTAGTTTAGGGTTGCACCAATACTAGGCATTTTCACGAGTATCGGTACTCGTAAAAATGCTCCGATACCGGTAACCAATACCGGAAGTGATGTCATCTTGGGAGTGGACCGCCTCCTCCTCCCCTCCAGACAGTGCCATCCCCGTCTCCCAGTGACATCGGTATGAGCCGTCGATTCTGATGAAACACAGTGCTGTCTGTTCTAACAGCCCACCAGCCTTGTCTCTGCAGTCCGCGCTGCACACCTCCCTGTTCCAGCTCTAACTCGCCACCACACAGAGTGTTGGGTCTAGGCTCTCCCTGGCTGGAAGCTGAGGCAGAGAAAGGAGAGGCTCTGTATATAGACACTGTACGGCGGTATCCTGTTGCACTGAGCAGCAGGGCTCTCTCCCTCCATGTGCTGCCCGGCCAGCTCCTAATCCGCGCTGTCTCCTGTACCATGCAGTCTCTGGCTGTCTCTTGTACCATGCCTGCAGTCTCTGGCTGTCTCCTGTACAATGCAGTATCTGTCTTTCTCCTCTACCATTCAGTATCTGGCTGTCTCCTGTACCATTCCTGCAGTCACGGCTGTCACTTCTGCCTGCTGCCTCCTCCTTCCCTCCACCAGCTGTTACCTCTGCCCCCATGAGTCCCAATAACCCTCCTATCCCCATCCTCTTCCCCCCCAGTGATCACAGCCTTTTCCATTCCAACTCTCCCCACAATCCTATTTAACCCCAGTCTCAACTACCTTGCCCTCATTTACCCTCTATTTCCACCCTGCCCTCACCCAACTCCCAAACCACCCCTCTTCTTAGGCGATAGGTATCGGTATTGGTATCAGCGAGTACCTGCAAAAAGTATCGGTACTCATACTCTATGTTCAGGGCAGCATCCGAGAGATAGGCTCCTCCTCCCTTAAACAGGAAACAAATTAGTCCACCATTGTATATTTCACAGTCTCACCTGCGTGCCTCAGTTTCCTCTGGACCCACAGGAGCTGCAAGAAATGTTTGTTATTTTACCTAGTCTCTGTGCTAGTAGCAGGAGGCCCCCTGCCAGCATCCCATCCAGCGGGCCTTAGGAGGGCGAGCAGGATCAGCAATTCTGAGCAAAAATCTTGCTCTGCCTGAGATTTCACCCCTACAGAGGGGTCTGCAATCATTCCCCCCAGCCTAGAACAAAAGCACTGGCTTTTACCCCATACCGCAAGGCTGCAGGGACCTGCTGCTGCCGTAATCCGGTGTACCTGGAATCCACAGATGCATTGCGCAGGTAAGTGCAATAACTGGGCGCCCGCCATCAGCAGTCCAGGACCCCGCGGCCACCCCAGAAAGAAACAGCGCCCAATCTGCCCGCAGCACTCCTTCACAGCAGAGCCAGTTCCTCTCCTCATGGACACTCTGCGGGGAGTATCAAGATGGCGCCAGGGGGGGGGGCTCCCCCTTCCTAATGAAGGCTCAGGAAGGACGACACCAGCAACTGCGGCATGTGCAGGTATGTATGTCCTCTATATAGGCGCATTGTGGGCGGTATTTCCACGGTCTCCCATTGTTTTCAATGGGAAGGTGCGGTATACATGCCGCTCCTCTCATCGCTCCAAAGATGCGGCTGAAAGGAGATTTTTTTTTATCTCCCGCCAGCGCATCGCCTCCATGTGAAATCCCTCAGGCTTTCAGATTGAGGTTGCTGGGACAGGAGTTTTTCAGGCGGTATAGCAGCGCTATTTTTACCACCTGAAAAACTCCTCAATGTGAAAGGGGTCTTAGAAAGAGATAAAGAGCAACCATGGCACCACTACACTCAGCTATTGAAAAGTTAGAAGTGCCAACTAATCTTAGTCAAACCTGTACTCCATCTACCAGCAGGACAGGTAACAAGGAACAGACAGTACGACAGGAACAGGAGGAGGATTCGGACCAATTCAAATCGGAGGATGTACTCTAGAGGGCAATTTATTTCCCTCCAGAAGACACTAGGGTTGTCCCGATACCACTTTTTTAAGACCGAGTACAAGTACCGATACTTTTTTCCGAGTACTCGCAGATACTGATTATCGATACTTTTTTATCAATGTCATGTGATAGTTTGACAGATGGGGACTGATAGGCGGCACTTATGGGCACTTGCAGATGGCACTGATACAGTGCCTTGCGAAAGTATTCGGCCCCCTTGAACTTTGCAACCTTTTGCCACATTTCAGGCTTCAAACATAAAGATATATAAAACATTTTTTTTTGTGAAGAATCAACAAGTGGAAATAAATTTATTGGATATTTCAAACTTTGTTAACAAATAAAAAACTGAAAAATTGGGCGTGCAAAATTATTCAGTTCCCCTTAAGTTAATACTTTGTAGCGCCACCTTTTACTGCGATTACAGCTGTAAGTCACTTGGGGTATGTCTCTATCAATTCTGCACATCGAGAGACTGAAATTTTTGCCCATTCCTCCTTGCAAAACAGCTTGAGCTGAGTGAGGTTGGATGGAGAGCCTTTGTGAACAGCAGTTTTCAGTTCTTTCCACAGATTCTCAAATGGATTCAGGTCTGGACTTTGACTTGGCCATTCTAACACCTGGATATGTTTATTTGTGAATCATTCCATTGTAGATTTTGCTTTATGTTTTGGATTATTGTCTTGTTGGAAGACAAATCTCCGTCCCAGTCTCAGGTCTTTTGCAGACTCCATCAGGTTTTCTTCCAGAATGGTCCTGTATTTGGCTCCATCCATCTTCCTATCAATTTTAACCATCTTCCCTGTCCCTGCTGAAGAAAAGCAGGCCCAAACCATGATGCTGCCACCACCATGTTTGACAGTGGGGATAGTGTGTTCAGGGTGATGAGCTGTGTTGCTTTTACGCCAAACATAACGTTTTGCATTGTTGCCAAAAAGTTTGATTTTGGTTTGATCTGACCAGAGCACCTTCTTCCACATGTTTGGTGTGTCTGCCAGATTGCTTGTGGCAAACTTTAAACCACACTTTTTATGGATATCTTTAAGAAATGGCTTTCTTCTTGCCACTCTTCCATAAAGGCCAGATTTGTGCAGTATACGACTGATTGTTGTCCTATGGACAGTCTACCACCTCAGCTGTACATCTCTGCAGTTCATCCAGAGTGATCATGGGCCTCTTGGCTGCATCTCTGATCAGTCTTCTCCTTGTATGAACTGAAAGTTTAGAGGGACGGCCAGGTCTTCGTAGATTTTCAGTGGTCTGATACTCCCATTTCAATATTATCGCTTGCACAGTGCTCCTTGGGATGTTTAAAGCTTGGGAAATCTTTTGGTATCCAAATCTGGCTTTAAACTTCTCCACAACAGTATCTTGGACCTGCCTGGAGTGTTCCTTGTTCTTCATGATGCTCTCTGCGCTTTAAACGGACCTCTAAAACTATCACAGTGCAGGTGCATTTATACGGAGACTTGATTCTATTTATCATCATTAGTCAGTTAGGTCAACATTGGATCATTCAGAGATCCTCACTGAACTTCTGGAGAGAGTTTGCTGCACTGAAAGTAAAGGGGCTGAATAATTTTGCACGCCCAATTTTTCAGTTTTTTATTTGTTAAAAAAAGTTTGAAATATCCAATAAATTCCGTTCCACTTCATGATTGTGTCCCACTTGTTGTTGATTCTTCACAAAAAAATACAGTTTTATATCTTTGTTTGAAGCCTGAAATGTGGCAAAAGGTCGCAAAGTTTAAGGGGGCCGAATACTTTCACAAGGCACTGTAGGTGGCACTTGTGGGGACTGACAGGTGGCTGCCGCTGAAATGCTGCGAAAAATTACCGACTGTGCCCACCCTCTCCAGCCAGACTCCGCCTGCACTCTCCATCCACAGACTCTGCCTGCCCTCTTCAGTTAGACTCCACCCACACTCCCCCGCCCTCCCCAGCCACTGACTCGTCCAGCCCTCTCTGGCCACTGACTCTACCCTAAAAAAAAAGGTATCAGGTGAAGCATCAGGAGCATTTGCACAATATTGGTCCCGATACTAGTATCGGGACAACCCTAGAAGACATAGATAGTCTTCTTATAACTATAGCATACACGCTAGGTATTAATGAATAAAAAAAACACAGAGCTCACACTACATGACAAGATGTACTAAGGGCTACAACCCAGGAAACCTAAAATATTCCACATACACCAACTCTTAAAGACATCGTCAAAAAAGAGTGGGAAGACCAAGAGAGAAACTATTTATACCGGCGTTAGTCAAACGCAGATAACCGCTTGCAGAGACAGACACCAAAACCTTAGCTAAATTCCCCAAAGTGGATGCCTCTCTTGCGAAAGTCACAAATAAATCTGACTTGGCCTTCAGCGACGTAGGTACCCTAAACGATCCCATGGACAAGAAAATAGAAGCCTTTTTAAAAAGAGCCTGGAAAGCAGGGACTGCAAATCTAAATCCGGCAATAGCTTCCACCTGCACAGCCCGCACCTTGCTAATCTGGTTAACTCAGCTTCAAGAACTACTAAAAAGCAACACACCTAGAGAAGAGTTAATTAAGACCATCCCCATGCTGATGAGAGCAGCAGCTTTTTTAGCAGACGCCTCGGCTGAGACTGTCAGAATATCTTCAAGAGCCACGGTACTTCTCAACTCAGCCCAAAGAGCCCTGTGGCTGAAATTTTGGGGAGGTGACCTCTCTTAAAGGAAAACAAGCTGTGCGGAATTCCATTCACCGGAGACCTGTTCGGGCTCGAAACGGTGCTGGACAGGACCGCAGAAAAGAACAAGGGTTTTCCCCAAACCAAAAAGAAACAAGGGAAAGCGCCCTTTCGGCAATTCAAGAAGTTTACTAAGCCGGGAACAAAGAAGCATTGGGAACAGCAAAACAAAAAAGGCAAGAGTGAATTAATTCTCAAGCCACCTAAAACAAAAAACAATAACTGTCATCATGTAGGGGGCAGACTTGCAGCTTTCTCCAACCAATGGATGAAAGCAATGAGAAACAAATTCATCATACGCACCGTAACAAAGGGCTACTCAATAGAATTTACCACGCGCCCCCCAACCAAGTACCTGGTAACCATGCTACCAAGAGACGAAGATCGAGCGAAAGCCTTTTTGGAATCCCTGCAAAATCTACTAGATCAGAAGGTGATCAGCCCAGTACCTCAAGCAGAGGAACAAAGGGGGTTCTATTTCAATAAAAAGTCAGGCAAACTGAGGCTTATATTAAACCTCAAGCCACTCAACAGAGGAATAAAATACAAAAAATTCAGAATGGAGTCTATTTAATCGATCAGAAAAATCCTAATACGGGAGGCATTCATGGTGCACATAGACTTACAGGATGTCTATTTACATGTACCCATAAAAGACAGTCACCAAAAATTCCTAAGGTTCGCAGTACAAGAGCCAGCAACCACTCTGCACCTACAATATACAGCTCTCCCTTTCGGCATTTCCTCTGCACCCAGAATCTTCTCAAAGATAATGGCAGAAGCGCTAAAGGGTTTGAGACATCAAGGCATTGGCATAACACCATACCTGGACGATCTACTATTCTTTGCAGATTCAGTAGAAACCTTAGAGAACAACCTGCGCACAAGCATGTGCCATCTGCAGAACCTGGGGTGGATAGTAAATGCAGAGAAATCACAGATGACCCCCAAGCCAAAGAGTGGTATATTTGGGATACATACTGGTTTCCAGGCTAACCAAAACCTTCCTAACATAAGAAAATAACGAAAAAAATCACACATGCAGTAACCTCCCCAAGAGAGACCAATGCCATCACAATCAGACAGGGAATGACAGTGATAGGTCTGATGACATCTTCTATCCCAGCCGTCACATGGGCACAGATTCATGAGACCCCAACAGAATCACATTCTATCCCAATGGAATGGCAACCACTCATCCCTGGACATGTCCAATTAGGTTCCGATGGGATGAGCCGAACTTAAACCCCTCCCCCCCCCCGTTCGGTTTGCACCTGAACCTGCGAATAGACCAAAAGTTTGTGTGAACTTTAGAATCCTATTAAAGTCTATGGAACTCGAACGGTTGAAATCTAAAGTGCTCATTTTAAAGGCTAATATGCAAGTTATTGTCCTAAAAAGAATGTGGGGACCCGGGTCCTGCCCCTGGGGACATGTATCAATGCAAAAAAAACTTTTAAAAACTGCATTTTTTTTTGGGAGCAGTGATTTTAAATGACTTTTTATCCTTCAGAAATGACACTTTGTGCAGGGACAGTTCTAAGCACAGTAAACAATCGCTGCTTTACAGGCATACTTTACACACCCCCTAGGTACGAAATTTAAAGGAATATTTCACTTTTATTGTTTCACTTTAAGAATTATTAAAATCGCTGCTCCCGAAAAATGGCAGTTTTTTTTAAATCTTCTTTTGCATTGATACATGTCCACTAGGCAGGATCCAGGTCCCCAAACACTTTTTATGACAATAACTTGCATATTAGCCTTTGAAATGAGCACTTTGAGGAGTGTGCATGCGCGGAGCTCCGTGGATGGCTGCCAGAGCTCCGCTCCAGCCCTGCATAACGGCGCCCGTAGCTGCCCTCACGGCAAGCCAAATTTTTTGAAAATCACCAGGTAGACTCCTATTCATCCCGGGAACACCCCCTAATAATCAGAATTTATTTTAAAGGGACCCCACACCCTAATTTAAGCCTGTGGCTTCTGACTGGAAATCCAAGATGGCCACCGCTATGCAGAATACAGCCTCCAGCGCCCTCTGCCTCACAGAGCAAATGCAAGTATTCTCCACAGAACCAGTAACATACACCTCAGAACTTCAGACAGGACACCCACAAGTACTCATTACCTCCCCAACATACAATAAACCCCTTACTGGTAACATACTATCTGACCTTATTCCCTCAGGGCTTAATTTTGCAGCTCAGACTGGCTCAATCCCCTCAGAGGCTCTGTCCAGGGAACAAGCTTTTCTGATGACGGACCTATTTCAAATGTTCCCAGAACTCCTTGACAGGGGACTTGTGAATACAGCAGCTAAAATTACAGGGGATCTGAAAGCAGACTTTCAAAACCTTGGAACAAGAATTGAGAACATAGAACAAAAATTGGAAGATACAGTGGCTGCTTCAAATCAAAATGCAAAACACTTATACACAGTCCAAGAACAACTAGACCTTGCTATGTCCAGAATTGACGAACTTGAGAACAGGTCCCGCAGGTATAACATTAGAATAAAAGGGCTACCTGAAACTGTTTTGGACATACCTTCAGCAGTCCAGGAAATGATCAGCACCTTGCTTCCTAATACCCCCCAGAACCGTCTGGAACTAGATAGAGCTCACAGAGCTCTAGGACTTCCTAGAAAAGATGTTATCGCCAAGCCCCATTTTTACTGTGAAAGAAGAGGTCATAAAACAGGCCAGATCTGCTCCCCAAATATTATGCCATGGCCACCCTATTCAACTATTTGCAGATCTTTCCCCTTCAACGATCCAACGCAGGAGGGCTCTGAAGCCACTCTTACAGGTTCTAACACAGAAAGAAATAAAATATAGATGGGCCTTCCCATTGGCTGTCAAGTTTACTGGGAGATATTATTCATTTTCCAGCTTCCAGGAAGGGGAAAGATTGCTGATGCAACTCAAATTCATCTCGCAAGAAGCACAAATGAACACTACTACAGATAGTCTCCCCTACAGAACAAAGGAAAGGCTAGGAAAATTAGCGACAACGGACCTACTTGACTTAAGATTTTTGCTTAAAGCGGAGCTCCACCCTAAAGTGAACTCGCGCATGTCGTCACATCCCGTCGCCGTCCCCCGTTGTGTGCTGGGAACACTCGACTCTCAGCACACATCGGGAGCCAATTGGCAGGCGCAGCGCGACTCGCGCATGCGCTGTAGGGAACCGGGCAGTGAAGCCGGAGCGCTTCAAAAAAACTTTCACATATATATTTTCTATTTGTGGACTTTAAAAATATTAATTTAGGTTTTGTGTTTCAACTACATATTATAACTTTTATGTATATTTTTTATTTGGTAACATACTGTGCCATTACGAGGCATTGTCTCACGTTTAGCGCGATTCCTCCCCTTCTTCCAGTCTGTTTTATGTTGTATAACACTTTTGAATCGCAGCTTTCTTATATTTGTTGTATATAGGGTATGCACAATTTTCTTTCCATTTTTACTATATTTTGTTCTTATACAATATATTGCAGCTACCCCATTTGTACTCCATTATAGAGTACGGTTTTCTCTGCTAAAATAATTTTTTCTTGATATGGATATCTTTGAGTTTAGGGCCACACGTGTTGTCAACCCCGAGGGAGTGTTTGAAACCTTTAAGGATGGTGAAAGTGACATAGGAGGTCTATTCATGAGACTCAAAAACCTCACCATTTCCGAACTGCATACCCAGTGGGATGTGGTTTTTCTAGAAACATACCTCAAACACCAAATGGTTCCTCGGAGCCTTAGATGGGAAATCGCCCCCCAAAAAGGTGACACGGGGCTTCATTTTTTGAGGTTTCTTTTTTTTTTTTTTTAAGTGTATTTTTGTGCGTGAACTCGAGAGAGAGGAGCCGGACTGCAGGAGTTGGGAGTAGGCAGACCCTCCCCCCGGAGGCAATCGCCATCCTTCTCCATGCCCCCGGTGGCAATGGCGGGTGTGAGGGGGGGCCTCCCACTCACCCCGCCCTACCTGCTCCACTTGGGAGCCCAACTGGGGCCCAACAGGACCCCATCGGGGCAGAGGGACTCCCCCTATGAGGGAGTGAGGGGGCCCGACCCACCAAGCCAGCCCCGTAGGTCCTTCGCCTCTCTTTAGGAGACCGCATGGCCAATGTGCGTGCGTATTAACCAATTTTGTGTGCGTGCAAGTGTGGTGGTTTTTGTGGAGGGGGGTGGGCGTACTAAGCACAGGCGTACCTTGCATAGCACACCCACCGGGAGCCGGGCTGAGACCACCAAACTCAATTCACATGCAGCCGAGACCGGGATCCGAACCCTTGGCTGCAGAGGTGAACGGCTTGTCAGCGCAGTGCCAATCACGTTGAGCCACCACAGCTCCCTTTTTTGAGGTTTCTAAGTGACCGCAAAGCAATTAAGCTTAAAAAGCTGGATGATGAGGTCAAGCTTATCAAAGAAAAGCTCTCCCCCTTTATGTCTAGTGCGGACTATGCCGATAGATCAAAAAATCTTCTAAAGATACTAGAAAAAGAGGAAAGAGAACAGAAGATAAAAAAGAAGAAAAAGTTCAATAGAGACTTTGGAGACTATCACTCTAAGATTGTGTTTGAGTGGCAAAGGAAACTGATGACAGATATCAATAACTCAAACTCCTCTGAGATGGAAGTTACTCCGACCAACTCACAAATGGCCAACGGTGTTGTTAACATGCCTCCAGCACCGGCGATTAGGAATAATCAGAACCGTGCTGGTGCAGGTGGCACACCCAAAAGCCATTTTAAACAGAAAAAGGGTTCTTTGCAAAAAAAACTCTGCTCCACAGCCCCACCATTTGGGAGGGGTGGGAGGGCAACGCAATCAGTTTGGCCCACCCCCAGGCTACCGGCCCCAATCTTGGGGACTAGGAGCCGTAGGGGGACTAGCTCCACCCCCCTCTCGGGGTCGTGGAAACTATGGTGGCCCCCCTCCACCCTTCTTTCCGCCGGGGAATGGTAATGGCCAGATTAATACACAGGGCCCCACGAGAGGCAATGTATATAATCAGGGGCCTAATCCTAATTTTTCACAGACATTTAGAAATAATGATGTGGTTCACTATACAGGTAATTTTGAACCGGAATACAATGTCTTGACCCAAAATAGTTTTCTACCATTAGGGAATATTGACAACACGGGGAATGATAATTTGTTTCCCAATGCCCATCATACTATGCCGTCTGCACCATATGAACTTGGCTATGGCGACCAATCTATGAACTTTGTCCAGCCCAATTGGGGTTTTCCCCGAGCTGGACAAGGGGTAAAAAGACTGGCAGAGTTAAAAGAGGGGTCAGAGGGGGGAGGAACGCTAAGCCCCAAAAGACCAAAAACGTAACCAGTTCTGGGATTTTTAACCTAAGTTCCCATAATCTAACTGAATCTGAACTCCTTGTTTTGGATAGAGGGTTGAAATATGCCCCTCCAAAAAACATAAGTAAATTTAAAACCTATATGGACATCCATAGGTATGTCCGGAAATTGAATATTCAACGGTACATATCGTCCAATCCTTTTAGTCCACCCAAAACTTGTCCATAACTATGTCCATTCTGGCTTGGCAAATGCCTCCACGTATAATCCGCCGGGACAATTACCGGCTTCTTTGAAGGTATTTAGAGATCTATCTCTTAGGGATTTAGACAATATACGAGTCAAAAGAGTTTGTTGTAAATTAGATATAGAAATGGGCATTAAAACTCTTTGTGATAACAATAACCTTGTGATCCGCCCCGCTGACAAGGGGGGGGGGGGTATTGTAGTCTTAAACAAACAAGACTACCTACAGGAGATGACCAACATCTTAAGCGACAGGGATACATATACCCCTCTTCCCCTCAACCCGGGAGAGAAGTATAGAAGAGCCTTGGTTGAGATTGTAAATAGGGGTTACCGGTCAAACATCCTTAACCTTAAGGAGAAATCCTTTTTGGTTCCCAAGGCTCCACGTGTGCCAATTATGTATTACCTGCCTAAGGTACATAAGGATCCAGTTTGCCCCCCGGGTCGTCCCATAGTCAGCGGGATTGACTCTGTGACGTCCCGGGTGGGCAAATATATCGACTTTTATCTCCAGCCCCTGGTTAAGGCCATGCCTTCGTTTGTTAAAGACACTAGTCATATCATTGGTCTATTGTCTGGATTGTCACTCCCTCCGAATGTATGGCTTGTGACTGCTGACGTCACATCATTATACACTGTAATTCCCCATGAGGTGGGTCTAGAGGCAGTCTCGCACTTTTTAAAGAGGGATTCGGGCCTCATTGATGGGCAAATTGCGTTCATTATGGAGTTACTTCATTATGCGGCATCCCACAATTTTTTTTGGCATAATGGGCAGTTCTATCGTCAAGATAGGGGTGTCGCGATGGGGGCTAAGTATGCCCCTAGCTTGGCCAATTTGTTTATGGCCAAGTGGGAGGAGGATGTTGTCGATGTGCCTTCTAGACCCCAGGTGCTCTTGTGAGCTAGGTACATTGATGACATCCTCCTCCTATGGGACGGCAGTGAGGATGATCTTACCCAGTTCATGCATTTCCTCAATACCAATGATATTGGGATTATTCTCAAATACGAGGCAAGCATGAAAACCATCAACTTTTTGGATTTGGTCATCACGAGAGAGGTTGAGGAGTTGTCTACGTCCACCCATTTTAAAACTACGGACAGAAACTCGTTTATCCCACATGATAGTTGCCACCATGCCAGTTGGCTGAATCCGTCCCCAAGGGTCAATTTCTCCGGTTGAGGAGAAACTGTAGTGATCAGGGGACTTTTCTAAAACAGGCTGAAATCTTGAACAAACAATTTTTGGAAAAGGGTTATAACCCCTCTTTCTTGACTGAGTCCCTGACATCAGTAACTAACACCAGTAGAGAGGCTATACTGAGAAGTAAACCTAAGCCTGCCATGGTGGACAAATATAGATGCCCTTTCGTGACTGACTACTCATGCCAACATGCTACTATAAAGCATATTTTGAATAAACACTGGCATGTGCTTAAGAACGATAGAATCTTGAATGACATTTTGCCTGACAAGCCTCAGGTAGTTTTTAGGGGTGCAACCTCGTTAAGGAATAAACTGGCTCCTAATGTTTTGGATCCACCCAAGACCCTATCTATGTTCTCATCTGGCTTGACAGTTTTTTTTAAATGTGGACACTGTAGGGTGTGTACGGTCAACAACCATACCCCTAGGAGAACCACTAGTTTTCGTTCTAGATATTCCTCTAAGGTTTACCAGATCAAATCCTTTATAACGTGCTCTACAGTGGGAGTTATCTATATGATCCAGTGCCCGTGCGGGCTACAGTATGTGGGCAGGACCAAACGTCCACTACACATACGCCTAAATGAGCATTTGACTAACATCTGCAGTGGCTTCCCCGACCATTCGGTCTCTAAACATTTCCTAATCACACACAACAAAGACCCAAGGGGCACCATTTTCGTGGGGATTGATAAATACCAGGCCCATTGGAGAGGGAGTGACCTCGTTAGGAGTATTTCCCGCTCTGAGATGACATGGATCCACACTCTCAGATGTTTTGAACCACATGGCCTCAATATAGAAGTGGATGTTAATTGTTTCATAGACAATTCTTGAGGCACTATGATGGACACTCAATAATTTGTGGAGTCCCCTTGTCATAGTATCCCACGTACTTTCCATTCTATTTGACTATCCATGGTCTGCATTGTGCAGCATGATGTGATTTCTTTATTATTTACCTCCCATGTTGCTCTTTACCTTTAAGGTTTATATGGTTGTGTATTTATTTAATTTTATTTAATTATTTAATTTTTGCTGTAATTTATTAATTTCTATTATTCCTTTTGGACCATTGATTAACATCCAGATGTGCCCCAATGTTGCTTTTGGGTGACATACTGTGGTTACTTCAGGTAGTATGGTATTTGGATATCACTGATGTGAATACTCATGATCCAGCTGATATGTGACATACATTATGGGTCATAATGTGTGCCTACCTGTTTAAGAATAAGTGTATTGTGTAGTATCGTTTGCTAGATATATATTACACAAGTGGCTATGTGCCGGTTCCACATGGTAACATGGCCCATTGGGATGTTTATAAAGTTTCTTTTCCCTGTGTATCTCGCTAAGCTCCATTGCCATCTTAATGAGTGCTTTTGGATTGCGAGCTTATTAAACAATTTTTTTTCCGCTCCCGCGCTGTTACATGACAGACAGCGGCTGCCTATATGCAACCAGCCAATTTAGTTTTTGTCTTGTTTTTTATTTTTGTATTGTTTTGTGATAGGGAAACACACGCTTGAGTGGTTTTCCCTTACTTTGTCCCTTCTCCAAGATGGCGGGGCCATGTCCATGTGAAACTGACTCCGCCCGCTGAGGGTTCTTATGCGATGACATGGAGCGTCGTCCTTATCCCGTGACCAAGTCTTTTGTGAAGACGAAACGTTGGGAGGAGACGTTCTCACGTCATCGCAACCACACGAGGGGACGTATGCGTTCCACAAGCCGGCCGGCACCTTTTATTATACGCTCCAAACCTGCATTTGTTTGTAAGTGCATTTCTTGGCTTTTTATAGAATACATTTTATACGGATTTACACTATTTTAGTTTTTTTCGATTCCATGCTATTCACTGTGACCCATCGAGGATTGGTTTCTGACGTGTTGACATGTTATAAGGCGAGAGCAGTTTATCCACTCTTTTGCTGCCTATATTGATCCCAGAGGGGATCCTACTGTCTGGTAAGGGTCAGTGTGTTCGTTCGGTGGTGGGACCAGCACTCTCCCTTCCTCACAGTTTTTGCTGTTTTCTTTCACGGGTGATTGTGATCTGTATTCATGCAGTCTATACTATGAGAAATTTTTTTTGTCTTTTTTTTCACTGAGGATCCATCCTATCTATACATGATGATGTAAAGCGAAGTTTGAATACACTATTCTTAAGGCTGTTACCGACCTCAAGAGGGTCATATTATCTGGTAAGGGTCAGTGTGTACTGTGGTGGAGGGTTGTCACTGCCCCCTGTCTACCATACAGCTATTCCCCACGGGTGGATATTATTTACAATTCTCTACGGTATTACACTATGCAAGTTTTTTGTTTCTCTCTTTTCCGGTATTGTGACTTTACATTGAAACCTACAAGTGCAAGTTAATCGTGATTGGTAAAGGGACATTGATCTTCCTGTATTTCTTTTGAAAAATTCAGCATCATTGGCTTTACAGATGGACCTCTGACCATTACAAAGAACTTAACCCCCCTTTTTTTTACGATTGACTCACAAGTTTTTTTCACATATATATTTTCTATTTGTGGACTTTAAAAATATTAATTTAGGTTTTGTGTTTCAACTACATATTATAACTTTTATGTATATTTTTTATTTGGTAACATACTGTGCCATTACGAGGCATTGTCTCACGTTTAGCGGGATTCCTCCCCTTCTTCCCATATATATATATATATATATATATATATATATATATATATATATATATATATATATATATATATATATTAGGGCTGTGAATGATCAAAATTTTTGTGTTCGATTAATCGTTTTTTTTTTTAATCGATTAATCGACTAATTTTGATTAATTATAACGCACATACAGATCCAACTACTTTTAGCTGATCTCCTTGCAGGCTGATTCCCAGTGCAGCTACCAACCACTGGAAAAATGGATAGCAGGATACAAAAAACACACAAAGGCAGCGCTCGATGGGAAGAGAATTAAAACTTTTATAGTCTTCAAGTAGGTAACCAAATAAATATTGCACTGGAGATAAAATCGATGTAGCTACATAAACTGTAAAAATGGTGCGAGTAATACCAAATGGTACCAAAAGCAGTCATAAAAACCTGTAGCTAAGTATGATACTGGTATAAAAATGTGTACAACGATGCCACTGCTGAATCCAGATGAGGAGGGGTTAACATCAGTCCATCGGCATGTAGATGTCCCATGAAGGGAACTATCACAACTCCCAGTGGATGGTTGTAGAATCCCAGGTTGACAGAGGGAAGTAATAGAGGGAAGTGTAACAGCGCTTGCGTCAGGGCTGTCTTAATGAGAGGGCACACCTGGGCACTGCCCAGGGGCCCCAGCTGCATTGGGGGCCCCTGCAATTTGCCCAAAGCAGCTGGTCCTTGAGCCTACGCTGCCCCGAAATTGGGGGCCCCATGATGGCACTGAGAGTGATAGATACACAGGGGAGGCAGTCTGCCTTCTACCTACTTGATGTCTGTTTACCTGCACTGTCATTATTGTAGGGGCCCCAGAGCATTTCTTTGCCCAGGGGCCCAAGATGCTATTAAAACGGCCCTGGCTTGCGTGTGGCAGATAGTAAGGTCCCGCCGGCATGCAGATATGAAGGCACAGCAAAGGAGCCCTTCAGATGGACACGGCAAGCCGCGCCGGTGTCCATGATGTCACCGGATCTCTGACAGAACTCCCTGAAGGCCCAGAAGCCGGCAGAGAGGTGAGTACCAGTCATAAGAATTTTTTAATCGATCAAAAAGATTTTGATCGATCAAAAAAATTAAAGATTAATCGATCGATTAAAAGTTAATTTGCACAGCCCTAATATATATATATATATATATATATATATATGAACATATACATATATAGTATTATTCGTTGTATATCAATATTCCAATAATATGCGATCACAAACAGGTACACAGTCCACTGAAAAGATCAAAGTTCATGATAGGAAATCTCCCAAGTGCAGAAGTTTGTGGCACAATCCAGAAAAGGTGCTGAGAGAAGAAGCCGCCACCACAATCACATGTAGCCTCTTACCAGATGCAAATGAAAATGTAGCCTTGAAAAATAGGAAATCCCCCGTCCTAATCTCCTGGATAAAAGCAATCTCCCACATAATCGATAAACCGCCAAGGTATATAAATGGAGACAGAAAAGGCTTGCATAGTGTAAAATCTCTAATTTATTAATATAAAAAAGGAGGGTATGCACTTAGTTATCAGCAAAATAAAAGGCATCCAATAGGTAAAAAAGCCGGCCGGCTAGCAGACACACAACCCGTATCTTCCGGGTAGAGACCAATTGCGCGGTGACGTCAGAACGCCTCCCCCCTACATTTCGTCACGACTGGGACGTGTTCACGGGATACAGGCGGCGTGCTGAATCACCGCATTTATACATAGGACGTAGAGCACAGCCTCGATGTGAGTCGCACCAAGCCATACTCCCGCCATCTTAACGTCTGGAAAGAACGTACTGGATGTATATTTACACCATTAATGCAATATAAAGTACATTGAGAGCCGGTTCACACAGGGGCAACATGACTTTGGGAGGCAACTTGGACACAACTTTTTTTTTTTTCTCCACATCAAACTCAACCAGAAAACAGGACAGTGAGACATGCTCATGGTAACCCTGCCTTTCACGTCTCATCTATGGTCTCGCATCACGTGTGTTTTTTTTTTTTCCTTCTTCTTTTCCCTTTTTTCTTTCATTCCTTATGTATATATATATATATATTTTTTTTAATACCCCAGCATAAAGAGAGAAACAAGAATATAGAGTCACTCTTAGACTTTCTTAGTTATGGCCATCATTCCATAGAAAAAATCCCGCCCCTGGGTTGCTACCTTTCCTTCATCTTTTAACTCCCCACTGGTCCTAACCCCCCACCTCCCTTCGGTTCTGTCGGTCAGCTTTTAGGTTTAGTTTTGCTATTGCTACCTAGGTGTCACCTGTCTAGTTCTATCATTGCCTGTACGAATTTTTCTGATGTTTAAAATGCTCTCCATTGCTCCCAGACTGTTCTGCTTCTAGTCTCCTCTGCCACATCTCCCCGACCCAGGAATTCCATTTCTGATATATAATCAACTCGGCATATCCATTCTTTTATGGATGGCCTCTGTGAGTGTAGCCAGTTTTTTGGAATTAGGCCCTTTGCGGCATTCAGCAAAACCGGGACCAGAGTCGATCCATACGTTTTTTTTGGCCTATCCGTTCCATGGAACAAACAGGTCAAGGGGTTTTGTATGATCTTTTCTCCTGTAATTTCTTCTATATATTCTAAAACTTCTTTCCAGTACACTTGTATTCTCGGGCAGTCCCACCAGATTTACATTGTGGTTCCTACTTGGTTACATTCCCTCCAGCATAGCGCAGAGTTATTAGGGTGTATTTTATTCATTTTTTCAGGGGTCAGATGCCAGCGAACCATACATTTATAGTTTGTCTCAATTGTGGTGATGTCAGTAGCCATATTAAACACTGCACCTATCATTTGTGAGTCCTCTAGCTTTTTCCCAATGTCTTGTCCCCACTTTTCTACGCATGTCAGTGTTCCCTGCGTCTATAATTTTTTTTAATATCCCATATAGTACCGCAATTCCATGTTGTAGTGGTTTTCCAATGGAGCATAGTTTTTCTATTGCGTTTAGTGTTTTATCGTCTCTAATTGGCTGTGGTAAAGTGCTCACAAAGTGTTTTAATTGAAAGTATTCCCAATCACTCAAATGTTGAACCCCTTCCTGTGTTTGAAAATCCTTTCTTGACCTTTATTTTCCCTAGTGTAACAATTTCCCCTAATCTTTTAGAACCCAAATTCTTTCCTATTCATGTCTTGTTACCGGGTGCCCATTTTTCTAAATTTAGGTGGGATCTAAACGTTCTTATTTAATTGTGTCAAACGTATTGTGTCTTCCATCTGTGCCCATTTCTTTTGAGTGTATATGTTTGTCCATTCAACTAACCTTGCTAAAATTACGGCATGGTAATATCTCTTTACGACTTAGAGTGGGATAGTTTACTCTGGCCTTTTTGCCCTGCCAAATGTATTTCAAAATTATAGTTTTTATTATCTTGAAAAAGCTTTGTGGAATTCTTATAGGGAGCATTTGAAACTTGTATATTATTTTTGGTAAAACCATCATTTTAAATGCATTAATCCTCCCTACCCAGGAAATCAGTCTCTTTACTAGGTTTTTCAAATCTTGTTTTATTTCATTAACTAATGGAATATAGTTGGCCACATATAGTTTTTCTACTCTAGCTGTAATCTTTATTCCTAAATATGTTCATGTTTTTTTTCCCCAGATAAAAGGAAATGTTTTCTGTAAATCTTTTTCTTCTTTTGCGTCTATTCCCAGATTCAGGATTACCATTTTATAGGATTAATTTTAAAATTAGAAAGTTCCCCATATTTTTTTATTTCTTTCATTACATTGGGAAGAGAGAGTCTCGGCTTGGTCACATATACTGTAGGAGTATGTCGTCTGTGTACGCCGCAACCTTATGCTCCTCCTCTCCCACTCTCTCTTGGACACGACTTGAGTATGAATCATCAGGCAACTTATAAGGCAACTTCAAGTTGCCTCCAGGACAGTACAAGGCAACTTCAAGTCGCCTCCAGGACAGGAGGCTTTCCAGTGGCCAATCAAACAACAATCAGCTCTGTGGGAGGCAGGGGTTTGCCTGAGAAATGTATGTTATCTTCCTGTATTGTTGCTTCAGTTAAGACAGTGATTAGACTTCTAAGGCAACTTCCATTGAAATCAATGGGTACAAGTTGCCTAGAAGTCGAAATAAAGTAGTACAGGAACCTTTTTTGAAGTCAAAGCGACTTCAGTAGTGTGTATTAAGACGGCTCCCATTCACTTCCATTGATTTTCTCAACCACAAGACTTGGGGCAACTTCAAGTCGGATCCCAGGTCGCCCCAGTGTGAACCGGCTCTTAAAGTCCATGTTGCAAAGCATACAGCCCACTGCAGAGACATTGTTGAACCATATTTAACACATGGTTACCAGGATGGTTCTATGTTTCAGTTACAGTGATATCATAGTCAATGATTCTGTTTAACAACATTAGTACTTTGATAAAGAAAATAATTGTTGAGGCATTGGTGTCTAAGGTATGTATGCCCAATCCCATCTCCATGTCTTCAATTTCAAGGCTGTCTTACCACTCTGGAAGATTATGTGGTGAGGCAACCAAGTTGCAACCTCCCAAAATATAGACTCCCAACACACAATCCGTCTTTATAATAGTCACTCCTTTCCACAGAGGTAGTTGAAGCAAACCTGTTAGAAATATTGATACCTGAAACTAAAGAGGCGGCTGTATGCAGCTGTGCCTGAAGGGTCTAAGGGTGAAGGCTGAAGGATGAAGGTGCCTGTGCAATTGTGTATGCTCTCAATAAAGATGATTTGCATTCAGAGTATACATCAGTGCCCATGCAGGTGCTTAACTAGGGTGATCATACATCCCTGGTTTCCGGGAACAGTCCCCAGATTGAGGACACTGTCCCCAGAAAAAGTTTGTCACCAGATTGGATTTTAACAGGGACTGGGGCTATTTCAAAGACAGCCAGTGCAGAATAAAAAAAAAAAAAACGGAATTACACTCCCCGCGCTCCGCCGCTCCTAATAGCTTAGCGGGATTTATTTTTTTCCATTATCTGTGCCCCTTTCTGATGATCATTTGCTGGTCGGAGTGGAGGGAATATTTCTTCAGTTTCAGGTGCATGCCCATTCAGCTCCACTCGCATGTTCTTCAGCCTTGGCTCAATTCCCGGCCAGCAGCCTGCCTGCTTATCTCCTTGCCTTCCCTGGTGGAGTGACCTCCCTCTGCTCCCCACCCAGTAGTAGCCGGGGCCCGGAGAGTAAAGGCCCGTACACACAATCGGATTTTCCGGTGGGAATTGTGTGATGACAGGCTGTTGACGGAAAATCAGACCGTTTGTATGCTCCATTGGACAATTGTTGTCGGATTTTCCATAGACAAATGTGGGATAGCATGCTTTAAAATGTGGGATAGCATGCTTTAAAATTGTCAGGCAACAAATGTGTGTCGGATTTTCCGATCGTGTGTACACAAGTTCGTCGGAAAAAACTTCAAAGTACAAACACGCATGCTCTGAAGCAATTCTCACCATAACACAACATTAGCAGAAGTTTACCATCAAGTGGCGCTAAAGAGCTGAAAACCATGTAGTTTTGTGTTTGTTGGCCGGCAATTCTTTGCCATTTGTATGCAATACAATTCACATCCTACGCCCTTCAGGCAAAAGTCCGATGAAAATCTGATCATGTGTATGAGGCTTAAGACTTGACAGGCTGTGAGGTGGGCGGCGGCAGAGACGGGCAAAGAGTCACTGATTGCTGCCATTACTACTAAATAAAAATATGTCCCCGGATTTCATTTTAAATATCTGGTCACCTTATGCTTAACGGTAACTCCCCATGCATAATCATGTACAACTGCCTCTTCTAATGCATTTCAATTGGCAGCTGTACGCAGTGTTATCTTGTCTCGGAAATGTCGTTATGCAGGCTTTTTTTTGCATGCTGTACAGTCCCTGTATGGCTGAGTGCATAAAGCCTAAAAGAGATCAGCCTGACCAAGTTTTTGCAGGAACTGCTGTCAAGAAAAAAAAGTAAAGCAAGTTCAAGCCTATGTGACATCACTGCCCTAATAAGGAAGAAAGTATGCTTCCAAATCTCTTGAGTGAATGGGGTTTGATGGTGAATTGAATTGTGGCTTCCAGACAAACCCTGACTCAAAGTAAACCAATTTGATTTCCCTTGAGTTTTGACTTGCATAAATCGATTATCTCATCCCTGTATTCAGAATTTCAGAGTAAGATATGCAAACGTGTTAATAGGACAGAAACATTGGATGTGATTGTGAAAGCTTATAAGACCACAGAATGAGTAAATTCAATGGGCATTCCCAAGACTTTTAGGAGATAAATTAAGCCAGAATAAATCAAATCAGCAGATCAAATGCCTTTACTGGAACACATATCTAGGCTGATCCAAACCACTTCAGTATTGTAGATGCCAGGTCAAGATACAGGCAAATACATGAAGAACTCTATCCTTGTAACATTTATCATACTGTAAAAACTGTATTACCTCACGTGCCTAACGTCTGCATTTATATCTGCTAAGCCTGTAATGTGAATGATCCCCTGGCTACTCACACATCGATCAAGGTATGTTAGATCTCTTCAAGTTTTTAGCATGACATGAACTGTTAGCAAAAGGAACTTGCAAAGTTTAACGATCGCTCTGAAAGTAATAGAGCATGGCGTTTGTCCTTCAGAAATGCAATTAGGGATCTTGATCTTGGTTTTAAAGCAAGTGAGGAAGCCGATCTCTTAGTCCAATGGCTGGGGAATGAGTCATCAGAGCATGCAAGGAGAATCAGAGACATTAACATTAATTACCCAACCAAAGGGCTGAGCATGATATGGGAGAGGATTGATGAATGTTACGGTTCCCCAGAAGTTCTAGAGAACTCTCTTTTTAAAAGAATAGGACTTTCCCAAGATTCCTAACAAAGGCTACCAGAAGCTGAGAGAATTGAATGACCTAGTGACAGAACTCCAAATAGCCAAAGCAGAAGGAGAATTGCCAGGCCTTGCCTTTCTAGAACCAGCCCGTGATGTTAACCCCATAGTACAAAAGCTACCTTACAGCCTTCAAGAAACCTGGATTACACAAGGCTCCAACTACAAGCAAAGGCACAATGTCCCCTTCCCACCATTCTCTTATTTTGTGGACTTTATCCATCATCAAGCAAAGGTTAAAAATGATCCTAGTTTTGACATCTCATCATCTGACTCTGCTTTCCCTAGGTCAAGTAAGCCTGCTCTAACCCACAACTTTAAAGTCACACCTGTTGCAGTATGTAAAACATGTGTATCTCCAGCTAAGAATCCAAGCAGAGAGTGTCCTCTTCACAAAAAGCCTTATTCATTGTTAAAGTGCAGAGGTTTTAGAGAAAAAACTCTCCAAGATCGCAGAACCTTCCTCAAAGAAAACAGAATTTGTTACAGGTGCTGCGCATCAACTTCTCACCTTGGAAAAGACTGTAAGGTGAGCATCAACTGCTCTGAGTGTAACAGCACAGAGCACAACACAGCTCTACATCCTGGGCCAGCACCATGGACTCTTACCCCCTCACCCCAGGTGGAAAAGCATGGTGGGGAGCAACAAGACACAGTACCTCCTGTAGTTACACCCCAGTGCACCCAAGTCTGTGGAGAAGGTTCGTCTAACAAATCCTGCTCGAAGATTTGTCTTGTTACAGTTTACCCCACAGGTCACAGAGAAAAAGCAGTGAAGCTATACGTGATCCTGGACGATCAAAGCAACAGATCACTCGCCAGCTCAGCCTTCTTTGTCACCTTCAGAATCAAGGAAGCCAGCTCTTCATACCTACTCGAGACTTGTACAGGGGTAAGTGCAGAAATTGGGAGAAGAGCCATTGGTTACCAAATTGAATCTTTTGATGGTCAGACAAACCTGCCTCTGCCAACTCTAATCGAGTGCAATCAGTTCCCAACTGACAGACAGGAGATCCCTACACCAGAGGTGGCACTTCATCACAGACATCTGAAGAGCATAGCACACCTCATCCCTAAACTGTATCCCCAGCCTGAGATAGCGCTTCTCATTTGGGGGGACATCATCAGAGTTCACAAGGTGAGAAAACAAATCAATGGTCCCCACAACTCCCCCTATGCCCAGAAGCTATATCTCGGATGGTTCATCATAGGCAATGTATGCCTAGGGAGTGTTCACAAGCCAACCAGCGTGAACTCTCTATTTATAAAGACACTAGAGGGTGGGCGTCCATCCTTATTTCAGCCTTGCACCAACAGATTCCTCGTAAGAGAGAAGCCTGCCAGTGTAATTCATTCCAACCCTTACACCGCCAATCTTCTTTGTGATAAATACAGAGATCATTTAGGATGCTCAGTTTTCCAAAAGACTAAAGAAGATCACAAAATTGCCCCATCTATTAAAGATCATATCTTCCTGGAAATAATGAGACAAGGATTCCACAAAAACAATGAAAATAGCTGGGTAGCACCCCTGCCTTTCGAAGTACAGAGACCCTGTCTTGCTAACAACAGAGAACAAGCTTTGAAGCGCTTTTCTTCCCTTAAACGCAATTTTCAAAAGAAGCCAGAAATGAAAGGGCATTTTTCTCACATTCATGAGTAAGGCCGCGTACACACGACCAGTTTCCCCGGCAGAATTCAGCAAGAAACTCGATGGGAGACGTATTCTGCTGAGGAAACCGGTCGTGTGTACACTATTCGCCGAGAAACCCGTCGAGCCAAAAAGAGAGCATGTTCTCTATTTCCTCGATGGGCAATGGGAATATTTGGCTCGACAAGTTTTTTGACTGCCGAACAAGGAACTCGACGGGGAAAACTATGTGTTTCGCCCGTTGAGTTTCTCGGTCGTGTGTACGCAGCCTAAGATGTTTGAGGATGACCATGCTGAGATAGCCCCACCTCTAAAAGACAATGAAGAGTGCTGGTACCTACCAATCTTTGGCGTCTACCACCCCAAGAAGCCAGGTAAAATCCGGGTAGTGTTAGACTCCAGCTCTCAGCACAAAGGGGTCTCACTAAATGATGTCCTCCTAAAGGGACTAGATCTCAACAACACACTTCTTGGTGTTCTCATCAGGTTTCGCAAGTAAGCGGTTGCCATAGTTGCAGACATACAGCAAATGTTTCAAAGCTTCCAAGTCAAGGAAGAACAGAGGAACACAGGATTCCTATGGTTCAAAGACAATGACCCTACTAAAGACATTACAGAATACCGCATAAAAGTGCAAGTTTTTGGTAACAGTCCATCCCCTGCTGTTGCCATCTATGGACTTAAGCTATCTGCCCAAGAAGGTGAGAAAGATGTTACACAGTTTATTGAAAGAGACTTTTATGTAGATATTGGTCTGAAATCACTTTCTTCACCCAAAGCTGCAATAAGTCTACTCAAGAGGACTCAAAGCACACTTGCTTCTTCAAATCTTAGACTGCATAAGATAGCATCAAACAGCAAGGTCGTCATGGAGGCCTTCCCAAGACTATACCAGTGACTTCAAATATCTGGACTTAGCTACAGACTCCCTTCATATGCAACGCATCCTAGGACACAACTGGGACCTCAAGACCGACACCCTTACCTTTCAGGTTGACCAAGAGCCAAAACCCTTCACTCGGCGAGGTGTCTTATCCACCATCAACAGCCTGTATGATCCACTTGGGTTTGCAGCACCGATGACCGTTCAAGGTAAATTCTGCTTAGTGAGCTTACTGCAGACACACGTGATTGGGAATCTCCACTACCTCCTGAGAAAGAGACATTATGGGTAACATGGAGAGACTCTTTAAAGACTTTATCCAACCTACACATACATAGAAAGAAAGTTTACCGCTCAGAGGTCCCAGGGAACTGCAAGGTGGAGAAAAACTGGGACGGCCGCACTCCAAAAAAATGGTTCCTTTTAATAAAACTGGTCACAACATGAACATATCACAGCAAAAAATCAGGAGAAAAGCTGAAGCTTTCACACTATCATACAGTGCTTATTCATAGCTAGATGTGCATGGCAGAGAAAAAGACATGTATACTCTATTCAACATAGAAAACAATTGGGTTAACGCCCTCAAAGCCAATTGATTAATTGGCTAATGAGGGAAACAGGTAATCACAGGTGTATCACACAAGTAGGTGAAAGTGCTTCCCACATGTCCACATACATAGACCATACACCCACTTTCCTCCTGCAAGGGTTCAGTCTAGAAAGTTATGTGTATTCTGCAATGCTTCAGACAAGGCAATAGGAGCAGTACCCTACCTCAAGTCAGTAGACATCGAGGGCCAAATTCTAATTGGGTTTGTTATGGGCAAGGCCAAGCTAGCACCATGTCCTGAAACCACCATTCCAAGATTGGAACTGTGTGCTGCTGTACTAGCAGAACTTACTACATCTGAGATGGACTTAGAACTCGAGGACACAGAATTTTACACAGACAGCAAGGTAGTGTTGGGCTACATTTACAACAAAAGTAGGAGATTCTGGGCCAGATTCTCAAAAGAGATACGACGGTGTATCTTCAGATACACCATTGTATCTCTGTTTCTTGCACTGTGTATCTATGCGACTGATTCTTAGAATCAGTTACGCATAGATTTGCGTAGATCAGACTGGCGTAAGTCACTTACACCGTCGGATCTTAGATGTAATTCTACGCTGGCCGCTAGGTGGTGTTCCTGTCGACTTCAGCGTCGAAAATGCAAATGAGCATGATACGCCGATTCCCGAACGTAGGTGAGAGGGTGTGTGGGGACAGGCTGGGGAGAGATACTAGTCAGTGGCTGGGTAGGCACTGGATAGTATCAGAGCCAGATACACACAGGTTACATACGTCGCGATCGTTGGAGCAAGAGCAATAATTCTAGCACTAGACCTCCCCTAAACATGTAACCTAAAAAAAACTTAAAGCATCGCTTAGGATACCAAATGAAATTGTGCTACCTTTAGTGTTTTTTTTAATGAATGAAACATGTTTGAAAAATTGCTGCGCAAATACCGTGCTAGAGCTGCACAATTAATCGTTAAAAAATTGTGATCTCGATTCAACCCCCCTGAGATTTCCAATGCAGATGGTTTGCCAATTCTTTCATATAACAAGTGGAGAGACTTTCAGCTGTCAAAGAAAATATCTGGGCAGTCTGCCAAGTTTTTAACAGGAAACATTGTAACTAATGCTTCCTTAGATCAAAGGGATAAACTTGTTTGTGTAAAGAAGAAATCGGGCAGTCTTCCAAGTTTGTAACAACATGAAACATTGTAACTAACTTCCTTCTTAGATCAAACTTCTGTGTGTAAATGCAAGAAATTTAACCATTTAAAGTCCAACACTCATTTCTTAAGTTAAAAATCAATATTTTTTGCTAGAAAATTACTTGGAAACGCCAAACATTATATATATTTTAGCAGAGAAAAAAATGGCAATTGCTGCAATATTTTATGTCACACTGCATTTGCCTACTTCAATGAATAATAAAAACAAAACCAATAAAGTTAGGCTATTTATTTTTTATTTTTTTTAATGTAAAAGATGATGTTACACCGCACGAATCCTGAGAGAATTGTGATCTATCTTGTAAGCAAAAAAATTGCAATTCTCATTTTAGCCAGAATCGTGCAGCTTTATACTTTGCAACATAAAAAGTTGCAAAGAGCACCATTGAGTAATTTTCTAGCAAAAAACAAATGATAATTTTTTTTTCTCAGTCTGCTGCAGTGTGTCAGCTTGTATTTATAATGGCCGCTCTATATGTAGCTTCTGACAGGCTGTGCAAGCAGGCCCATATCTCCGGAACCATAAATGATAGCCATTCCATATTTTGACCGGTTGTGGGGTAGGTCTTCAACTGCCTAACCCCCAAATGGGGTTTCTATGACCCCTGGTCGCCGAGCTACAACCCCCGAAGTCGATCCTTTTTTTTTCAGATTTTTTTTTTCTTTGGGCAAATGGGCCTATCTTGAGAAAGGGGCCTGGAGCTGCAGCTCCAATAGCCCCTATGTTAATCCGGCCCTGCCCTTCCTGTACAAGCCAGTGCTTACCACTCCAGAAAAGGAGACATATATACTGTTAGAACCTGAATCTGACTCGGATATCCGTCCTCAGGTTTTCACACTACAACAATTTCTAAGCAACTGTTGGGATCCAAGCGCTCCATAATTTCTCCACTTGGAAGTCCTTTCAAAGAGCTACAGCTTGCTTGGTTCACATAGCCAGATCCTTTAAAGCAGTGGTTCGCAACCTTTCTAGTGCCGTGACCCATTGATAACATTTCCCAAGTTTTAGGGACCCCTAACAGTAGAATTTTCGTAGCGTGGGTTGTCAGCACCCAAGGCAAGACAAGACAAGTAATTTGCGCCCCTAGCCCACAGACATTTAGGGCTCCCTAATTCCCTTACACCCCTTCTGGTACTCTCTCTCTGTTTTCCTTTATTTCACTTTTATCTCTATATCCTAATTTCTTACCCCCCCCCCATCCCTCTCTCTAGTCATCTTTCCTGTTCTTTTATTCTTTCTCTCCCTTTTTTCTTTGTTCCTCCCCCTTTTTTCCTCTCCCTTCCATGTTTTCTCTATTTTTATTCCTTCTTTTACTCCTTGGGAGGGCTGGGGTGGGGGGCGGTGCTGATCTGAGATCTGTAGTGGGGACTTTAAATGGCAACTCTAATCACAGGTAGTGTTACTCAATGTGTCTCCAGCTCTGTGGTGTCTCGCAGCAGTGACACCTATGCCGAAATCAGGAAATGGGGTCTCCTCCGGCCCCTCCCACTTCACATTTCTCACCAGTCATCTGACTTCTAGTCTCTGCCCCACAGCCATGCCGTGAACTGAATGGGTGGGCAAGGGCTCCAGGAGCAGCCTAGCTGGGCAGTCAGAGGCTCCAGGGACAGCCCTGCTGGATGGCTGTGAAAAGGCTGAGAGTGCTGCGGGCTTCAGGAACAGCCCAGGATTTGGTGACCCCTGGCAAATTGTCATTTGACCCCCGAGGGGGTCCGACCCCCAGATTGAGAACCACTGCTTTAAAGGCATCCCTACAAGACCAAGTTGTTGCAAAGGTTGGCATTATTGTCACAAGCCATATACAGCAGATGAGCTCACAGAAGCGAAAAATGTAATTATCCGCTGTATCCAACAAGAGACTTATGCACTAGCACTAGAATGTCTTCAAATTTACAAGAGCATTCCAAAGAACTGTCCTCTAAGGAAACTCAATCGCTTTGTACACAATGAAGGACTGTTAAGAGTTGGAGGGCGCATCTCAAACTTGATAGGTACTTGACTTGATAGTGGTGAAAGATCTTCAAAACTCACACATGAGACTATGACAACCTTCATTTCTGAAGTATCAGCTATAATGAATGCCAGGCGCTTGACATCTATACCCAATGATCCTGAAGATCCTTTCTTGCTTACACCTTCCACTTTGCTCACATTTAGAAAGTTGAGGTGATCACAGCTCCTTCAGTCAATCTGGACCCAAAGGACTTATTCAGATGTCAATGGAAAAGAGTACAAGTGTTAGCTGACACCTTTTGGAACAAGTGGAAGAAACAATACTTGTCTAATCTACAGACCAGGAACAAATGGCAAGACAGCAAGCCCAATTTAGAGCCTGGTGCGATTGTTCTCATGAAAGACTCTTAATCAAGGAGAAACAAGTGGCGTTTGGGTCTGATAACCCAAGTGTTTCCCAGTGAAGATGGACACGTCAGGAAAGTTGAACTCAAAGTCATTAGGCAAAGCCAGCCTAAACGTTTCCTCAGACCTGTTTCGAAACTTATTCTGTTACTCTCCTCCGGAGTGCCATGATATGTGGAATCCGTGGGAAACCAGGCGGGGAGTATTATGCCTTCATTAATAAGGCTCATAATCTTTTATTGACTTGTTGACTTGGTTAAATTAAATCTATGCTGCCATCTAATGGCCATTTTGTTTAACTGCACCATTTCCATTCAATGCAGTCAGTTAGAATAGCTGGTTAGTTTTGGTCCTTGCTAGCCTCCGTATTTCAATCCCATCAGGCATTGCATCAGGTTCTTCAGGCCTTTCCCCTTTCACCCTGGAAGCAAGCACATCTACTGCCGAGTTCTGTTCTACGCTACCCATCCAGATCCATCTCCGGTATGTCTACCATCTGTGGCCCAGATTCACAGAGAGTGGGCGCACATTTACGCCGGCATAGCGCACACACAGTACGCTACGCCGATGCAGCACGGAGAGGAAAGCACTGCATTCAGCAAGCCATTGCTCACCAAGATGTCCCAGCGTAGCATATTTTCGAAGGCGCAGGCCAGCGGAAGTGGAAGTGGGCGTCATCCATGCAAATGAGGCCTGACCCCATGCAAATGATGGGCCGAGTGCCAGACAAGTATGTATAACGAACTGCGCATGCTCACAACCACGTCGGAAAAACTGCCTAAGATACGCCGGATCACTGTGTACGCCGTTAACGTAACCTACGCCCAGCCAGACACACGTCCAACATAAAATACGCCGGCTTGTGTTCCCTGGTGTAGACCTGAGCATGTCTGTTGATGAGTAACACCTCCTTTATGGGGAATAACTTTACGCCGGATGTACAACTTGCGCACCGCGAGTAGCCTGCGTCGGGCGCACGTACGTTTGTGAATCGCCGTATTTACCTCATTTGCATGTTTGAATGGCTAATCAATGGGAGCGGCACCATGCAACCAGCCTAAATGTACACCCACCCTACGCCGGCGTAAGTAAGTTACGTCAGCGGGGTGTAGCCTGGTTTTAGGCGTATCTCTGTATGTGGGTCTGGCGCACAGATACGACGGCGCTCATTTGCACTTCGGCGTAACTTGTTATACGTCGGCGTAAGTGCTCTGTGAATCCGGACCTGTGTCTTCAATGTCGTTTTTCGGGTTGTAAAAAATGATCGTGTGTGGGCTAAAACGATGTAAAAAAGCTGTGCATGCTCAGAAGCAAGTTATGAGATGGGAGCGCTCGTTCTGGTAAAACTACCGTTCATAATGGAGTAAGCACATTCATCACGCTGTAACAGACATTAAATCGCGAATCGTCATTTACTAACACTGAATCAGCTAAAGCAGCCCAAAGGCGAATGGAACTTCCCCTTTATAGTGCCGTCATACGTGTTGTACGTCACCGCGCTTTGCTAGATAATTTTTTAAAAACGATGGTGTGTGGGCAACATAGTTTTTGACCACTTAAGTCCCAGACCAATATGCTGCTAAATGCCCAAAGGCGTTTTTACAATTCGGCACTGCGTCGATTTAACAGACAATTGTGCGGTCGTGCGACCTGGCTCCCAAACAAAATTTTTTGCGCTATAAACAAAAATAGAGCGACATTTTTGAAAAAAAAATATATTTTTTACTTTTTGTTATAAGAAAAATCGAATAAACTAAATTTTAGTCAAACATTTAGGCCAAAATGTATTCAGCCACATGTCTTTAGTAAAAAAAAATCGCAATAAAAAAAAATTAGCTACCTAGCGGCAACAGCGACACTAATACAGCGATCAGAAAAACGATCGCTTAGTGACGCTGGGAATAGGGGGTGAAAGGGTTAACTAGGGCGGTGATCAAGGGGTTAAAACTTTATTAGGGGGGCTACCCTGGACCTAACACTAACTGCCTGTCACACTAACTGTCACACTGACACTAAATGCAGTGATCAGTAAATATATGATAACTGCAATCAGTGACAGGGGGCTGTGGGGGGGGGGGTGATCGGAAGGGGTTAAATGTGCCTATGTGTGTGGTGTCAGTGTAGTGTTGGTGCAACTTACTGTGAGTCTTCTCTCCTCTCGGCGGATTGAAAATACCGCCGAGAGGAGAGCTCACATCACTTCCTCTGCCAGTGTTTACATTACACAGGCAGAGGAAGTGACACGGCAGAGGCTCAGGGGATTGGCTGGGAGCGATCACGAGGGGGCGGACAGAAACCAACAGCCGCCCCCTCGTCCCGGATCCCTCCCGAAGGTAAGCCACCCGCCACACGCAGCGTAGGGGGTCCCGATCGGACCCCCGACCCGCTAGAATGGCAGGGACGTACATGTAAACCCATCTGCCTGTACGTGCCATTCTGTGCACGTACATAGTCGCGCGGCGGGCGTTAAGCGGTTAATGATGAAGTTGGGAAAACATAGTTTTTTGGACATGCTGAAAGACGTTATTTTTTTTCATGCTGAAAAATGATTGTGTGTACGAGTACGGGAACAAACCGGGTAGATTACTAGCTAATGCTATGAAAGAAGTCCAGAGACAAAACCACATTACACAGATTAAGTCAGTTAACGATGAAATGGTCAATACCACTCAAGAGATCGCGAGATGCTTTAAGAAATACTACGAGAAGTTATACCAGCTGGAGGGCAAGCTCTCCGTGGAGAAGGAAAAAGAGAAAATAGAAATAGCAAAGAAGTATATAGAAGACACCCAGATGCCAATAATACCAGAGGATATGGCAAGAAAATTAGACGAGCCGATCGCAACAGGAGAGTTTCTAGAAGCAATAAAAGTATTAAAACTGGGCAAGGCACCAGGCCCAGATGGGTTCACTTTAACATATTATAGGAAATATGCCGACAAACTGGCACAAAGATTTATAGAGGCCTTTAATTCCCTAAGAGAAGGAAAGGAAATCCCAGCGGAAACAGCAGCACATATAGTAGTGATTCCTAAGGAAGGGAAAGACCCCTCGCAATGTGCCAGCTACCGTCCCATTTCATTGTTAAGTGTAGACCTAAAAATATTACCGTAACTAAGATTCTAGCCACAATGTTAATAGAATATATCCCAGATTTGATACATCCAGATCAAGTGGAGTTTATACCAGGAAGAGAGGGGAGAGAAAACATAAAACGAGTAGTAAATGCGATACACTTAACACATAAAGAAAAGAAGACAATGATATTAGTAGCCAGAATGGTCGTTCCTAAAAGCAACGCTGCAACACATAGGGCTATAAGAAGGAATGATGAGCTGGTTTATGAATTTATACTCGCAACCTAGCGCGAAAGTTAAAATAGAGGGTAAAGTATCTGAATCATTTAACATTCGAAATGGGACAAGACAAGGCTGCCCCCTCTTACCATTAATTTTTGTTTTGATCATGGAGCTCTTTTTATGTAAGATACGAGAAAATATAAATATTAGAGGGTTAACAACAAAAGGTGAAGAACAGAAAGTAGCAGCATACACAGATTATTAAATTTTTTTCATAACATCGGCAGTAATTTTATTACCGCCCTTATTGGCTGAAATAAAAGAGTGTGGAAAGTTATCCAACTTTAAAGTCAACTATGGGAAAACAGAAGCAATGGGTATAGAATTAAAAGCGGAAATAGCGGAGCAGATTACAACACAGTTCGATTTTAGATGGACAAACTCCCACATGAACTATCTAGGCACCAAGATATCAGGGAATCTAAATAAATTATTCGTCTTGAATTATATAACATTGGCAAAACGAATAAAATCAGATCTCGAGAGGTGGGACAAAGGAATTTTTACTTGGTTTGGGCGGACAAATATACTAAAGATCTTGTATCTAATACAAGCCCTACCAATCAAGATCCCACAAAGTTTTTTTTAGAGAACTCAGAACAAGATTCTTGAAATTTATATGGGCAGGGAAACCGGCAAGGATAAGCCGGGCGATCCTGTCACTACCCAAGGGGGAAGGAGGGATTGGATTTCCAGACTTGATAAAATATCAGGAAGCATCCCATTTAGCCAAAGTGGTCGAATGGTGCGGGCGGAATAAAAAACCCTGGATAAAAATGGAACAAGCTACAGTAGAAGTACCACTAGAAGGTATTGCATGGATTCCAGATAGTGAAATGACGGCAGAAGAAAGGAAACATCCAATGATAGGTGCCACTATACGCACAATTAAAAAGATCTTTAAAAAAACGACAATATCTAAACATCCAAGCCCTCTAACCCCGATTCTGGGTACTAAGGCCTTCCGAGCAGGACTGACAGATCCAAGATTTATCGCAATGCGTCAGAGGGGTATTAGTAGGATCATCCACTTCTCAAAAAATTACCCTTTAACCACTTGGAAACCGCATCACGTCCAAAGACGTGAACAGCGCGGACCTGAGGCGCCGGGGTCACGTCTTTGGACGTGATTTGCTTGTAATTCCCCGCGCGCGCCACAGGGTGGCGCGCGGCGGGGAAAAACAGTCCCGACGCATCACCGAGGATCCGATGCGTGTACCCGGCGGCCGCGATGTCCGTCAGGTACACGCGATCGTCGGTGAGACAGCAGGGACGTGGAGCTCTGAGTGTAAACACAGAGCTTCACGTCCTGTCAGTGAGGTGACAGATGCTGTTTCTCTTGTACATAGGGAGACAGCATCGATCACCTCCCCCAGTCACCCCCCTCCCCCCATACAGTTAGAACACACCCAGGCAATACATTTAACCCCTTCCTCACCCCCTAGTGTTAACCCCTTCAATGCCAGTCACATTTATACAGTAATTAGTGCATTTTTATAGCACCGGTCGCTGTATAAATGTGAATGGCGCCAAAAATGTGTCAAAAGTGTCCGATGTGTCCGTCGCAATATCGCAGTCCCAATAAAAATCGCAGATCGCCGCCATTACTAGTAAAAAAAAAATATAAAAAAAAAAATCATAATTATGTCCCCTATTTTGTAGGTGCTATAACTTTTGCGCAAAGCAGTCACTTATTGTGATTTTTTTTTTTTTTTTTACAAAAATACGTAGAAGAATACGTATCGACCTTAACTGAGAAAAAAAAATATAAAAAAAATATAAAAAAAAAAGGGATATTTATTATAGCAACAAGTAAAAAATATATATATATTTTTAAATTGTCGCTCTTTTTTTCATTATAACGCAAAAAATAAAAACCGCACGGGCGATCAAATACCACCAAAAGAAAGCTCTATTTGTGGGGAAAAAAGGGACGCCAATTTTGTTTGGGTGCCACGTCGCACTACCGTGCAATTGTCAGTTAAAGCGACGCAGTGCCGAAAGCTGAAATTTCGCCTGGGCACGAAGGGGGTTTATGTGCCCAGTAAGCAAGTGGTTAAAGACAAGAAGCAAGATCGAAAAAGAAACTATACCAGAATTAGATTTCCTTAGACTGCTTCAGTTAGAAGCATTTCTCCGGAAAAAGGTAAATACGTATACAGAAGTCAGAAATCCGTCTAAATTCGAGCAGATATGCCTAGAAGGGGATCCAATAAGACACTCATTGTCCTATTTCTATACAATATTAATTAACTTAGAAATACCACAGGAATTTACATTTATACAAGCATGGGAGAGAGATCTGGGTTTAACTTTTACACGAGAACAAAAGAATAGGATTCTACGATTTACACATAAGGCCTCGTACACACGATTGAATGTGTCTGTTCAAATCGGTCGGACTGACCGATTTGAACAGATCTGTCTGCTGGGATTTTGGTTTGCTCGCGTGTACACATGAGCAAACCAAAATCCCCGCCAGCAGACAGCGCGCTGACGTGTCGGTGACGTGGCGGTGACGTTGACGCCGCCACGTCACCGCACCAGGAAGTAAAACACTTCTGCGCATGCGTCGAAACCATTCGGCGCGTGTGCGAGAAGACATGTCTGCTGGTTAGCGTACTAACCAGCAGACATGTCGGGCGGACGGGTTCCCAGCCGACAGATTTCAAAGCATGCTTTCAAATCTGTCGGGTGGCCAAATCCGTCTGTTTGCCCGTACACACGATCGAATCTGTCTGCTGAAACGGTCTAGCAGACCGTTTCCAGCAGACAGATTTGATCGTGTGTACGAGGCCTAAGGCATCCATAGCAAGTAAATACGAGGAGGGAGGTTACAAGATATTAACGAGATGGTATAGAACACCAGTAATGTTACATCGCATATACCCTCAGACATCAGAAGTCTGTTAGAGGTGTCATGAAGCGGAAGGCTCGTCAATACATATTTTCTGGGAATGTGAAAAGATACAGGAATTCTGGAAAATGGTAATGTGGACAATTAATGAGATTACAGGAATTAATTTAGAAAGCAGACCATCGGCAGTTTTAATATTAGATATTCCAATATCAGTGGAAAAATACAAGAATTCATTGATAAGACATCTGATTATAGGTGCAAGGGTGTGTATCCCTGCCCTGTGGAAACAAGAAACTCCTCCATCCAGAGCACAATGGCTAGCTAGAGTGGCAGAGATACAACAAATGGAGAACCTGACTATGGCAATGAAAGACCAGGATGAGATGTACCTCTCGACGTGGGTCCCTTATGTGAAGTATAGAGAGGGGTGATGGGTGGGATGGGGGAAGGCCGACCAGGGGATGGATGCCTTTTTTTTTTTCTCTCTCTCTTTCTTTTTTTTTTTCTCTTTCTCCCTGGAGCAGGGAGACGGGGAGGGCGGGTAACCAAAGGAGGTTAGAAGGAAAAGGAGAAGCTTTGTGTGAACAGACAAGATGAGGGGGACGATGGGGGAAAGGGGGGGACTCCTCTCCTCCATTACCCTTTTTATGTGTAACAACTGTAATTAAACTGGAAGATATGAAATGTAAAATCTGTAACGCAAATCTTGAAATAAATAAAGAATTAAAAAAAAAAAATTAGCGTGTGTACGCGGCATGAGTCCCTGCCACTCGTATAGTATGGTACATTTTAGGATATACCATGCTTTCTCTTTGTTCTCCTTTCTTTCCTTTTTTTTCCCTCTATCCTAATTTCTTGTTTGTTTATTTCCCCATCCCTCTCTCTAGCCATCTTTCTTGTTCTTTCTCTTACGACGAGCTTCTCGGCAGAATCCAGCGAGAAGCTCACTGGGAGACATATTCTGCCGAGGTTCTCGGTCGTGTGTACACTTCCAACGAGCGTCCGTCGGGAAGCTCGTCGAGCCAAAAAAGAGAGCACGCTCTCTTTTTCCTCATCGGGAACCTCGTCGGGCAGAACGATGGGTTTAGCCCGACGAGGTTCTCGTACGTGTGTACGCGGCCATATTGTTTCTCTCTTTTTATTTCTTCCTCCCCCTCTTTTCTGCTCCCTTCCATGTAGTCTCTATTTTTATTCCTTCTCTTAGGCCGCGTACACGCGTCCGAGAACCTCGTCGGGCTAAACCCATCGTTCCGCCCGACAAGGTTCCCAATGAGCGGTCGGAAAAGCTCGTCGAGCCAAAGTCCTCATTGAACAACGAGGAAAAAGAGAGCGTGCTCTCTTTTTTGGCTCGACAAGCTTCCCGACGGGACGCTCGTCGGAAGTGTACACACGATCGAGCTTCTCGCCAGAATATGTCTCCCAGCGAGCTTCTCGCTGGATTCTGCCGAGAAGCTCAGACGTGTGTACGGGGCCTTACTCCTTGGTTGGGGGAATGAGATGAGTGGCAGTGCTGGGGGGAGTTCTGATCCAACTTAGGTGTTCTTGATCAAGGTCATCTGCTGATCTGAGAACTATAGTGGGGCCTATTAATGGCATCTATAATCACAGGTAGTGTTACTCACTGTGTCTCCAACTTCGTGGTGTCTCGCAGCAGTGACACCAATGCCAAAATCAGGAGATACTGTCTCCTCCAGCCCCTCCCACTTTACGTTCCTCACTAGTCAGATAACCTCTAGTCTCTACACCTCAGCCATGCCGTGAACTGAGTGGGCGGTCACAAAAAGGCTGGGAGAGTGGTGCAGGCTTCAGGAACAGCCCAGGATTCGGTGACCCCTGGCAAATCATTATTTGACCCCCGAGGGGGTTCCGACCCCCAGGTTGAGAAACACTGGTCTAGAGGTAAGAAGAGAAGAACGGAGATATACTTACCTAATGCAACGATCCCCAGAGTGCAAGAATGGTCCTTGCTGCTCCTGCCCCGCACCCCTCCCCCCCGCACACTGGCAGTTATGTGCAAAGACTGCTCCTGACGTCATCATGCCCATAGGCCGATTCTGGACATGAGGACAGCAGGAACAGTCCACCGCTGGGTGTGGGGGAGTTCTGTTTTTTGGAAGATCAAGCAGGTATAGTCTTTCAGTGCACCACTAGACAAAACAAGCAGTTAACCCATGCAGTGGGATTGTTTTTTTTTTCATGGAGTTCTGCTTTAAATGTGTAGTTAAAAAACTTCATCCCTGCTCCCAAGTTCTTGACTTTGTTGCCCTGCCTGACTCTTTACATCCGTGCCTGGGGTCCACCATGAGACCATGCGTATTGACCATTTATAGGAATGACTATGTAGTCTGCATATGTACTACACACAGGATAGAATGTTTTGCATGTAAGGTTGTGCTGCACCAGGCAGGTCCACACAGTAAAGAAGCAGGGGAGAAAACACTGTAAGTATTTGACTATGATAGCTACCTTTAGGCCCCATACACACGAGCGGACAGATTTGTTCAAATCTGTCCGTCCGACAGATTTGAACAAATCTGTCTGCTGGGATTTTGGTTTGCTCGCGTGTACACACGAGCAAACCAAAATCCCCGCCAGCAGAGAGCACGCTGACGTGGCGGTGACGTGGCGGTGACGTTGATGCCGCCACGTCACCGCACCAGGAAGTAAAACACTTCCGCGCATGCGCCGAATCCATTCGGCGGCGGTGCGGCAGTGGAGCGGGACGACATGTCTGCTGGTAAGTGTACTAACCAGCAGACATGTCGGGCGGACAGATTCCCACCGGATAGATTTCAAAGCATGCTTTGAAATCTGTCGGGTGGACAAATCTGTCCGCTAGCCCATACACACGATCGGAGATGTCTGCTGAAACGGTCCATCGGACCGTTTTCAGCGGACAAATTCGATCGTGTGTACGAGGCCTTAGGGGTGTTTGTGGGAGAGGGGGGGGGGTTATTTTAAGGATAACTTCATTAACCACTTAAGCCCCGGAACATTTTCTGAGATACGGCACTGCGTAGCTTTAACTGAAAATTGCAGTTGTGCGACGCTGTACCTAAACAAAATTGACGTTCTTTTTTCCCCCACAAATAGAGCTTTCTTTTGGTGGTATTTGATCACCTTTGTGGGGTTTTTTTTATGTTTACTTTTTGCTATCCCCCAAAAAATAAAAAAATTGTAACTGTCTTCATCAGTTTAGGTCAATATGTATTCTTCTACATATTTTTGATAAAATAAATCACAATAAGCGTATATTGATTGGGTTGCGCAAAAGTTATAGCATCTACAAAATAGGTGATAGATCTATGGCATTTTTATTATAATTAGTTTTTTACTAGTAATGGCGGTGATCAGCAATTTTTAGCGGGACTGCGACATTGCGACGGACAAATCGGACTCTTTTGACTCTTTTTTGGGACCAGTGACATTTATACAGTGATCAGTGCTATAAAAATGTACCGATTACTGTATAAATGACACTGGCAGGAAAGGGGTTAACACTAGGGGGCAATCATGGGGTTAAATGTGTTCCCTGGGAGGTGTTTCTAACTGTGGGGGAAGGGGACTGACTGTGAGTACAAAGAGATCACTCTTCCTAATCACTAGGAACAGACGATCACTCTGTACTCCCCAGTGGGCATGGGCGCACCTGCTATGGCTGTTAAAGGGGCTGACGTACAGGAACGGCAATTTGCGGGAACGAGCTGACCTGCCACAGTAAAACCCATTTCTAGGATCTGGTAACAAATCTTCCATCCCTACCCTACACCCCATCTGACCAATTCAGCATTTTTTTAATATATGTTCTGAAATCTTTTCATATTGACCTAACTATGCTGTCCATGAAGGTAAACACTCACATTGCCACATGCGTATATATATATATATATATATATATATATATATATATATATATATATATTATTAGAAAAAATACATGGTATAATCACATAAATGCACAATATGGTTAAAAATCATATAGGATGATAAAATATACATAATGAGCCCTTGCATATCGATGCGTTTTATCGTTTGGCTTCTTGAAGCATATGAGCAAGGTTCAAGGAATAAAACAAGTCTCACTATCTTAGAGTGGACTCGTCCCCATATATGAAGGTCCCTATGGACAGGGAGTTCTAAAAATGTCAAAAGTCCACACTGGCAAAAGAATGTTTAAGTGGGTTGCAACAAAGTAAACCACAGATGATTAGATTCTTTTTATATGGAAGTAAGAAAATCAAAAACAGGGGCGTATGGATGTCAGATGTGACAAATTATTAAAGAAAGTACTGCAGGGATCCAAAAATTAACCAATCATGTGGGAATCCTTATCTGCCAAATCATTTACATAGAAACACCCACAGAGGACACATTGTCCAAGATGGCAATATATAGCATATGGTGCTACAGTAGTCTCTTGTAGCGCCAACTTTTTTAAAGTGACACAATGTCACAAGGTAATGACTGGCCTGTGCTTATGTCACTTCAGTCTTATTTATTCTGAGAAGACCCTGACACTCTACAGTCAAAAGCACATGCCAAGTATTTTGGACTACAATTAGTTGGGAGGTGGGATCCAGTGGCGCTGCGTCCATAGGGACGCAGGAGCGCTGCCCCCACTGTATGAATCTGTATATTTTCGCCGCTGCCGCCCACTATTCAGCTGACCAGACATTGAGCGCCGGTCAGCTGAATAGCGGCAGCTGGCTGGCTGTGTGGAAGTGCCTATCAGGGCCAGCGGATTGGCTGAAGTGTCATCGAGGGCGGGACGAGGGACATCGAGGGACGTAGAAGCCATTAAGGTAAGTGCCAGGGGGTGGGGGGTACTGGGCCAGGTGGCTACAAGTGGGGGCACAGTGGCTACAAGTGGGGGCACAGTGGCAACAATTGGGGGCACAGTGGCTACAATTGGGGGCACAGTGGCGACAATTGGGGGCACAGTGGCAACAATTGGGGGCACAGTGGCGACAATTGGGGGCACAGTGGCTGTGTTTGATGGCATAGTGGTGACAATTGATGGCACAGTAGCTGCGTTTGATGGCATGGCACAGTGGCTGTGTTTTGATGGCATGGCACGGTGGCTGCGTTTTGATGGCACAGTGGCTGGGTTTTGATGGCATGGCACAGTGGCTGCGTTTTGATGGCACGGTGGCTGCGTTTTGATTGCATGGCACAGTGGCTGCGTTTTGATGGCACAGTGGTTGCATTTTGATGGCACAGTGACTGCATTCGATGGCATGGCACAGTGGTGACAATTGATAGGTACAGTGAGGCTGCAATTGTTTTGTTTTTTTTTCGTTTGCGCCCCCCCAAAAATTTTGAGCACCAGCCGCCACTGGTGGGATCTATACCCCAAATTTAGCTTTAAACATTTTCTTGAAAGGGCAAGGCAAAGTGGAGCCGATCCATACATTTCTGTGCTGGAGTACATAAATGGCATAGCATCACTGGGTCAGCTACTCGTGCTCAAACTGCCTCCACTGTTTTGGGAAACAGCTGCAACCATGGGTCATTAAGGATGTCTTTGTCATACAAAAATGGGGAAGTATGTAACATGTGCAAGCTCAAAAGCACAACAGGACTCTCATTTAGGGATGAGCCGAACACCCTCCAGTCCGGTTCGCACCACAACCTGCGAACAGGCAAAAAATGTGTTTAAACACGCAAACACAGTTAAAGTCTATGGGACACGAACATGAAAAATCAAAAGTGCTCATTTTAAAGGTTAATATGCAAGTTATTGTCCTAAAAAAGTGTTTGGGGACCTGGGTATCAATGCAAAAAAAGTTTTAAAAACTAAAGTTCGGAGCAGTGATTTTAACCACTTAACGACCGCCGCATGTAGATATACGTCGGCAGAATGGCACGGACAGGCACATGTACGTACCTGTATGTGCCTGCCTTCCCGCGGGGCGGGATGCGGCGGTCGGTAAGCCTCTGGGAGCGATCCGGGATGAGGGGGGCGGCTGTTCGTTTCTGGCCACCCCCTCGCGATCGCTCCCAGCCAATCTCCTTCCGCCGAAGGACTTCCTCTGCCTGTGTAATGTAAACACAGGCAGAGGAAGTGATGTCATCTCTCCTCTCGGCGGTATTTTCAACCGGCAAGAGGAGAGAAGACATCACAAGTGAGTTGCACCTAACAGTACACTGACACCAGTGACACATAGGCACACTTAACACCCCCAGTCACCCCCCCCCCCCCAAAGCCCCCTGTCACAGTGTTACTCATTTATTTACTGATCACTGCATTTAGTGTCAGTGTGACAGTTAAAAGTTGCAGGGCAGTTAGTCTTAGGCCCCTTTAGGTCCAGGGTAGCCCCCTACCCCCCCTAATAAAGGTTTAACCCCTTGATCACTGCCCTAGTTAACCCTTTCACCCACTATTGCCAGCGTCACTAAGCAATTGTTTTTCTGATAGCTGTATTAGTGTCGCTGGTGCCGCTAGGTAGCTAGTTATTTTTTGAGGTTCGTCGCCAGGTTTTTATAGCATTAGGTACCCCCATACATTTTTTTAAATAAAGGTTTTAACCCCTGATTCCCCCTAGAGTTAACCCTTTCACCAGTGATCATCATATAAGTGTCACTGGTGGCGCTGGTTAGCCAGTTAGTTATTTAGTTATTTAGGTTCGCCGCAAGGTTTTTATAAAGCGTCAGGTACCCCCATATATTACCTAACAAAGGTTTTAATCCCCTGATTGCCCCCTAGTTAACCCTTTCATCAGTGATCACCGTATAAGTGTTACGGTTGACGCTAGTTAGTTAGTTTGCTGTTTATAGCATCAGGGCACCCGCCGTATGTAACCCAATAAAAGTTTAACCCCCTGATCGCCCGGCAGGTGATATCAATTAAATTTTAGCATCAGTTAGTGTCTGCGTCGCCCCAGGTTAGTGCCAGTAACGCTTACACCCACGCGCACAGCATACAACCCCCTTAGTGGTATAGTATCTGAACGGATCGATACCTGATCTGATCAGATCTATACTAGCGTACCCAGCAGTTTAGGGTACCCAAAAACGCATTGTTAGCAGAATCAACCCAGATACCCGCTAGCACCTGTGTTTTGCCCCTCCGCCCAGCCCAACCCACCCAAGTGCAATATCGATCGGTCACTGTCACTTACAAAACACAACACACATAACTGCAGTGTTCGCAGAGACAGGCCTGATCCCTGTGATCGTTAACAGTTTTTTTTAAGTAAAAAAGTAAAAACACAAAAAAAACTATACGATAAAAAAAATAAAATAGTTGTCGTTTTATTGTTCTCTCCCTCTCTATTGTTCTGCTCTTTTTTACTGTATTCTATTCTGCAAAGTTTTATTATTATGTTTTTTCACGCTTTCTTTTCAAGTATGTAATTTACTTTACTGTTTTCAGGTACGCCATTCAGCTGTTGCGCAGACTTATTTATCTTGACAGCAACAGCATTTGCTCCCACGATATATAAAGCCGTGACTCCAGTGCTGTAGGAGCATGGTGGCATTAAGGGCAGAGGAGCGATTTTGCTCCTAATGCCGCGTACATACGGTTGACATTCCTATGGAGGCTTTCCCGTGGAAAAGTCTGACCATGTGTACGCGGCATTACTTTTTTGCGGGAGGATGCCCCCATGCTTCGGCATTTATAAATGGTGCATGTATGCCCATCATTAGAAGTGGGTGGATGAAGGGAGGTATTCTAATGGTGGGCATACCCACCGATCAATCTTTTTTTTTTCGTTCAGCCAACAGGCTGCATGAAAAAAAAGATTACAATACATGTCCAACAAGAACCATCAAGGTACTGGTATGTTGCTGGAATTTGAATGGTTATACCAGAATGAGGCCTGTGGGTTTAGGTATCATCTTGGTATCATTCCTTCAGCCAGCGGTCGGCTTTCATGTAAAAGCAGTCCTAGCGGCTAATTAGCCTCTAGACTGTTTTTACATTCAGTGGGAGGGAATGTCCCCCCCCCCGAATATAAACAGTGCCGTTGGGAAATTGGGAAAGCATTTTATCATAACTATCTTGGTGTGGTCAGATGCTTTGAGGGCAGAGGAAAGATCTAGGGTCTAATAGACCCCATTTAAAAAAAAGAGTACCTGTCACTAACTATTGCTATCATAAGGGATATATACATTTCCTGAGATAACAATAAAATGGTAAAAAATAAATAAAATGGAAGGAACAGTTTACAAATAAAATAAAAAAAAACTAAATAAATAAATAAATATATATATATATATATATATATATATATATATATATATATAAAGCACCCCTGCCCCCCCCCCCCCGCTCTTGCGCAAAGGCGAACACAAGCGTCGGCCTGTAATCATATGTAAACAGCAATTGTACCATGCATGTGAGGTATCACCGCGAAGGGCAGATCAAGGGCAGTCATTTTAGCAGTAGCCCTCCTCTGTAAATCTAATGTGGTAACCTGTAAAGGCTTTTAAAGGCTTTAAAAAATGTATGTAGGGGGGCGTGACCGGAAGCCAGCCTGGAAGGAAGCATCCCTTGAGAGCTCCTCTCCTGCCCGCAGCTAAACGAAAAAAAAACGGGGAAACCGCAGCCGTCCATGGGAGGATCGCGGACCACCAGGTCCAGCAAGGCACGGGGATCATCACTACCTCCGCCGAGCTCCTCCACGACCTTCGAACGCTATTTTAACCACCCGACATGCCGCCGGGTGGAGAGGACAAGATGGCGCCGGACGCAGCCACATCCAACACAGGGGCCTCTCCCCCTCGCTTACCTCTGCATCCAGATCCATCCCCAACCCGATCGCAAACCTCTGCAACTTCCTCGAGCCCAGATGGCTCCCAGCAACGGGTGAGTGGTTCCCCGCACCCCCGCCCTATCACCGCGGATCACGAGGCACAGGCCGCAGCTTTCCTTAGCTCCCGGGACATCCACTACACTGGGGTCTCCCCCCGCCTCCCCCGCACCGCCTTGGACCCGGGACTGCAGAGCGGGACCCATCTCTCCCCCTCTCCCACGTTTTCACGGGAAGACTTCCCGGCCCTGCTAACCCCCACCGACTCCCAGGCCTCCATGGGACTCTTGGAAGATGATTACCCCGCGCTGCCAATTTTGGTTAAATGGTAGCTGCTAACACGGCTCATATGAGAGAAGCAAAAATAATTAAATGTGTAGGAAATGTGTAGCGCTTAAAGTGACTGTCTGTTAATGACACTCAGAAGCACAAAAAAAGAATAAACAAATTTTGTGTAGAGTAAAACAAATAAAGGACCCTGGAAAATCCAGGGACAAGCACTGTATAACTCGTGCGTGATGAACAGTGTGAAAATAATCTATTAGTGAGATGACACCCGTTGTTGGATACAATTAATCACATATAGAAACATATATACATTGAAAAACAACAGTGATTGTTCATTTCTTTAGAAAGACATGTGTAAAATATTGGCCACTGACTGCCAAGTGCAATAATGTCCCGTGAAAGAAAAATAAAACAAATCCTGATGTAAATAAGTAATAGTCAATCTGATGATTGGTGAATAACAAATAATGACTCCTCCACTGTGTTGTTCCCACCACCGAAAGCAATGCAGGCTTACCAGAACCAGTTGACTTCAGATGGCTTACGCCACTGAAAGTCAAATTAGGCTTGTAGTAGCTGATATCACAATGGGCTCCTTGGCAAGGCAATACTTTGAATGCTCAGCAGAACCTCCGTGGGATGGATGGATGAAGCCCAGCTGGGAGTGCGATCCCCAAGTGGATATTCTCATAGAAAATGGTTTGTATAAGAGATAAGAGAAAGAAGTGGCCACATAGCGTAATCCCGTTTAAGTAGAAAAACAAAATATTTATTTACAGCTATCAAACTTACATTTTAGCTGAATAAAAAATGCTTGTATACAAGTAGGGCGGCAGAGGAGTCCTCCCGGCGCATTTCATGGACAGAGCACTTCGTCTGGGGTGTCTCTCCACTGTAGCCCACTCCAATTTATATAAAAACAGTGAATTACAGTCCAATCAGTGAAGATCTGACTCACCATGCACCTGCAGCAATGAAAAGCAGCACTTCCGTCTATCCAAGATGGCGCTGCGGCTTGCTATCCAAGCCTCAATGTGAGTTTGGCCTCATTAGCATAGCATTGCTATCCAAGCCTCAATGTGAGTTTGGCCTCATTAGCATAGCATTGCTATCCAAGCCTCAATGTGTGTTTGGCCTCATTAGCATAAGCAGGAAGTGAGCAACATATTGTGTGAAAATACGAGAATATCGTTAGATCTAGATGTTATGGGATATGATTGCTAAATGTGGAACTGTAATAATATTTTTTGAAGTAATTAACTAAAAATATAAAAGTTTAAAATAAGAAACGATGACTGTGACACAGAACGAGGCGTTCCTTATGCCTAGTTCTTACAGCCAATGGCTAATGAGCCAGTAACAGCTAAGGTGCATATGAGTTAGCCAATGGCGGATATGGTGCAAGTATACTAACCACGCCTTTCGGTGGATGTGTTTGGCTGTGCCCCAGAATGAATTAGAATAAGCGCTTGCGCACATATGAGGCGACGGCGCTGTGGAACGCATATGCGTTCCAGCTGGAAAAAGCAAGCGTCGCACAAAACGACCGAAGGGGCGGGTGGAAATAATCCAAAGACGGCGCATGCGCGCTCGCACGGACCTCGCTATGGAACGCACGTGTGTTCCAACTGACGTGCGCTCCGGTTATGTAGGTTTCTGATTAATATTAATCTGGCTGGCCATACTCCATGTGGAACACACCTAGGTTGCAGCTAATGTGCGCTCCTACTACATGGAGTGGGATCTAACCATATAGGTCTCTAATTAAAATCAATCCAAATAGCCATGCCTGGTTGACAGCACAAAATTGCATTATGGCAAACAGGAAAGAAACTAATCCATGTTATGACTGCCAAAAATACAAATTAATTCATGGCACAATGTGGATGATTGCAGCAGCTCAAAGTAATGAAGCCACTACATGGTATAACATTTATATTGAACAATGGCACCATCTATAAAGCAATTCAATCATATATACTAGTGTCAATGATGGTGGTATGCTTCTATTAATGAAAAAACTACCGCTTCATGTGTTTTGTGAGTCAGATCTCCACGTACATATGAATATACATAACTGTGAAAATGGTCACAGAATAAATTGCAAATGGTGAACATATTGTATGTTCCAATATAATGAGAAAAAAAACAGAAAAAATATAGAAAAAATATGCTACAAAAATTACCAAAGACCCGGAATGTGATATTATGACATATTAATAAAGGAATTAATGTCCCATTCGACATTCATTCCTAATGGGATATAAGTCTGGAGTTCATATATCCAAAAAGTTTTGAGGCGGGATACCCCACGGGTCATAGCTCCACCTCTCCAGGGCGGGGTGTATTTGTCGATAACGACAAACTGAGTACCCTTGGGGTCCTTATGATGATGTTGCCTATAGTGTCGTGGTACGGGGTGTTTTGTGTCCCCACCTATTATTAATGCAATATGTTCGCTGACCCTGATGGAAAAGCAACGAATAGTGCGACCAACATATTGCATGCCACAAGGGCACGTGAGTAAATATACAATATATTTAGTCGCACAAGTGCAGAACGTTTTGATTTTGTATTGTTTCTTGGTGACTGATGATGAAAACTCTGAAATTGTTCGTGTAGTGAGAGCATTGTGATGACATACTTTGCATCTCCTGCAAGGATAGAAACCAACTAAATCATGGAAGAACGAGCTCTTTACGGGAGGGTTGATTATATTTGGAGCAATCTTGCTCTGTAGTGAAGGAACTCCCTTGAACACTATCTTTGCCTGTTCAGGCAATAAAGGACCCAATATCTTGTCTCCTCTAAGGATATTCCAATGTTTATTGAAAATGGTCTTAATTTGCTTATACTGAGTAGAATAAGTAGTCAGCATAGCGAACTTGAAACCATCGTCCGTAGGACGTTTAGGTTTGACAGATATTAGTGACCACCTATCCAATGAAAGGACTCTTTGTAACTCGAGATCTATATCACTAGCCGAATATCCCTTATCTACAAACCTCGATTTCAAAATCTCGGCCTGTACAAGATAGGTGTGATCATCTGTACAGTTTCTGCGTATTCTAAGGAATTGGCTACGCGGAACCGAACGGAGCCACGAGGGATGGTGACAGCTCCCCATGGGAATGTAACCGTTACGGTCCGTCGGTTTAAAATAGGTCTGGAAGTTGAATTTACCATTCACTATAGTTATCTCTAAGTCCAGAAAATGGATCTTGGTGGGGCTAAACTCATATGTCAAAGAAATGCCCCTATCGATGTTGTTCAGAGACTCAAAAAAGGTCTTCAAAGACTCTGGACTGCCATTCCATAGGAGGAGGATGTCGTCTATGTACCTGGCCCACAGGCCCAAGGATGGAACAGTGTGGGCATAGACGACATCCTCCTCCCACTTGGCCATAAAGAGGTTCGCTAAACTGGGTGCGAACTTGGCCCCCATGGCGACGCCTCTTAGTTGTAAAAAATAACGTTGGTCAAACCAAAAATAACTAACACCTACCAGACAGACGGTCGGGCAGCAACTTCAGGGACAGTTCATTCTGGATTATCGAATCCATCTCTCTTCAATCCCCCTGTTGCTGTTGCCCCCGCCGTCAAGATTTTTAAGGAGTTAGTCCTCAAAGATTTGTCCCAATTAAAAGAAAAACGATTTTCCACACAGCCCCTGTCTAGCCAGGGCATAAGATCCTTGTGTGACAACAAGGATTTGATAATTCGTCCTGCTGAAAAGGGCGGGGGGATCGTGGTCCTAGACAAAACGCAATACGAACAAGAAATGCGTCGTATTCTTGGTGAACCTGGCACGTACCAGGAGATTCCCAATAATCCAACTACAATATACAAAAAACAGTTACAAACCCTTGTAAACAAGGAATTTGATCTCAAAATTTTAAACAAGAAAGAAAAATTATATTTAATTCCCAAAGTACCCAGAATTCCAACAATATATTATTTGCCCAAAATACATAAAGATCCCATCCAACCACCTGGAAGACCCATCGTGAGTGGCATCAATTCGGTCACTTCACGTATAGGCCGCTATATTGATTTTTATCTTCAGCCCCTGGTCAAACAGACTCCTTCATATATTAAGGATACAGGCGATACCATTCGCCTTCTGGAGGGTATAGCAGTACAGGAAGGGTGTATTATGGTCACAGCAGACGTGGCCTCTCTATACACCTGTATTCCCCACCATTTAGGCATAGAAGCTGTACAGCACTTTTTGAACAGAGAGCAGTCTCTCGCTTCATTTCAAAGTGACTATGTGATTGAACTCTTAGAGTTCGCCACTAAACACAGTTATTTTTGGTTTGACCAACGTTATTTTTTACAACTAAGAGGCGTCGCCATGGGGGCCAAGTTCGCACCCAGTTTAGCGAACCTCTTTATGGCCAAGTGGGAGGAGGATGTCGTCTATGCCCACACTGTTCCATCCTTGGGCCTGTGGGCCAGGTACATAGACGACATCCTCCTCCTATGGAATGGCAGTCCAGAGTCTTTGAAGACCTTTTTTGAGTCTCTGAACAACAACGATAGGGGCATTTCTTTGACATATGAGTTTAGCCCCACCAAGATCCATTTTCTGGACTTAGAGATAACTATAGTGAATGGTAAATTCAACTTCCAGACCTATTTTAAACCGACGGACCGGACCGTAGCCAATTCCTTAGAATACGCAGAAACTGTACAGATGATCACACCTATCTTGTACAGGCCGAGATTTTGAAATCGAGGTTTGTAGATAAGGGATATTCGGCTAGTGATATAGATCTCGAGTTACAAAGAGTCCTTTCATTGGATAGGTGGTCACAAATATCTGTCAAACCTAATCGTCCTACGGACGATGGTTTCAAGTTCGCTATGCTGACTACTTATTCTACTCAGTATAAGCAAATTAAGACCATTTTCAATAATCATTGGAATATCCTTAGAGGAGACAAGATATTGGGTCCTTTATTGCCTGAACAGGCAAAGATAGTGTTCAAGGGAGTTCCTTCACTACAGAGCAAGATTGCTCCAAATATAATCAACCCTCCCGTTAAGAGCTCGTTCTTCCATGATTTAGTTGGTTTCTATCCTTGCAGGAGATGCAAAGTATGTCATCACAATGCTCTCACTACACAAACAATTTCAGAGTTTTCATCATCAGTCACCAAGAAACAATACAAAATCAAAACGTTCTGCACTTGTGCGACTAAATATATTGTATATTTACTCACGTGCCCTTGTGGCATGCAATATGTTGGTCGCACTATTCGTTGCTTTTCGGATATATGAACTCCAGACTTATATCCCATTAGGAATGAATGTCGAATGGGACATTAATTCCTTTATTAATATGTCATAATATCACATTCCGGGTCTTTGGTAATTTTTGTAGTATATTTTTTCTATATTTTTTCTGTTTTTTTCTCATTATATTGGAACATACAATATGTTCACCATTTGCAATTTATTCTGTGACCATTTTCACAGTTATGTATATTCATATGTACGTGGAGATCTGACTCACAAAACACATGAAGCGGTAGTTTTTTCATTAATAGAAGCATACCACCATCATTGACACTAGTATATATGATTGAATTGCTTTATAGATGGTGCCATTGTTCAATATAAATGTTATACCATGTAGTGGCTTCATTACTTTGAGCTGCTGCAATCATCCACATTGTGCCATGAATTAATTTGTATTTTTGGCAGTCATAACATGGATTAGTTTCTTTCCTGTTTGCCAGAATGCAATTTTGTGCTGTCAACCAGGCATGGCTATTTGGATTGATTTTAATTAGAGACCTATATGGTTAGATCCCACTCCATGTAGTAGGAGCGCACATTAGCTGCAACCTAGGTGTGTTCCACATGGAGTATGGCCAGCCAGATTAATATTAATCAGAAACCTACATAACCGGAGCGCACGTCAGTTGGAACGCACGTGCGTTCCATAGCGAGGTCCATGCGAGCGCGCATGCGCCGTCTTTGGATTATTTCCACACGCCCCTTTGGTCGTTTTGTGCGACGCTTGCTTTTTCCAGCTGGAACGCATATGCGTTCCACAGCGTCGTCGCCTCATATGTGCGCAAGCGCTTATTCTAATTCATTCTGGGGCACAGCCAAACACATCCACCGAACGGCGTGGTTAGTATACTTGCACCATATCCGCCATTGGCTAACTCATATGCACCTTAGCTGTTACTGGCTCATTAGCCATTGGCTGTAAGAACTAGGCATAAGGAACGCCTCGTTCTGTGTCACAGTCATCGTTTCTTATTTTAAACTTTTATATTTTTAGTTAATTACTTCAAAAAATATTATTACAGTTCCACATTTAGCAATCATATCCCATAACATCTAGATCTAACGATATTCTCGTATTTTCACACAATATGTTGCTCACTTCCTGCTTATGCTAATGAGGCCAAACTCACATTGAGGCTTGGATAGCAATGCTATGCTAATGAGGCCAAACTCACATTGAGGCTTGGATAGCAATGCTATGCTAATGAGGCCAAACTCACATTGAGGCTTGGATAGCAAGCCGCAGCGCCATCTTGGATAGACGGAAGTGCTGCTTTTCATTGCTGCAGGTGCATGGTGAGTCAGATCTTCACTGATTGGACTGTAATTCACTGTTTTTATATAAATTGGAGTGGGCTACAGTGGAGAGACACCCCAGACGAAGTGCTCTGTCCACGAAACGCGTCGGGAGGACTCCACTGCCGCCCTACTTGTATACAAGCATTTTTTATTCAGCTAAAATGTAAGTTTGATAGCTGTAAATAAATATTTTATTTTTCTACTTAAACGGGATTACGCTATGTGGCCACTTCTTTCTCTTATCTCTTATACAAACCATTTTCTATGAGAATATCCACTTGGGGATCGCACTCCCAGCTGGGCTTCATCCATCCATCCCACGGAGGTTCTGCTGAGCATTCAAAGTATTGCCTTGCCAAGGAGCCCATTGTGATATCAGCTACTACAAGCCTAATTTGACTTTCAGTGGCGTAAGCCATCTGAAGTCAACTGGTTCTGGTAAGCCTGCATTGCTTTCGGTGGTGGGAACAACACAGTGGAGGAGTCATTATTTGTTATTCACCAATCATCAGATTGACTATTACTTATTTACATCAGGATTTGTTTTATTTTCCTTTCACGGGACATTATTGCACTTGGCAGTCAGTGGCCAATATTTTACACATGTCTTTCTAAAGAAATGAACAATCACTGTTGTTTTTCAATGTATATATGTTTCTATATGTGATTAATTGTATCCAACAACGGGTGTCATCTCACTAATAGATTATTTTCACACTGTTCATCACGCACGAGTTATACAGTGCTTGTCCCTGGATTTTCCAGGGTCCTTTATTTGTTTTACTCTACACAAAATGTGTTTATTCTTTTTTTGTGCTTCTGAGTGTCATTAACCCCTTCCATACAGGGCATTTTCACCCCCTTCCTGCCCAGACCAATTTTTAGTCTTCAGCGCTGTTGCACTTTGAATGACAATTGCGCGGTCAGGCAATACTGTACCCAAATTAAATCATTATGTTTTTTTCCCCACACAAATAGAGCTTTCGTTTGGTGGTATTTGATCATCTCTGCGGTTTTTATTTTTTGCGCTATAAACAAAAGAAGAGCGACAATTTAAAAAAAAACACAATATTTTTTCCTTATTATTTAATACATCTCACAATATTTTTTTTAAAAAAACCTTTTTTTCCCCTCAGTTTAGACCGATACGTATTTTACGTATTTTTGGTAAAAAAAAAACGCAATAATCGTATATTGATTGGTTTGCGCAAAAGTTATAGCGTCTACAAAATAGGTGATAGATTTATGGCATTTTTATTTAATTTTTTTTACTAGTAATGGCGGGGATCTGCGTTGTTTTTTTGTGACCGTGACGTTGCGGCGGACATATCGGACACTTTTGACACGTTTTTGGGACCGTTCACATTTACACAGCGATTATTGCTATAAAACTGCACTAATTACTGTGTAAATGTGACTGGCAGGGAAGGGGTTAACACTAGGGGGCGCTGAAGGGGTTAAAATGTGTCCTAAAAGTATGTTCTAACTGTAGGGGGAGGGGGACTCACAGGGGGAGGAGATCGATGTGTGTTCCTCTGTACTGGGAACACACATCAGTCTCCTCACCGCTGACAGGAGGTGGATCTGTGTGTTTACACACACAGATCCACACTCCTGCCGTGATTTCCGGAAATCGCGGGTGCCCGGCGGCAATCACGGCCGTCGGGCGCGCGCGCGCCCTAGAAGGCCGTGAAGATAGGACGTTGTGCAACGTCCTGTCTCATCGGCAAGGGGATCACCATGACGTGATTCCCCTATAGGCCGGTATGGAAGTGGTTAACAGACAGTCACTTTAAGCGCTACACATTTCCTACACATTTAATTCTCCATGGGACTCTTGGAGCATGGCAGCTCCTCTGCCAGTGTTAGGCCGCAACCCGCTCCCCCCCCCCCGCGGCCCGTGGTCAATTTCATCCGGCCACATATTCAGGAAACGGGGACCGGAGAGGGATCTCCCCCCCTCATATGCCTCCATGGCAAGCACCAGCGCCCCTTGGCGCGGGGGGGCCACAGCCATGCTGGGAGAACAGGCCGAGGCCTGGTCTGCATCAGGGGATCCCCCCCAACACGCTCCCAGTCGCCAGTCATCCCCCACCGGCCCACCTCACCCCCCCATGACACCAGGGGGCCCCCTCAGTATCCCCCCCAGCCATGGCAGTCCTATATGCAGGCCTTTCCTACGAAAGACGACTTCAAACAACTAATTGAGGATGTTAAAGCAACCTGCCGCGCTGAAATTCAGGCTATCCATACAGGCCTTAAACACTTAGCTGACCGAGTGGAGGTGGCGGAGGAGGAGATCCAAGAGACTAAACTGGCGGTGCATCGCACCCAAATTCAGGCATCAGACCATTACCTTATGCTTAGAGACATGCAGCGGCACATTGAAGACCTGGACAACAGGGGGCGCCGCAACAACGTCCGCATACGCGGTCTCCCCGAAGCAGACGGGGCAGAGGACCTACAGCATACCCTCCAGAAATTATTCAATAACATACTGGGCGAACCAACAGACAAGCCCATTGAGATGGACAGAGCTCACTGAGCCCTCAAGCCAAAGGGTCCTGCCTCCAAACCGCGAGATGTCATATGCCGGGTAAATTCCTACCCACTGAAGGAAGCCATAATGCGTAAAGCTCGCCCCATCCGTAACCTAGTCTTCAACAACCACCCTCTACAGCTCTACCCGGACCTCTCCTGGATCACCCTGCAGAAACGACGCCTACTACAACCCCTGCTCCGCACCCTACAGGACAAGGACATAGTGTACCGATGGGGCTTCCCCTTCAGCCTCTCAGCCAGCCACCAGGGGACATCCGCCACCCTACGCTACCCCGAAGACCTGGATCTCTTCTGCAAAACACTGGACATCCCCGTTCCCCAGCTGCCGGACTGGGACCTGGTGGCCACACCACCCCCTTCACCGGTGGTCTGGCAGAGAGTCCCCCCGCCCAAGCGCCCTAGAGGCCGGGACCCTGTCCACAACTCCCCCAGGCACAGGCCCATATGAGACGGTCCTCCTGGCCCCAAGAGCCGCATTGAACGCCACGTGAAGCCCTCCTGTCTTGTTTTGGCTTTTTTGTTTTTGTTATTGATTTTTTACGCTCCCCCCGGTTGCCCCAGCCTTACCTTTACACCACATATCGGGCCTGTCTCGGACGAGACCCCGAAGAGGCTGCCCTTCTGATTACGGACCCCCCCATGGCTTATAGCCTGAGAGTTCCTCCTTTCCCAACCCCCACGGTGGAGTTCCTCCACACCACCCCCCTGACCCCCTGACCCACACTTTTGGACTGTCTGGTCGGGGGGCCCTTAAGGAACTGCTGGGACCCGAGGGCCCTCGGGCCACTCGGGCCCCCATTGTTGAATGATGTTGTGTTCTCCTTATGTTTTTTTGTTCTCATCTTTCTTTTTCTTTTCAGATACCTCTCTCTCCCCTTCCATGCAGGCAGGACCCAAAGGTACACCTCGGTGGCCGTCGGCCCGGCGACCCCCCCCCGCCCACCCTCCCAGAACCAGATGCAGCGCGCCCGACTCCAGCTAAGTATAATCCACGCTCACTACACCCACAGTATGGCTAAGTTGTTATCCTTGAACGTCCACGGGCTTAACTCCAATAGGAAGCGCCGTCTAGCACTCACTGAGTTTAGGCAGTCGGGGGCAGAGATCATAATGGTACAGGAGTCGCACTTCTCCAAGGGCGACTCCTTTACGTTTGCATCCAGATACTTCCCCTTAACATACCAGGCTTTTAGTTTGCGTAAACGAGCAGGGGTCGCAATCCTGGTCAAACGGGGCGTCCCCTTCACCTGCACAGATTGCTACATTGACCCCCTAGGCCACTTTATTATCCTGAGAGGTACATGGCACTCGCGGGATATAACCCTGTGCACCCAATACGCCCCCAACGCCCATCAGCACAGATTTCTGGGCCGGGTGTCACGTACCTGGTTGGAGGCCGAAATGCCGAGAGGGCTCCCCTTGCGGCTAAGTGCAGTACACCCCTGAGGTTGGGTACAGAGGGTGTAGTGCCCAGAGAGGCACAGGTTGCCAAAAGGATCCAGAAGAGAGAGCTGGTGAGTGTCTGAAGAATGCTGGAGAATACAGTAAACACCGCTGGGCTGCAGTCTCTAGAAGTCCTTGGTAATACTTGGCAAGGTGTGCACAAGGAGCAACAGTGGAAGCCGGCTGGGGATCAAACACTGTGGATCCAGGCAGAAGATGCAGGTTTGCAGGAATGGAGACAGGCTAAGATCTGGTGTTGGAAAACAGGCAGGAACAGATAACTGAAGCGAAGTCCGTGAAACGAGCTGTGATCAGGTGCTGGAGAAGTCAGTAAAGCAAGCCAGGGGGTCAAACCAGGAGATCGGATCAGACAGGTCAGAAACAAGCCAGGTCACAACAGGAAATCCAAACAGTAATAATACAGAGACTCAGGAACTCAGGAAGGCTGACGACAATCCAGCAATTTGGATCAGACAGTGGCAGCCATTTATAGACCAGCAGGAGGATCTTCCTGTCACATGATGAGCCTATGGCTTCCATTTCTTCTACTGGCAAGATTGCCAGTACTTCTTCTATGGCCATTTCTTCTACTGGCAAGATTGCCAGTACTTCTTCTTTGGCCATTTCTTCTACTGGCAAGATTGCCAGTACTTCTACGGACATTTCCCTGACAGTGCCCCCCCCCCCAAGGGGCAGCCTCCGGATGCCACAACGGGCCGATGCTTCGGGATGTCTGCTGTGAAAGTCCCGTACTAGTCTAGGAGCATGCACATTGTTTGCAGGCTCCCAGGAACTGTCTTCGGGAGGGTATCCCCTCCATTTGATGAGATACTGGATCTGCCTACCTCTCCTCCGGCAATCCATAATGGCTTCAACCTCAAATTCAGTTTCCCCTTCTACCAGGACTGGAGGTGGAGGTGGCTCTTCTCTTCCAGGAAATGGACTGGGTACCACAGGCTTAAGCAGGGAGATGTGGAACACTGGATGGATCTTGTAAGTATTGGGTAGTGCCAGCTCAAAAGCCACTGGATTTATTTCTCTTTTAATTTCAAAGGGACCAATGAACTTGGGTCCAAGCTTCCGGGCTGGACATGAGAGCTTGAGGTTTACTGAAGAAAGCCAAACCTTGTCCCCAACCTGAAAGACAGGATTCCCTCTTCTTCTTTTATCATGAAACCTCTTATAGTCCTCTTGGGCTTTTCGCATGGCCTCCTGAAGTATCTTGTAGTTAGTTTGAATGAACCTTAACCGATCCTGGACAGCGGGGGCAGATGTTTCAGGTATAGTATTCGGAAGGAAGGAAGGGTGAAATCCATAGTTTGCCCAGAAAGGAGACTGATTGATGGCTGCATGCAAAGAATTGTTATATGCAAACTCAGCGCAGGGAAGAAGGGAGATCCAGTCATCCTGTGAACAAGTACAGAAGCACCGAAGATACTGTTCTAAGGTCTGGTTAGTCCTTTCTGTTTGACCATTGCTCTGGGGGTGGTACGCTGAGGAAAGACATACTTCAATTGATAGAGATTTGCAGAGATCTCTCCAGAACTTGGAGGTAAATTGTACCCCTCTGTCAGAGACAATACTATCTGGTAGTCCATGTAATCTGACAATCTCTTTAATGAACATGTCTGCTGTCTCCGAGGCAGACGGTGTGCCAATCATTGGGAGAAAATGTGCCATTTTGGAAAGGCGGTCTACCACCACCATGATGGTGGTGCATCCCCCAGAGGGAGGCAAGTCTACTATAAAATCCATGGATATTTCTTTCCAAGGTTGTTCAGGGATGGGTAGTGGCCTCAAAAGTCCCCATGGTTTGGCATTGGAACCCTTATTGCGCTGGCACGTGGTGCAGGAGTTAACATATTTTCTACAGTCCTGTCTTAGGCTGGCCCACCAAAAAGAGCGCTGAACAAGTTCAGTGGTTCTTCGTATTCCAAAATGTCCGGCAAGTTTGTGATCATGTGACATCTTTAGGACTTGGAGTCTATCTGATTGGGGAACAAAAATCTTGTCCTGGTGCCATAAAAATCCATCTTGGCTTCTCAATGAGGACATTTCTGGGTCAGGGCACTGGGTTGAGGCTTGTTTAATCAAAGTCTTTAAGTCAGGTTGGATGAGTAAAAAATTTTGAGCGGAAAGGATCGTACTTGGCTCTGTTGCTTCAGGGGTGTTTGGAAACATTCGAGAGAGTGCATCCGCTTTCCCATTCTTGGAACCTGGGCGATATGTAAGATGAAAATTGAACCTGGAGAAAAATAAAGCCCATCGGGCTTGCCGGGGTCTTAAACGTTTGGCTGTCCTGAGGTACTCCAGGTTCTTATGGTCTGTAAAGATCATAATGGGATGAGCGGCACCCTCCAATAAGTATCTCCATTCTTCTAAGGCAGATTTAATGGCCAATAGTTCTCGATCCCCAACATCATAATTTCTCTCTGGTGGGCTCATCTTTCGGGAAAAGAAAGCAATGGGGTCAAGGAGAGCCTTGGGTCCTTGCCGTTGGGACAGGATTGCCCCTGTAGCTACTTCAGAGGCGTCTACTTCCAAAACGTAGGGCAGGGTTGGATCCGGGTGCTGTAGAATTGGTGCAGACGTGAACAGATTTTTTAATTTATCAAAGGCTGCCTGAGCTTTTAGGGACCACTGGAACCGGGTCGTCTGATGGGTCAATTGGGTGATGGGTGCTATGGTGGTGGAGAAACCCTTCACAAATTTCCTGTAAAAATTGAGAACCCTATGAAGCGCTGGACACCCTTCTTGTCCGAGGGAACTGGCCAGTTAAGTATTGCTTCCACCTTCTTTGGGTCCATTGCAATTCCTTCTGTGGAGATGATAAGACCCAGAAATTGAATAGATGTCTTTTCAAAATCACATTTGTCTGCTTTGACATATAGGCCATGTTTTCTCAGGGTTAGGAGTACTTTCTTTACGTGGGTTCGGTGAAGTTCCAAAGAGGCAGAAAAGATAAGGATATCATCAAGGTATACAATTACAAAGTAGTCAAGGAATTCCCGGAAGATATCGTTCACTAGATGCTGGAACGTGGCTGGAGCATTGCATAATCCGAACCTCATCACAAGGTATTCGAAGTGGCCGAACCTCGTCCGGAATGCTGTCTTCCACTCGTCTCCCTGGCGGATGCGGACAAAATTGTAGGCACCCCTTAGATCTAATTTAGTGAAGATACGGGCGGTTCGGAACCTTTGAAAGAGTTCAGGAACAAGAGGGAGAGGGTATCGATTTTTTACGGTAATTTTATTGATGTCTCTGTAGTCTACACATGGCCGTAATGTGCCGTCCTTCTTCTCCACAAAGAAAATACCTGCTCCAGCAGGAGAAGAAGAGCGTCAGATAAACCCCTTTTCAAGACTCTCATCAATATATAAACGTAAGGCTTCCAGCTCGTTCTCAGATAGAGGAAAGATTTGCCCGAATGGGATCTCAGCCCCTGGAAGCAGTTCAATCGGACAATCATAAGGTCGGTGAGGTGGGAGGACATCGGCCTTTTTCTTGTCAAAAACGTCTATGAACTCATAATAAGCGGAAGGGACAAGCAGGAGGTTATCAGGAGAAGGTTGCACGGCCAGACAGCTAGCAGGCTTACTGGAACTGGGAGGAAAACAATGTTGCAAGCAATAGTCTGAAGAAAAAGAGATTTCCTTCTTGGCCCAGTTGATTTGTGGATTATGTGCCTGTAGCCACGGAATTCCCAAGATGATGGGAAACATAGGAGAACATAAAATGTCAAAACGAATAAATTCTTGGTGGCCGGTATCAGTAGTAGTGAAGATGGGTATGGTTTCACGGGAGACAAGTCCAGAACTGGGCAAGGAACCATCGGCCAATAGAACTTCCAGTCTTTGTTTTTTCTCATAAAGGGGCACACCAAGTTTCATGGCCAGAGATAAGTCCATAAAGCAACTACATGCCCCGGAGTCGATAATTGCTGATAGTCGAACCTCCCTTCCTGCCACTTGAAAGGAGATGGAAAGAGCGAGGTAAGAATGGGAGGATACAGAGACTTGCAGATAAGTGGAACTTGGTGGGTAGGCCTTACTGGGTCTTATGGGGCAGCTGCGTAAAAAATGTCCAGCCCCTCCGCAGTACAGGCAGAGATAGGCCCGCCGACAGCGTTGTCTCTCATCAAAGGTAAGGGGAGAACGGACCAGGCCAACTTGCTTTGGAACTCTTTTGAGACCTGCAGAACAGGCAGGCGTGGGTTCAACAGCAGGTGGAGACCTGGGTGGCCTCTTGGTAGGCTGGAAGGTTTGAGCGCGTTCTGACCGCCGCTCCCGCAGGCGCCTGTCAAGCAGAATGGCTAGGTGGACAAGTTCATCAAGAGTGCCTGGAACAGCAACTCGGGCTAGTTCGTCTTTAAGGGTCTCAGGTAGTCCTTGGCGATATTGAAACCTGAGTGCTGCTTCATTCCAGCTAGTATCAGTGGACCATCTGTGGAATTCCGCTGTATAGTCCTCCACTGGGCGTTCTCCTTGCCGTAAGGCGACTAAGGCAGATTCAGCGGAGGCCATACGCTGGGGGTCATCATACAAAAGAGTCATAGCCTCAAAAAAAGTGTCCATAGTGTCCAAGGCCGGGCTCTTTTGTTCTAGTAGGTTATGAGCCCAAGCTTGGGGTTCCTCGGATAGTAGGGAAATTATGAATCCTACTTTCACAAACTCTGAGGAAAAAGTTCTAGGCTGGAGGGCCAGGTACAGCAGGCATGCATTCTTAAAAGTCCGAAACTTATTTCGGTCACCGAAGAATCGTTCGGGTGTTGGTACCCGTGGTTCAGGAGAAGGCATCATCACTGTATGGGTCGGGTTAGCAGATTCTTGAGGCAGGGAAGCTGATGCTGTGTTAGTGGAAGATGAGCTGGAGTCCACCAAGGCTGGAGCAAATGCTGCAGCCGATCTTTCAAATAAACGTAACCATCCTGGAGTTTCTGGATGGCTTGTGTAAGGGTGGTGACTTGTTGGCACATCATCTCGAGCAGGGGAGCACCTCTGTCGGCCTCAGTCATGGCTGGATTGTACTGTCACGTACCTGGTTGGAGGCCGAAATGCCGAGAGGGCTCCCCTTGCGGCTAAGTGCAGTACACCCCTGAGGTTGGGTACAGAGAGTGTAGTGCCCAGAGAGGCACAGGTTGCCAAAAGGATCCAGAAGAGAGAGCTGGTGAGTGTCTGAAGAATGCTGGAGAATACAGTAAACACCGCTGGGCTGCAGTCTCTAGAAGTCCTTGGTAATACTTGGCAAGGTGTGCACAAGGAGCAACAGTGGAAGCCGGCTGGGGATCAAACACTGTGGATCCAGGCAGAAGATGCAGGTTTGCAGGAATGGAGACAGGCTAAGATCTGGTGTTGGAAAACAGGCAGGAACAGATAACTGAAGCGAAGTCCGTGAAACAAGCCGTGATCAGGTGCTGGAGAAGGTAATAATACAGAGACTCAGGAACTCAGGAAGGCTGACGACAATCCAGCAATTTGGATCAGACAGTGGCAGCCATTTATAGACCAGCAGGAGGATCTTCCTGTCACATGATGAGCCTATGGCTTCCATTTCTTCTACTGGCAAGATTGCCAGTACTTCTTCTATGGCCATTTCTTCTACTGGCAAGATTGCCAGTACTTCTTCTATGGCCATTTCTTCTACTGGCAAGATTGCCAGTACTTCTACGGACATTTCCCTGACACCGGCTTCTCGCCCGCCTAGCCCGTTCTCCTCACGATCTATTGGTGGTGGGGGGTGACTTTAACCTGCCCCACTCGGCGACCTGGGATTGCCTGGTTGTGAACCCCCGGGCCTCCCAAACTAGGGCTCTGCGGGACTCTAAGCTCTTCCGTGAACTAACGAGGAAACATGCCCTATTTGACGCATGGCGGGCGCTTCACCCAGGAGATCGCCAGTTCACCTTTTACTCATCCCCTCATCACACACACTCACGCATAGATTACTTTCTAGTCAACAATACCACATTACGCGTTACCGAATCCGCACGGATCCTGCCCATCTCCTGGTCTGACCACGCCCCTATCACCCTGACCCTAGACCTGAACTCCCCCACCCGCAGGCCCTATAACTGGCGCCTGAATGATTTCCTCTTGAAGCACGCCCCCTCTAAAATGGAAATGGAATCTGACCTGCAACTTTACTTTAGCGAAAATAACACGCAGGACGTCTCCACCACCACACTGTGGGCCACCCACAAAGCGGTAATCAGGGGACGCTGCATGGCCATCTCCTCGGCCCTTAAGAGGAACGCTGAGTCGGCTAGAAAACAGGCGGAAGCACAGCTTCAAGCCCTAGAAACCCGTCTGCAAGCTTCACCTTCCCTGACGCTTCTAAAACGCATTGCCCTAGTACGGTTGACACTCCGGGACCTTGCGCTGGGTCGAGTCGAGAAGGCCCTGGTTCGCCTACGACAGGTATATTATGACAAGGGCAACAAGGCGCAAGCCCTATTGGCGAGGAAACTAGCCGACCGCTCACTCGCCTCCACCCCGCACCAGGTTCAGGATAGATCGGGCAATATATTATCCCACCCTCAAGGTATTGCGGATGCATTCGCGGCATTTTACACAGACCTGTACAACAAACCGGAAATCCCTCATAACCCGCCCCCCCCCGACCTCTTAGATAGGATGACGCAATATCTGACACGGGCTGGTATTCCTCGGCTACGACCGGACGACCTGGCCTCTCTCAATGCCCCCATTACGGACGAGGAGCTGACCCTAGCCATTAAGGCCCTACCTGCTCATAAATCCCCGGGCCCAGACGGGTTCCCATACGAATATTACAAGACCTTCCTCCCCACACTTCTCCCCCACATGACCAAGCATTTCAACGCCTTCCTACGAAGGACCCCCATCCCACAAGATATGCAGCGATCTTTTATCACCCTCATTCCTAAACCAGACAAGGACCCTTCATCATGCGCTAGCTATAGGCCGATAGCACTATTAAAATCAGACCTCAAAATATTTACGAAGGTCCTCTCCCTCCGCCTGAACGTAGTCCTGCCCTCCTTGGTCCATAAAGACCAGGTGGGCTCCGTCCCCCTTCGCCAAGCGGGGGACAACACAAGAAAGGTGATCGACCTGATCGACGTGGCGGGCAGGGAGGGCTCAGAGTCCATGCTCCTGAGTCTGGACGCAGAAAAGGCTTTTGACCGCCTTGGCTGGCCCTTCATGTTTGCCACGTTAAGACATATGGGGTTTGGGGGACCTTTTCTTCAGGTGGTCCGACACCTCTATACAAACCCGATTTCACAGGTTAAAACCCCCTTTGCCACTTAAGCCACCTTCCCTGTCACCAATGGAACCCGCCAGGGGTGCCCCCTCTCCCCCCTCCTCTTCGCTCTCTGCGTCGAACCCCTAGCAGCGACGATCCGCGGCAACCCGGATATTCGGGGTATCCCAGTTAGGGGGAGAGAATTTAAGATTTCCCTCTTTGCTGACGATATTATTCTGACATTGACGCGTCCCCGCATCTCCCTGCCCAACCTACACGAGGAACTGGAACGCTACGGGGCCCTCTCGGGATATAAAACTAACACCTCCAAGTCCATGGCCATGCCGATTAACATGTCCGAACCGGAGACTTTACACCTACAGTCCGTCTTCCCGTATCACTGGGAGCGAGCCTCCCTGAAATACCTGGGGGTCCATTTGACCCCGAACTTTACGTCCCTATACCAGGCCAATTTCCCCCCCCTCTACAGCTCGATCAGGGCGCTGATCCATAAATAGAAGTCGCATCAGATATCCCTTATGGGCCGGATAGCGGCCATTAAGATGGTGATCCTCCCAAAACTGCTGTACCTTTTCCAGACCCTCCCAGTCCTGGTCCCGGGTGCCCACCTGCGAGCCCTACAAGCAGATCTCCTCCGATATGTGTGGAACTACAGGCGCCACAGGATCCCACGCTCGGTCATGACGGCCGCGCGAACCGAGGGAGGCCTGGCCTTCCCAGACCTGGTTAAATACTACCAGGCCTCACAACTCCGAGAGGTGACATCGTGGTTTCCCCAGAAGTCCTACAATAGGTGGACGGAGGTGGAAAAGATCTGGCTGGCACCAATACACCCAAACAACCTCCTTTGGAACGCGAATGTGGCAGTGGAGCCCGGACGTTTACTGGGCTCCATGCAGCAGCTTCTGCGCATGTGGAGGAAGCTAGCTCAAGACTATGGACTTAAGTCCGAGAGTTCCCTGCTGACCTCCTTTCTCTATAACCCCAAATTACCGACGAGTCTAACCCACCAGATGTCATGGCCCTGGGCTTCATGGAATCTCTTCCACTTCGGTCATTTAGTAGACCCCAGGTCTCGCATTCTGCACTCCTTCACTGATCTCCAAGCCAAACATGACATCCCACAACAAGCTTTCTTCAGCTACTTACAGATCCGCCATTACGCCCACACAATAGCCCCCCGTCTCCTTTTCTCGAAACCAAAAACTTATATCAGATATATACCAAATCCTAAACAAATACCCCTTTCAAAACAAAGGTAAACATGCCTATATGCTCCGATGGGAGAGGGAGCTGGGGGAAGAGCTCTCGGAGGAGGAGTGGGGAGCGGTTTGGAGACAGGCGGTCAAAAGCTCTATCTGCACCCTTTATAAGGAAAATACGTACAAAGTGCTGTTCTTTTGGTACCTGACCCCGGACGTTCTCCATAGGATTTACCCCTCCACCTCCGACCGATGCTGGCGCTGCAACCAAGCGAAGGGCACACTGTTCCATATATATTGGACTTGCCCCATGATTGTCCCGTTCTGGACCCAAACACGAGAGCTCCTGTCTCGCCTCCTGGAGGCGCCCATACCCCTCTCCCCGAAGCTATTCCTGCTGGGCCTATCCCAGCCTCACATAGCCAAACCCCACAAAAAATTATTAAGACACATCACCACAGCTGCGAGGTGCTTGATAGCACTACACTGGAAGAAACCGACGCCCCCATCCCAAGAGGCCCTCTATGCTAGGGTTAAGGATGTAGAACTCATGGAAAAGATGCCAGCTAGGATTCGGGACAGGTTGGAGGATCATGATCTTGTCTGGGAGAGGTGGCGTGTGGGAGAGGACCCGCCATGAGCCGACGTCAGGTCACCGAGGTACGATACTACCCCCACCCCGCTAGCCTGCCCCCACCCCCTCCCTTCTCTTTCCTCTCATCTCTCTCTCTCCCCCAACCCCTTCCCCTCACTCCGTCCCCCCTTTCCTCTTTCTCTTTCCTCTGACTTATAGCTGTTTTACAAGTTACTGATCGTACAAATAATTATGGAGCCACTATGTAAGCTCATTAAGATGGATTTCTGTACCTCCTCTTCTCTCTTACACCTGATATGCTGCTATATTTTGTACTGATCTTTTATGGAAAAAAAAAATCAATAAAAAATTGTTATTTGAAAAAATAAAATAAAATGTATGTAGTTTGTGGCCACTGCGCGTTTGTGTGCAATTTTAAAGTATGTTGTGTTTGGTATCCATGTACTTGGCCTAAGATCATCTTTTTTATTTTATCAATATTTTGGGCTATATAGTGTGTTTTAGTGCTTTAAAACAAAAAAAGTGTATTTTTTCCCAAAAAAAATGTGTTTGAAAAATTGCTGCGCAAATGCTGTGTGGAAAAAAAAATGCAACACCCACCATTTTAATCTGCTTTAAAAAATATATAGGGCCAGATTCACGAACACTTGCGCTGGAGTATTTGGATATGCGCCGCGTAACTGTGATGATGCGCCGTCGTTTCTATGTGCCCGTACCCAGCAAACTAGATGCGCCCAATAACGGGTCATTTGCGACCGGCGGAACGTTCCGACGCCAGAGTATCGTCAGCGCTTATTTTCGCTGGGCGCATCAGTCGCGCCCATTGATTTCTCCTGCAAATATGCAAATGAGGTATTTTTCCCAATTCACGAACGGATTAGCACCATACGCTGGCTACATGCGCCGCGCGTATCTGGTCCGTCCGGCGCAAAGTTATTTCTACAAAAGGCTGCTTTATCTTTACTCCAGACGGTCACAGGTCAGCAGGAGAGCAGCTACAGCAGCGTTACCGACGATAGGAGCTTGCTGAGCACCCCCACTTGCAAGGACAACACCTCTGTGTGCCAACATGCCAGGGGCAATTGTGGTCCTAGAACTACTGATGGGTCCCCCGGAACCAAGAAGGCGGCCACGTGAGAGGATATACCGCACTCGTATGAACCTCTTTGGCATGGGGGAGGAGGAGGTGTATCGCCTCTTCAGATTCAGCCCTGTTGCAATACTTGAACTAACCACAACCCTGCAGGGTGACATCACCAGCAAGACATACCGCTCACAAGCAGTGCAGCCACTGGTGAAGGTCCTGGCAACACTTCATTTCCTTGCCAGTGGATCATTCCAGCGTACAAGTGGAGTGGTGGCTGGGATGTCACAATCCTCCATAAGCAGATGTGTGCACCAGGTTGTCCCTGCAATCCTCAGACGCATGTCCAACCAGTTCATCAGACCCACCACTGAGGAGCTGCGGCAGAAGGCAATGACAGATTTCTACAACATTGCCAGATTCCCACGCACTGTGGGGGCCATTGATTGCACACATGTGGCCCTACAGCCCCCCAGTGCCACAGAGCACATATACCGCAATCGGAAGCATTGGCATTCCATCAACGTACAGGTGATAGCTGATGCCCAACGCCTCATATGGCACGTCCGTGCCAAACACCCCGGGTCCAGCCATGACAGCTACATATACAATCAGAGCCCCATCCCAGCAGAATTTAACCAGAACATGTATGGGGACAGCTGGCTGGTTGGTGAGTGACATGGGTGGCAGGCATGACTATCCCCTCCCGTGATGCACAACAGAAATCACACATGCATGACTAACATTCTCCTGTCTTTTACCTTACAGGTGACTCTGCATATGCACTGGGACCCCATCTAATGACTCCTTTCCGGAACCCCCAAACCAGAGGAGAGAGAAAATACAATGAAGCACACATCAAAACCCGTGCAGTGGTGGAGCAAACATTTGGGCTCCTGAAGTCCCGTTTCCGCTGCCTGGATAAGTCCGGGGGGACCCTATTGTATTCCCCTACCTTTGTGTGTCAGATCATCGCTGCATGTTGCATACTACATAACTTTGCTATGAAAAAAGGCCTGCATATTGACATACGTGATGACCTGACCCCCGACCCACACAGCCCCCCCCTGCCAGAGGACACCCAGTCTGCTGATGGAAGAGCAGTCAGGAGGGTCCTCGCCGTAGGCATCTTTGGACACTAAACAAAAAAAAATAATCACACAGACAGTGCACGCGTGTACACCACTGGATCACACACACCACATGCACATCGCATTGGATTAGCCCAAGTCCAGCATGTAGGAGTTGGGAGCAGTAACGCCAGCGTCAAGGCCCCAATGATGTCACTGTCCATTCACACACCTTTCACACGTGATTCATTCAGCCGTGGGGTTAACTTCACCACCACGGCCGAGGGTGACACCCCTTACTTTCAGGAGTGCCACCCTCTCACATTCACACACCATTCACACTGTCCCCTGCACTCCTGACCGTGTGCAGTACAAAAAGAAATTAATAATATCATATCCTGATAATAAAAAGAAACAAAATCTCATAACCTGAGAAAAAGAAAAAATAAACTCATGACCTGAGTATGTCCAAATCAAAAATATAAAACAACAAAAAAAAAAGGCCTCATCGGGGATGCCGGGGGCTTCTTCTGGGGGCCCCTCTCTGGCTCCTCAGCTGCCTGGATGGGGTGGGTGGGGGTGGGGGGGCATCTGGAGGTGGCTGATCCCCAGGTGGGCCACTCCTGGCAGGTGTGGCCTGCGTGCCCTCCAAGGCCCTGGCTATCCGTCCAAGGTAGGAGTTGGTCTGGGCCTGCATCCGGAGCTGACGGGTGACCTGGTAGTGCTGGGCCCGCCGACTCAGCCTCCCCTGGTCCCGGATGGCAGCACTGTTGGCCTGGACGGCTGCAGTAAGGTGCCGAATATCCCCCTGCACCTCCCCCAAAGTGGTGACCACTGCAGCGCAATTACAGCTGACATCCTGCACTGCGTTGCTGAGGTTGGCAACGGAGCCCAGGCTGTCAGACACTTTCTCCAAGTGCACCGCTATGGCCCCCATCTGTTCCGTCTGCCTGGCGTGATCCCTCGCCAACTGGTCCTGTATACCATCAGACACCCCCCTGGTCTTCTGGGTCGCCTTCCTGGGGCCAGAAGATGGATGTCCTCGGGTGGAAGGAGTCGCCCTTGAGGGGCTTCCAAGGATGGGGGAGGGGACGACAGACGGCCCAGGAGAAGGGGAGGAGACAGACAACACTAATGAAAAGTCCTGCTCTGCCACAGCAGGATCCTCCACAACCACCTCGGCAGGTGTGGTGTGGCCACTCTCCTCCTCCACAACCTCTTCACCACCCAGTGGCTCAGGCACTCGATGGCGTGGGGGGGATGGGGTGGAATGCACGCTGACAGATGATGGCCCAGCTCCGTCATCTGTGGATGACACAAAGCAGACACATGTTGGTGGTCCCACACACTTGGCACATGTACCCCCCCCCCAAATGCAAAACAACAAATAGGGGATTATAAAACACTTACCTGTCCTTGTGCCTTCCTCCACGGAGTCATAGCCTGCGACCCCCTCCACCTGCTCCCTCTCCAGGCAGCGAGCAACCACCTCCTCCTCTGCGGTCAGGGTGACAGGACATGGGGGACCACCACCTGTGCCCCTCTCATACCTCCTGATGGAGGCCACCTTGTCCCTCACCTTGCGCCGCAGGTCATTTATTTTTTTTTGTATGTCCCCAGCAGTCCGGGTGGAGTAGCCCAGGACATTGACCCTGGCAGCAATCGACTCCAGGATGCCCTGCTTCCTTTCCCGGCTGGTCTTCCTGCTTTTTTTGCCATGGAGAAATTCATTATCCCTCTCCATTGCCGAAATGATCACTGAGACCTCCTGGGCATTAAAATTCAGGTTCCTCCTCTCTCTGGGGGTAGCGGGAGCAGCCATCACAGCACAAAAGTATCTTCCCTGGGGTGGGGGGAAGCGGAACTACTTTTGCGCCGGAATGGCGTTTCCGCCAGCGCTTTTAAGCGCCCAGCGGAACGCATTGCGCTGACGTTTCCCAGGAAGTGGTGCAGACGGAAGTTGTGAGCATGCGCACAAGGGGGGCGAGTGGAGCCGCACTCACTGCGCATGCTCCGTGGATGATGCGCTGAACGTAAGCCTCTGCGCTGGGCTACGCCCATCATTTACATATAATCACACCCACTTCCACTTGCGTCGGGTTACGCCAGCGCATTATCGTTACTCTGGCGCAAGTTTACGCGCAACTGCTATGTGAATTACAGGACTTGCGCTGAAAGGGTCTTCAGAGTAACGTAAATGAGAAGCGTTACTCCAGAGGAAAGATACTCTCATCTACCTGAATCTGGCCCATAATGTTTGGGGGTCCAACCTAACTTTCTTGCAAAAAAAAAAATGTTTTTATGTAAACAAACAGTGTCAGAAAGGGATTTGTCTTCAAGTGGTTAGAAGAGTGGGTGATGTATGACATAAGCTTCTAAATGTTGTGCATAAAATGCCAGGACAATTCAAAACCCCCCCAAAAGACCCAATTTTGGAAAGTAGACACCCCAAGCTATTTGCTGAGAGGCATGGAATATTTTATATTTTGACACAAGTTTTGGGAAAAATATTTTTTATTTTTTTTTGCACAAAGTTGTCAATAAATGATATATTGCTCAAACATGCCATGGGCCTATGTGGAATTACACCCCAAAAAACATTCTGCTGCTTCTCCTGAGTATGGGGATACCACATGGGTGAGACATTCTGGGAGCCTAGCCGCGTACGGGACCCCAAAAACCAAAAACCCAAAAACCGCCTTCAGGCTTTCTAAGGGTGTAAATTTTTGATTTCACTCCTCATCACAGTTTCGGAGGCCATGGAATGCCCAGATGGCACAAAACCCACCCAAATGACCTAATTTTGGAAAGTAGACACCCTAAGCTATTTGCTGAGAGGTATGGTGAGTATTTTGCAGATGTCGCTTTTTGTCACAAAGTTTTGAAAAAAAAAATCATTTTTTTTTCTCATTATTCAATCACTTGGGACAAAAAAAAAATATTCAATGGACTCAACATGCCTCTCAGCAGTTTCCTTGGGGTGTCTACTTTCCAAAATGGGGTCATTTGGGGGGGGGGGGTTTGTACTGCCCTGCCATTTTAGCACCTCAAGAAATGAGATAGGCAGTTATAAATTAAAAGCTGTGTAAATTCCAGAAAATTTACCCTAATTTGTAGATGCTATAACTTTTGCGAAAACCAATAAATATACGCTTATTGTGTTTTTTTTTTTACTAAAGACATGTGGCTGAATACATTTTGACCTAATTGTTTGACTAAAATGTAGTTTATTCGATTTTCCTTATAACAAAAAGTAGAAAATATCTTTTTTTTTTTTTTTTAATTTACGGTATTTCCGTTTATATCGCAAAAAATTAAAATCGCAGAGGCAATCAAATACCATCAAAAGAAAGCTCTATTTGTGGTAAGAAAAGGACGCAAATTTTGTTTTGGTACAATATTGCATGACCGCGCAATTACCAGTTAAAGCAGTGCAGTGTCAAATTGTAAAAACACCTTGGGTCCTTTACCTGGATATTGGTCCAGGTCTTAAGTGGTTAATAATGCTAAAAGTGAAACAATAAAAGTGAAATATTCCTTTAAATTTCGTACCTGAGGGGTGTCTAAAGTATGCATGTGAAGTAGCGCATGTTTCCTGTGTATAGAATTGTCCCTGCACAAAGTGTGATTTCTAAAGGAAAAAAAGTAATTTAAAACAGGGTTTGACACATTTGCTTGAAATCTAGGAGCCAGCCAAAAAAAGTTAGGAGCCAGAAACGCACCCCGTCCCACCAAGCTCGCACGCAGAAGCGAACGCATATGTGAGTAGCGCCCACATATGTAAACGGTGTTCAAACCACACATGTGAGGTATTGCCACGATTGGCAGAGCGAGAGCAATAATTCTAGCCCTCCACTGTAACTAAAAACATGCAACCTGTAAAAAATTTTAAACGTTGCATATGGAAATTTTTAAATGTAAAAGTTTGTCGCCATTCCACGAGCGGACGCAATTTTGAAGCGTGACATGTTGGGTAACAATTTACTAGGCGTAACATTATCTTTCACAATATAAAGAAAAATTGGGCTAACTTTACTGTTTGCTTATTTTTTTATTTCAAAAAGTGTATTTTTTCACAAAAGTGCGCTTATAAGATCGCTGCGCAAATACGGTGTGACAGAAATTATTGCAACAACCGCCATTTTATTCTCTAGGTTGTTAGAATAAAAAATATATATAATGTTTGGGGGCTCTAATTAGAGGGAAGAAGGTGGCAGTGAAAACACTGGGGGATACCATTAGCATTGCTGGTTTACTTGTCATGCCAATGGCCACCACAAGATGGTGCCAGATCACACAAGAAAGCATAGGCCTGCAGAAGGCCGCAAAGCCGCAGCCTCAACTACCAGCCAGGGCGGCCTGATGCGATCGCGTGGCGGAGAAGGGGGGGCGCACGGAGACACAGGATGGGGTATCCTGTGTCTCCGTTTGCCCCCACCTCCCCGCCACGTGATCGCGTCGGACCGAGCCGTGCCGGCCAGCAATTGAGGCTTTGCAGCCTTCTGCAGGCTTATGCTTCCTTCCCTGGGCACCAGGTCGCTAATTCTAGTCGTAATTGCGACCTGGTGCCCAGATTTTGTCGAAGCCTGATTTGAAACTACTACCCGCTATTCATGAATTGTCGGTCCTGGAGAAAAGTAATTGAAAAAAATTACAGGGGTCCCCCAAATCCATTACCAGGCCCTTTTGGTCTGGTATGAATATTAAGGGGAACCCCTGACATTTTTTTTAATGACTTTTATCTGTATTGCTGGGACCGACAATTCATTAATAGTGCAAGTAGTTTTAAATGACTTTTTACCTTCAAAAATAAAATTTTGTGCAGGGAACTTAAAAATAAAATAAAAAAATGTGTGAGGGTCCCCCCAAATTCCATATCAGGCCATTCAGGTCTGGTATGGAAAAAGGGAAAATGTATTGTCAAATACTTTCCGTAATTTTCCTTTCCTGATGGACTCCATGGCAGCCTACGTGTGGGTTAATCCCGCCTCCTCTCCAATGCTATAGGACCCCATACCCATAAAGCTTTGCTCACACTCAGTACTGGTGTTCCGTAACTAGCCGACTCCGTGCTTACAGGGTGGGTACTCCGTCTGCCATGGAGTCCATCAGGAAAGGAAAATTACGGTAAGTATTTGACAATAAATTTTCCCTTTTCCTGACAGACTCCATGGCAGCCTACGTGTGGGAAATTACTAGCCAAACCACACGTGTGGGTATGCTGAACAAAAAATAGTTTAATTTGTCCTGTCGGCCGACAGGATTGAAAGGCCAAATTTCACAGAGGAAAGGGATGCAGGTTCAACACAATAGTGGGACATAAAGGTATTTATAGAGGACCAAGAGGCCGCTTTACAGATGACATCCGGGGCCACGTGATGGGCTGCCGCCCAAGAAGCCGCCATCCCCCTGGTAGAATGTGCAGTCACCGCCTGCGGGGTAGCCAAGCCCTTAGCCTTATACGCCTGTTGGGTTGTGTGGATGATCCATGCCGCGATCGTTCTTGAAGAGGCCTTCTTCCCTCTGTTAATGCCTGAGTGCAGGATAAACAAATGATCAGAACGTCTGAAAGTAGATGTCACTTGGAGGTACTCCGTAAGGATTTTACCTAAGTCCAAAGGATGAACTTCTTCGGACTCTGAGGATTTGAAAGTAGGGAGGACAATTTCTTGGTTGACATGAAACACTGACGAAACCTTTGGATTCGAACCCAGCATGGGTATCAAGACCACTCTGTCAGGGAAGAACGTTAGGAACGGCTCTTTATAGCCAAGGGACCCGATCTCCGAGACTCTTTTAGCCGAGGTGATGGCAACTAGAAAGGCGACTTTAGCCGAAAAATCCTTTAAGGATGATGGAGAAGGTCCTGTTGTGTTAGGTCCACTCAGAAAATCAAGTACTAGAGGGAGATCCCATTTAGGGAATCTCGGCTTCCTTTGAGGCCTCAGCCTTGATGCTCCTCGGAAGAACTGTTTAACTAGCGGGTGCACTGCGCATGGGATCCCAGAGAAGGCAGACAGGGCTGATATTTGAACTCTTAAAGAACTGATAGATAGGGGAAGATCTAGCCCCGTTTGGAGGAACTTTAGGATGTCTTGTACTTCTGGATTCTTAAATGACGTGCCTGAGGACAAAGAGAATTCCACGAACTTCGCCCAAATTCTTCTATAAACTTTGTTCGTACTTGCTCTTCTCGAACTCATCAGTGTGGAGATCACTTTAGGAGCACAACCGAGGGCTTCCAACCTCTTCCTCTCAAGAACCATACCGTTAGTTTCATCAGAGCCGGGGAAGGATGTAAGAATGACCCCTGGGAGAGAAGATCCGGTCTGACTGGTAGAGGTATTGGGTCCCGATAACTCAATTGGACCAGAAGAGGGAACCACGGCCTGTTTGGCCAGTATGGAGCCACCATCGTTACTTCGACTGCCTCTGAATGGAGTCTCCGTAGGAATTTGAGAATCACTGAAATCGGGGGAAAGGCATATGCCCTCTTGAATCTCCACCGGTCTGTCAGGGCGTCCGTCCCAATTGCCTGAACGCAATGACCCCTCGTATAGAACTTCCTTAACTTGGAGTTGTGCCGGGAGGCAAAGAGATACACTTGGGGATCGATCCCCAGGGACAGGATCCACTGAAAGGACTGCTCGTGGAGAGACCACTCGTTGACGTCTATCTGGGTGCGTAATAGAAAATCCGCCTGGGAGTTCTGGGCTCCTGGGATAAAGACGGCCGACAGGTTGGCCAAGTTCTTCTGGGCCCACCCCAGAATGGGTTTGACTTCTCGTAGAAGAGATGAACTCCGTGTCCCTCCTTGCCTCTTGACATAGGACACTGCCGTGATGTTGTCCATCCTCAACATCACCGATTCCCCTTTCAAGAGTTGAGAGAAGGATTGGAGGGCGCACCAGGCCGCTCGAATCTCCAGGATGTTCGAGCCCGGGTTGTGAAGGCGGGCATCCCACTTGCCCTGTGCCATTTCTGTGCCGCAAAGGGCCCCCCAGCCGAAACCACTGGCATCTGCCGTCACTGTGACCCAGGAAACCGGAGCAATGGAATGACAATTTAGCAGGTTCTTCCGTTGAAGCCACCAGAAGAGGCTGCTCCTCATAGATGATGAGATGAGAATCCGTTGATTTTTGTTTCCTGATTTCCATTGCTTGAGAAAGCCGAACTGGAAGGGACGTAACCTCCACAATGCCCACTTCACCATGGGGGATGTTGAAACCATCGTGCCGATCATTTTTAGCCATTGAGAAGCTTTCAGACGACGAGCATCCAGAGGCTGTGAAATCCTCTCCTGAACCACAGGGATCTTCTCTAACGGGAGAGAGATAGTTTTCTCTACTGTGTCGAACTGGGCTCCTAGGTATACCAAGCGTTGTGTTGGCTCCAGGTGGCTCTTCTCCAGATTCAGGAGCCAACCGAACTCTGTCAGGATCGAGATTACCTGATCCCTTTGCGCCAGGAGATGAGTTCTGTCTTGAGATAAGACAAGAAGGTCGTCCAGATAGTGATAGAGGCGTACCTTCTTCAGCCTGATGAGGGCCACAACTGCTAGTAGGGTCTTGGTAAAGACTCGTGGGGAAGTTGTCAACCCGAAGGGAAGACAAATGAATTGAAGGTGCTCTTGCCCCACGTGGAACCTGAGATATTTTTGGAGCTCTACTGCCACTGGCACATGGAAATCTTTTAGATCTATAGAGATCATCCAGTCGCCTGGCTGTATGGCTTGTTGAATCGTAGACAGCGTTTCCATCTTGAACCTCCCGTGCTTTATGAACCTGTTCAGGTAGGTTAGGTCTACAGATTTGTTGTTTGAAAAAAATGGACTTTCTAGGCACTAGAAAGTCAATTTTTTCAAACAAAAATTCTTTTTACCCAATTTCTCAGGACGTGGCACTGCAGTACCTTAGGTCACCCATAGTCCATCCTATGGTGTGTGTACCTCGAATCTCTTTTCAAATCTAGGTTAGGTCTATGACTGGTCGCCAAGAACTGTTTTTCTTTTGTACCAAGAAGAGGGGGGAGTATACCCCATGAAACTGTTCGTCCTTTGGGACGCATCTTACTGCCCCTTGGGCTTTGAGTAGGTCTACGTAGGACAAAAGAACTTGCCTTTGCTCCGCTGACTTTGGGAGTAGGGTAGAGATAAATCTGGGAGGGGGGGTGCTGGAGAAGGACCAGACGTCGCCTGACGACACTGTCTTGATGACCCAAGAATCCGTGATCGAGGCCGCCCAGACGTGCCAAAAGAGGAGCAGTCTTGCCCCTACTTGATCCGCCTGGGCGGGCTTCATCTCAAAAAGACTTCCCCTGTTCTCGTCCACTAGACGCCTGGCTTGTAGATGCTGGTCTACGGAAGGACATCTGGCCTCTTCCCCAGTTTCTTCTGAAATTTCCACTAGGTCTGTAGGCGCGAGCTTCCCTTGCGCGATCTGGGCTACGCCTTCTGAACTGGGGTCTCTTCCTACCCGGCTGGCATCTATCCTGGGGAAGAAAACCCGATTTATCCCCTGTAGCTTTAGAAATGGCGTCATCCAATTTATTCCAAACAGAGACGGTCCCTCAAAGGGAATTTTGCACCAGTTTTGTTTCGATGATGGGTCAGCCACCCAAGGGCGTAACCATAGAGCCCGTTTGGCCGTTACTGAGGACAACATAATTCTTGCCAATAGGCGTATTAAGTCCACGGACGCCTCTCCCAAGAAGGCTACCGCTAGCTCCAACTCTGCCGTTGCCAAACTCCCGGCCAGTTCTTCGGAAACGCCCATCAGGAAAGAGTCCACATTCTCTGTCCAGACCTCCATTGCTTTGGATAAGGCCGCCAACGCTAGGGCAGGTTTGCAGGCTGTACCGGCCAGACCGTAGATTCTCTTTAGATCTTGGTCCATTCTCCTGTCAAGACCGTCCTTGAAGGACACCGAATCAGCCAAAGGCAGCGTAACATGCTTGGCCAGCCACATTACTGCCTACTGAAGTAATGTTCTCCAGGTGTTTGACATCATCCGCTTTGAACGGATCCAATCGGGAAGCCTTGTTGGTCATAGAGGACTTCTTGTCTACCTTACTCCATTCCTCTTCAAAAATGCCCTTTAATTCAGTCAATAATGGAAAGCTTGGGCGTTCTTTTCCCAGACGTTTAAAGTACTTTATCTGCTTAGCTGGGGAAGAGGATAGGTCTTTCCACAGAAGTGCCTCTTTAACAGCCTTTCCAGGTCGCCCTCCGGGGCTGTCGGTGGGGAAGCGCGAGGCTGGGAAGGGCCTGGATCCTCATGGACCTCGTCGACCATAGAGCCAGACCCAGAGACGCTGGCTTGACTATGCGTGTGAGACATGTCCTTCTCTTTTAAGGACCTTTGCACCACGCATTCAACTAGAGACTCGATACGCCGATCTTCTGTCTCCTTTTCACCAACCGCACGGGTATAGCACCGACTGCATAACGATTTGCCCTCAGGGACTCATCCCCAGCAGGCTCTACGACTAGAGCGGCTATCATGGCGGTGGGAGCGGTGTCTGGAGGAGGAATGGGAACTTCTCCTCTGGTGATGAGATGTAGATGAGGAGCTGCGTTTATTCTTTGACTTCGAGGATGAACGCTGTTGTGGCCTGGCAAGGTCTGAGGTGGTCTGATTGTCTATTGGGGTGTGCTGATCCTGACCAGAAGGGCTAGAGAAAAAGTATTCATGGGAGGGAACTGTTAGACAAGAGAGTGCTCAGTCGTGAATACCAACCCCACTCCCTTCCCTCTTCTGCACATACCTTGTGCGTGAGGGCTTGCCGCATGCGGGCGGTGACTGGTCCATGGCCTCTGGACCGGTGAGGTGCTGCAAAACTAGGCCAGAGATGGTTAAGACAAAACCTAAGACGCCAAGAAAAAATTATGTCAGGAAAGGTGAGCTGACCCTTTAAGAACATATATGTAGATGATAAATTAACAAATGACCCTGACAAAAAGAAAAAACAAAGAAGGACACCCAGGATCTGTGCCACAGATCCTCTCACTAACCTGTGCAGCCGAGTATCACCAATAACAGCTGATCGCCTGTAGGGAAAACCCAACTTGCAGGGACGATCAGCTGATTTAAAAAGCCTGCTGGTGACGTCATGCGTCACCTCACGCACGCGCCTGCGCGGTGGGGGTGACTCGACGGCGCCTGCGCGGCCGCCGCGAGAATCGCCGATCCACGCATGCGCGAACCAAGCCCCGCTCTGGCAGAGGCTACTGCGCATGCGCGGGTAGTGATGGCCCCGTGATCCGGAAGTGAACAGGCGAGCTGGAACGTAGAAACGTTCCAGCCGCCATAGAGCCTGAGCAGGGAAAAACTAACTTGCAAGGGGAACACAAACACATAAGCAAAACGACAAACAATGAAGCGGCTGCCATGGAGACCACAGACCTTGCCAGCCGAGAAGTCCAGGTCTTCAGCACACGCAGCCAGACACCTCAAGTGTATTTGCTGCAAATCTCTCCACCCGCCCATGGCTGGGATCCGAGCTGCACCGCTAATCAGTGTGCCATCCATCTTGCTTGACTGGACATCATGAGCACGTATCCTGGATCCATGGAGGAGGACAAAAAAGGAACACCAGTACTGAGGGTGAGCAAAGCTTTATGGGTATGGGGTCCTATAGCATTGGAGAGGAGGCGGGATTAACCCACACGTAGGCTGCCATGGAGTCTGTCAGGAAATTAACCTTTAAAATTAGCACTTTAGAATTCGCCCATAGACTTTTACAGGGTGTTGTCCGCCAACACCCCAAATTGTTCGCTGTTTGCCGAACTGGCGAAAAGCCAATGTTCGAGTCGAATTAATGTTCGACTCGAACTCAAAGCTCATCCCTACTCTCATGTAAGGCATAACTGCCTTACATGAGAGATTTCTGAAAGGACCTGTCACCTAGCTAGCTTCCCTGTCAAGTAGCTTTCATATTCCTAAATTGTAAAACAGCCACATCACTCTGAGTAGAGTAGATGATGAGTATATCTCCTCAAGTTAACTGCTTTATATAAACTTCAAGAATTTTAGAAAAAATTTCAGCAGATCCAGACAAATGCTGAACCGTCATTATTCTTTTAGTTTTGTAGCACCCTCCTAGGATTAGAGTTTGTTTTTGTTAGGTAAATTTTGTTTACACTATAATTTTGTGTCAGTAAAAGCATAATTTGACTCACTGTATCCAGAGAGCTGTGATTGTTTAATTAGGTCTGATCTGTGTGCTTTGCTGCAGTCTGCTGGATAGCTTCCTCTGTATCCAGAGATATTGAGAAGTTGCTGGATGATAGGTGTGGAACTATTCAAATGACACCATTAATATAGATACAGATTCAGCATATCCCAGAGAGGCAGGCTCGGAAAGGCATGTTGGGAGACTGTATTTTCTCTATGGCCGCGTACACACGATCAAATTCATCTGCTGGAAACGGTCCGACGGACCGTTTCAGCAGACATTTTCGATCGTGTGTACGGGCGAGCAGACGGGTTTTTTTCAGCAGACAAATTTTAAAGCATGCTTTAAAATCTGTCTGCTGGGAACCCATCCGTCCGACATGTCTGCTGGTTAGTACACTAACCAGCAGACATATCTGTCCGCACATGCGTCGAATGGATTCGACGCATGCGCGGAAGTGTTTTACTTCCTGGTGACGGTGACGTGGTGGCGTCAACGTCATCGCCACGTCACCGCGCTGTCTGCAGGCGGGGATTTTGGTTTGATCGTGTGTACACGATTAAACCAATATATCCCAGCAGACAAATCCGATCAAAACGGTCTGTCAGACCGATTTGATCGGATTTATTTAATGGGGTGTACGAGGCCTAAGAGCACACAAAGCTCTGGGTCTTGTCCCAGAGTGAAGAAGTACAGCCTGAGGGGGGCTTGCTGCCCTCTTAGGCACAAGCTGCTATGAGGAGGTCTCAGGTGGGTGACTGAGTTGGCTGAGGGGAGCTGTCTGCCATAAATCCATCAGATATCACTGGAGGGCATTGCTTGAAAGATTGGAAGGGGGATCAATCCTTGGCCTTGTAAGTACAGACATTGGAAGATCTTGTGGACCTTGTACTTTAGCTACCTCTCTGGCTCTACTACTACTTATGCTGAAGTCTTCTGTTTGTTACAAGCCCAAACCTCATAATAGTTTGTCCTGAAAGGAAGACCAAGTCCTTAGTTGTATGTATGTATTATGCTCAACCTCTGGATTTAATAATTTATAATTACAGACCCAGAAATAGTAAGCAGGTTTTCTTGTGAAAAAAAAAATAGTAAGCAGGACAGGAAAGTCAAAAGTACTTATCTGCATACATATTCTTGTTTACTGGCTCAGCCATGCTACCAGTATTACAAATAGGGTTCAGCAATGTTAGCTGGTAAGTAGTTAATAACAGGACATGTGTCCTTTAAAGCAGACCTTCAGTCATTTTTTCAACTTTCCATCTATTAAATCTTCTGCCCTTGTTATTTTAACTTTGGATAGTAACACATTTTTTTTTCTGCCAGTATATACCTTATACAGCCCGCTTCCTGTTCCTTGCCTGGTAAAAAGCCTAGGTTTATGACATCATACAAAGCTCCCTCTCTCACTCTCGTGAGAATTTGCCAGGAAGGGAGGGGCAATGAGTCATAAGAGGGCCAATGAGAGTTGCAGAGCTGGAGGTGTGCCTCTGTGTGTCTGTGTAAATCCAGGAAGTGAACAGGCACAGTTAAAGTGGTTTCAGCCAGACATAGCAGAGGGAGATTTCTGCAGCATGTTTGGCAAGTACAGAATCACAGTATATATAAAATAATATGCAAAGTGGTTGGAGGGAAGCTTCAGAATGGCAAAGATGTTTTTATTACAAATTATGTGAGCAGACAGCAGTTTCTCATTAAAGTAAAACTTAAATCATTTTTTTTTCCATTTTGGATGGAATAAGGAAGAGGTTATATTTCCTGTTACGGTTTTCCATCTGTGTCCCATTGGGACCGTTACCATCCATTTCCTGTCCACTGACCAAAAAAGGAAGTTAGAGGAAATAACTCCAGTCATCAAAACTAATGTTCTCATTAAAAGATTTCCCCTCCACAACTTTTCTGAGGACAACCCAAAATTAGGGATTTTCTTTTACTTTCACTTTTGATAACGGTAAAGAAGACATACAGAGAGGGTAAAACATCCTAATGAGAGCACAGACAGTTAAAACTAAAAAAAAAAAAAAAAAACTGCTTTGTCCAAAACTCGAAAAAGTTTTGATTTTAGTTATATGTACTTTAATACTTATCTATGCTTCTAAAGTTTCCGTGCTTGTTCAAGAGTGACACCAAGTGGTTGCTTAGATGAACTACAACAGCCAATGACTAAAACAGATGTAATGGTGCAAAAGTATGTGACATAGATATGTGTATATTTACACAAATTTGCCCACCTTGGTTGTATCCTGCTGCCACTAACTGAAAAGTTAAAACATTACCAGAGATAAAAACGAAACATTATATGCAATAGATCAAAATCAAAATTACTTTGGACGTATGCCAGAATACAATGTCCTGGCAAGGGGGATTCCGCATCAACCTTTTTTGTATGGATGGAGAAATCTGAGTTTTTTTTTGTGCAGACCGCTGGCTCAATGAAAAAGAAAAGGAACCATGTATGGCCAGCTTTACACAGCACATACTTTGTTCCCTAGAAAACAGAAAACATTAATGAAAATGTGAATGGACAAATGTGGTGGGAATGTGCTGGGCTGCTATTCCAGTGCAATCCCACCACGTGGCAAGGCACAATGACTTGTTTCCGATGAGCCTAGTTCACGCAACTGTGTTGTTGTACTTTTTTCCAGTGGAGTTTAGTGGGAGGCAATCCGCTGCCTCACACAGCATGGCCGACAATTCATTCCAGGCTGCAGGGCCGATCCTAGGCAGGGTGCACAGGGTGCATTGCACCCAGGCGCCTGCAGAGGTGGGGCCGTCTAACATCTAACAGAAGCCCGCTTTGTGTCTATCACAGAGCCCCCCCTCCAGGTCCCAATAAAGTACTCTGCTTCTCTTCCTGTATTTTGTTTTTTGTTAAGAGATCATGTAAGGATCCCAGATTAATGAACCCTTCGTGGGGGAGCATCTCTGTGGTTGAGTCATTGCCATTTGTAAACGGGAGGAGTTAGTAAAATTACGACGCCCATGTGGGGGCGCCCAAAAAAATTCTGCACCCAGGCGCCTGTGACCCTAGGATCGGCCCTGCCAGGCTGGTTGGGTAACGACTGGAGGGTTTCCTCATTGCTTGTATTCCAGTCTCCAGCACAAAGACAGATACCACATCATTCTCAGGGGCCCCTGCAATGGGACTTTGCTACAACATTCATCTGGAGGTATCACTATAAATAACTATAGGGGAAATTTACTGAAACTAGTGCAACTGTGCATGGTAATCAGTAGTGTTGCTCACGAATATTCGCATTGCGAATATTCGTTACGAATATTGCATATTCGAGTATTCGCGAATAAATCGAATATCGCGGTGAATATTCGCTATTGCGAATATTCGTATTTTTTCAAATTTATTTTTAAAACAGATGACATCCTGGTGATCTCCATCGATGTCTAAAAGCATTGCTGGTATGATTAGAGACCCTGGGCCGAGTAGCTGAGGCGATCCTTTTATGTTGCCGAAAATTCGCAATGCGAATATTCATATTACGAATATTCGCGAATACTTTCTCTGCCCTTCTGTGTTTTGTGTTTAAAAAAAAATAAAAAATTTGCTTTAGTTTAGTCATATAAGTTTGTGTAAGTAGAGTTAGTGTTTAGTGCATATTAGTTTAGTAATCCAGGAAATGATCTTCGTTTTCGCGTGTTGACGAGAATTTCGCAATCAATTTCACATTCGCATTAGCGAAATTTCGCAAAAATTTTTTTTTGATAAAATATCACGAATATTCGATATTAACGAATATTTCGCGAATATTCTTCTATATATTCGTGAAATATCGCGAAATCGAATATGGCGTATTCCGCTCATCACTAGTAATCAGCTTCTAACTTCAGCTTATTCAATTAAGCTTTGACAGCAAAACCTAGAAGCTGATTGATTTCTATTCGGAGCTGCTCCTGATTTTCTACCATTTAATTTTAGTAAATAACCCCCTATATGTGGTAAAGGTGAAAACAAATGCGCTACTGAGAGTAGCTGAAATGATAAAGTCAATGAAGTGAATATAAACTGATGATGTGGAAGCAGCTATATCTAATAGTGGTCACTGTGGCAGGCGCAGCACTATGAAGTGCCTCATGCGCTGTGGCATTAGAAGAATTGTGATATCTCTGACTTTTCAGTCCAACAAGACTGTCTATTACTCTGAAATTCCTCTATTGCCGTTCTATGGAAGCAGTAGGTTTAAAGAGCACAACAAATGCTTAAAATAACTTCTTTAATATCTTCATATAAAATACTGCTGCTTTGCAGCAGACAGTCCATGTACAAAACACATGATAAATAAAGTATAACAGAAAATGATGGTTCAAATATTCAATCTTGTCATTTAACATAAGATGGTGGATATATTTCTTTCTTCAGTATTTACTCTCTCTCTCTCTCTCTCTCTCTCTCTCTCTCTCTCTCTCTGTAAGTTATCAAAGCATTCTCTGATTTCTCTGAAAGGTATACAGTAGGTGACTGGGATATTGTGTCAATCTCGCTCCCTTTCTCGGCGAGATTGACCACCTACGAGCCCCATCGCGGGAGCCAGCGCCGAGCTGACTTGCCGCAAAGGAGACAAAGCCGTCATAGAAGCGACGGGGATCCGACGCGGATTCCCGCCAATTCTACACGTGGGCGGAGTTTGTTATGAATCCTGAAGGAGAAATCCCCGCCGGATTTTTAAAGAAAAATCCGGCATGGGTTCCCCCCTCAGGAGCATAACGGGCCCTTAGGTCTGTTATGGGTTGTAAGGAGACCCCCTACGCCGAAAAAACGGCGTGGGGGTCCCCCCACAATCCATAACAGACCCGCATCCAAAGCACGCCGGCCGGCCGGTCAGGAAGGGAGTGGGGGCGAGCGAGCGCCCCCCCCCCTCCTGAGCCGAACCGGGCAGCATGCCCTCAACATGGGGGGGTTAGGTGCTCTGGGGCAGGGGGCGCACTGCGGCCCCCCACCCCAGAGCACCCTGTCCCCATGTTGATGAGGACAGGGCCCCTTCCCGACAACCCTGGCCGTTGGTTGTCGGGGTATGCGGGCGGGAGGCTTATCGGAATCTGGAAGCCCCCTTTAATAAGGGGGCCCCCAGATACCGGCCCCCACCCTAAGTGAATGAGTATGGGGTACATTGTACCCCTACCCATTCACCTGCAAATAAAAAGTGTAAACACAAATAAACCACACAGGGTATTGAAATATTTTATTAGTTGGCCGCCGGGGGGGGTGTGTATGATCGCTTTTATAAAAGCACCCCCCTCCGGCGGGCTTCTGTGGGGGGTGGGTGCCGCCGTCTGGTTCTCTTCCGCCGCCGGGGGGGGGCGCTTTGATAAAAGCGCCCACCACCCGGCGGGCTTCTTTCGACGTCTTCGGCGGCTGGGGGGTCTTCTCCCACTCTCTGGGGTCTTCTCCTGCTCTCCGGGGGTCTTCTCCGCTCTCCGGGGGTCTTCTCCGCTCTCCGGGGGTCTTCTTCTTCTTCAGGACTCGCCGCTGCTAACTTTGTGTGTTAGCTCAATTACTAGCGGCGGCGAGTCCCCTCCTCTGTGACGTCGTCTTCTTCTTCTTCTCCAGATGTTGACGCGACGCTTCCTTCCGCTGTTATGCCGGGCGCGCGGCTCGCAGCGAGTTATATAGGCCTGTCTTGTGACGTCGCAGTCCCATCATGCTCCGGTAGGTACCGTTTTTTCGGCGTAGGGGGTCTCCTTACAACCCATAACAGACCTAAGGGCCCGTTATGCTCCTGAGGGGGGAACCCATGCCGGATTTTTCTTTAAAAATCCGGCGGGGATTTCTCCTTCAGGATTCATAACAAACTCCGCCCACGTGTAGAATTGGCGGGAATCCGCGTCGGATCCCCGTCGCTTCTATGACGCACTCGCTGGAATGTGCTTTTACTATTCCAGCGAGTGCGAGATATCGGCAGCCTGTCGCCGAGATTCAGCGCGATGCTGGCGTGCTAAAAACACATTCTCGGCGGCAGGCACTGTAACTGTGGTTTGCAGTATTAGCTTAGTTTGGTTTGAAGGTATGGTATGATGAGTGATGAGTGATTCAGGTTTGTTATGTTTCAGGTTTGGTGGAACTACAAGTGAACACACAGCTAAATCAGTATACAGTTCTAATCACACTATTCACAATAAGAACATATATATAACTGTATAATTACCTAATTTTGCCCTCTGGCTTCCATAAGAACTGATCTCTGTATGTCTCTGTGTGTCTCTGTCTGTCCTCTGTGGTGGAATGAACTAATTTGCAGAGCACATGTACAGCATTAGGAACCTCCCAGACAGAGTGGATGCAAAGCTGGCTGTGACTGGTCAAGACTCTGCTCAATGTGAGATTGGCTGTGATTGGGCCAAGGCCTGTGATGAGTCACAAAAGCTTAACTCTATGCTTTCTGGTATGAATTAAACTGTGAATAACTTTGCTTCTTCTGTCCCATACAAACAAATGACTCTTAAAGGCATATTTTTCTTTTGCTTCTGTGAACACAACATACAACTGTTACATAACATCCAAACACAAAACCACAGCGAACAACTCTGCCCTTGTCTCTCACATACAAACATGTGCTCCACATTAGGTTCCCAGCAGGCTCAGCTGCACATACGTGTAGGTTATATTAGCTACCTAGGACAGGTTCTAGCTGGCCAGCTATGCTCCCACCAAAAAAAAGGATTTTTAATAAACAGCTTACCTGTAAAATCCTTTTCTTGAAGTACATCACGGGACACAGAGCGCATAGCCATTACACTTGGGTTATATGGGTACCTTCAGGTGTGGACACTGGTGTAATCAATTTCACAGGAAGTTTCCTCCCTATATAACCCCCTCCCACTGGGAGTGCTTCAGTTTTGTAGCAAGCAATTCCTCCGAGGTTACACAATGTTCCCCAAAAGAGGGGTGGGAGCTCTGTGTCCCGTGATGTACTTCAAGAAAAGGATTTTACAGGTAAGCTGTTTATTAAAAATCCTTTTTTCTTTATCGTACATCACGGGACACAGAGCGCATAGCCATTACACTTGGGATGTCCTAAAGCAATGCTCTATGAAGGGAGGGAGACCGTAAGGCCAAGAATAGCCAAACAAAAAATTATCAGGAAGTAAAGTAACTCCACCAACAGAAAAAAGGGGGCGTGACCCGGACCAGAGGATTCTATACTGCTGCCCGTAGGACCGCCTGCCCAAATGCTGCGTCCGTACCCTTTGCAACGTCCAACTTATAAAATTTAGTAAACGTATGTACGGAAGACCAAGTTGCCGCCTTGCAAACCTGTGCCATAGAGATCTGATGGTGTGCCGCCCAGGAGGCACTCATGGCCCTCGTAGAATGGGCTTTAACTGATAAGGGAGGTGGAACGCGCTTCAGACCATAGGCCTGAAAAATCAGCTGCTTAATCCACCTAGCCAAGGAAGACTTGGCAGCCGGCTGACCCTTCTTGGGGCCATCCGGAAGAACAAAAAGCACATCTGTTTTTCGAATCTTCTCTGTAGCCTTGAGATAGACCCTCATGGCTCGAACCACGTCCAAAGTATGAAGCAGTCTTTCCTCTCTGGACTGGGGAGTAGGAAAGAAGGATGGTAGGACTAGGTCCTGATTCAAGTGAAAACTGGATATGACCTTAGGAAGGAAAGAAGGTTGAGGCCGCAGAACCACTCTGTCCTTATGCAGAATAAGGTATGGCTCCCTGCATGACAAGGCTGCCAGCTCGGAAACCCTTCTAGCCGAAGCCATAGCCACCAAGAAAACCAACTTTCGGGTTAGTAGCACAAGAGGGATTTCTGTCAGAGGTTCAAACGGCTGCCTTTGTAAAGCTGACAAGACCAGATTTAAATTCCAGGGGCAGAGGGGAGCTCTAATAGGGGGATTCACATGCAAGACCCCCTGCAAGAAGGTTTTCATAAGCGAATGGGTGGCCAAGGGTCTTTGAAACCATATCGATAAAGCCGACACCTGCCCCTTTAGAGTACTAAGAGCCAACCCTTTGTCAACGCCAACCTGGAGGAATCGCAAGATCCTGTCAATAAAAAACTTTCGAGGATGCCATTTTTGAGACTCGCACCACTCCACATAGGTTCTCCAGACTCTGTAATAAATATTTCTGGAGACCGGTTTCCTAGCCTGAATCAACGTAGATATGACCTGAGCTGAGAGGCCTCTGCCCTTAAGAATTAGGGATTCAGCCGCCAAGCCGTCAAATTTAGCTGCTGTGAAGCAGGGTGGCAGATTGGTCCCTGAGACAGCAGATCTGGGCGCAGGGGGAGCGGCCACGACGCCCCGACTGACATCTTCACGATGAGTGCGTACCAAGCCCTCCTGGGCCAGGCTGGGGCCACCAGGATCACAGGCCTGCGCTCCACCCTGATCCTCCGTAGAAGGCGGGGAATCATCTGCAGTGGAGGGAACGCATACAGGAGAGAAAAATGGTGCCAGGGGCAAACCAACGCATCGGTCCCGTAGGCCGAGGGATCCCTGGCTCAGGATATGAATTTGTCCAACTTTTTGTTGGATCTCGTTGCCATAATGTCCACATCTGGGACTTCGAATCTTTGGCAAATCTCTTGGAATACCTGGGGGTGAAGAGACCACTCCCCCGGGAGCAACTGTTGACGACTTAAAAAATCTGCTTGAGAATTGTCTGTCCCTGGGATGAACACCGCCGAGATGCAGGGTACATGGGCTTCGGCCCATGAGAAAATCAGGTTTACTTCCCTTTGGGCTGCTAGGCTCCTCGTGCCCCCCTGGTGGTTTATGTATGCCACCGCAGTGGCATTGTCGGACTGTATCCTTACTGGCAGACCCTGAAGGGGGAGAGTCCAAGCGATCAGGGCCAGCCGAGCAGCTCTGATCTCTAGGATATTGATGGGAAGCAGTTTTTCTGCCTCCGACCACTGCCCTTGCTGGGTCTGTGCTTCTAGAACTGCCCCCCAACCTGACAGGCTGGCATCCGTGGTTACTATCTTCCACGTGATGGGGCAAAAGGATTTCCCCTTTGACAAATTTTGAGGGACCAGCCACCAAAACAAGCTGCGCCGGACTCCTGGGGAGAGCACTAACGGACGATCTAACGCCTGAATGGACTTGTTCCAAGCAGAGAGAATGGCTGCCTGAAGATATCTGGTATGGATCTGGGCGTAGGATACTGCCTCGAAGGCGGCCACCATCTTCCCCAGCAGTCGCATACATAGGCGAATAGTCGGCCTCTTCTTGTCTAAGATCACTTGAACTGCTTGAGTTATTGATCTGACCTTTGCTTGAGGTAAAAATATCCTCTGGCAGTCTGTATCTAGCCGAAGGCCTAGATATTCCAACTGCTTTGTGGGTTTCAATATCGATTTTTCTTGGTTCACAATCCACCCGAATTCCTCTAGATGCCGAACTGTGCGAACTACTGCATGATTGAGGCTGGAAGCTGAGCTGTCGATAACCAGAAGATCGTCCAGGTATGCCAGGACCAAAATGCCTTCTGTCCTTAGGACGGCTAACACCGGGGCTAATACCTTTCTGAATACCCGCGGAGCTGTTGCCAACCCGAAAGGGAGGGCTACGAACTGGTAATGACGGTGATGTATCATAAAACAAAGAAACTTGTGATGTGCTGGGTAGATCGGCACGTGCAGATATGCATCCTTTATGTCTATAGATGCTAGAAAGTCGTCTTGATGTAGGCTGGCTGCCACCGAACGTATGGACTCCATACGAAAGGTCTGAATCTTTAGAAAGCGATTTAGGCGTTTGAGGTCTAAGATATACCTGACGTCGCCATTGGGCTTTGGTATTATGAAAAGGTTGGAGTAGAATCCCAGACCCCATTCCTGGGTTGGTACTTCTACAATTACTCCTTGGAGCAAGAGACGATCCAATGCCTTTACCAGAGAGGCCCTCTTTAATGGGTCGCTTGGAAGACTTGACCCCTGAAAATGAGGAGGGGGGACTTCCCGAAACTCTAGCTTGTAGCCCGTGGCTACCATGGATAGTACCCAAGAGTCGGGAATTCTGGCCTCCCACACTTCGGAGAAAAACCGAAGCCTTCCCCCCACCCAAGAGAGTGGGGGCGCCCCTTCATGAATCTGACTCGATGACTGGTTTAACCGGCTTGCGAGACCATGGCCTCTTGCCTGCCGTGGCTTGTCCTTGTGGGCGGCTATTAAATGCTGAACGCCCGGGAGGCCATCGATACTGACGGGAAGTTGAAGGGGCCGAGCCTGCGAAGGCCTGTCGCTTAAACGCGGGCCCACGCGATCTTTTCTTGACAGGCAAGAAAGAACTTTTACCACTTGATATGGTCTGGATATATTTATCTAGGTCTTCACCGAATAGTCTCCCACCATGAAAGGGAAATCCTGCTAAAAGCCTTTTGCAGGGTGCCTCTGCTGACCAGTTTTTCAGCCACAAAAGGCGACGCATATGAACCAACAGCAGAGATAAACGGGACGCCTGTTGAATGGAGTCCTTAATAGCATCTACTGCAAAGCAGAGAGCCCTTGGGAGGTCAGCCAATTCACAAGCTTGCTGAGCCGGTATGTCCTTTAATATCTGTTTAGTCTGATCCTTTAAAGCCTGACAAACGCCAATGGCTGCCACCGCTGGCTGAACCACGGCACCTACTGTGGTAAAAAAAAGCCTTCAGTAGGGTCTCCAACTTTTTGTCGACTGGATCTTTAAACATCTGGACATTTTCAACCGGACAGGTCAGGGATTTATTTACGCAGGAAATGGCTGCGTCCACGGTAGGGAGTGCCCATTTCTTTGCAAATTCTTCTTCCATAGGATAGAGAATAGTGAACCTTTTAGGAGGGATAAACATCCTATCAGGTCGAGCCCAATCCTGAAAAATCACGCTCTCCAGAAGGGGGTGAACCGGAAAAGACGCACCACTCAACGGTGCCTTCAAGGAACCTACAGAGGATACCGCGGGGGCTAATTGTTCTGACACTGGAAGTTTAAAAGCAGTGCGAACCATATCTGTCAGAGACTGGATCCACAGGCTCTCTGCTTGAGAAGCCGAAAAAATTTCATCTATAGTGGAACCTTCAATGTCTGAACCGTCGGGACTCGGGTCCGCTTGATCCCCCTGTGGGTCCAATTCCTCCGAAGAGAGGACCTCTGCATCTGAAAACACCAATCTAGGTGACGGGGATCTAGCCCGTTTGCCACCTGGCAAAGAGCAGGCAATTAAAGCAGTTAACCTTTCCTCTAGCCCACCCAGGGTGGTCGCTAGCATTTCTTCCGTAACGTAAACGGGAATGGGTTGATTGGGGGCTGCCTCTGCCCCTAGCACCCTCAATGGCTCCTGCAACATGCTGTTCGGCGGTCTATCTGGTGAGGGTGGGACCGCTAGAGCCTGGCCCAACTCCTCTGACCCCGATGGAGACCCCTTTAGTTTTTTGGTACCTTTTGCAGCCTTAGCTGGTCCTGATCCCTTGGGAGCCATTGCACAACCTTGAGACACCCCTAAAGCCAACACCCAACTGTTGTAGCTAGAAGTGAACCATTAATAAGAACAGGCTATGGTAAAAAATTTCCAAATTTTCATACGCCCGAGAAGGCGGCAATACTGAGGAAGGTCCTGTGAGTATTGCCACACCAATGCCTGTTAGCTGGAGCCCAAGGTTGCACCGACTCAGATACTGCCAGATCTAAGGCTGAGTCCCTTTAAAAAAAAAAACTTTTTTTTTTTTTTTTCTGGTCAGTATGGAGCTAAGTCCAGACCTGAAGATCCACAAACCACCACTGGGTGTCACTGTTAGCCAGAAATAGCTCAGCTGCGCGCTCTGTGTCCTCAGCCTCCTCTGCTTTCAGGAGGGACTGACCAGCCAGGAAATGCTTTGTTGCTTTAATTGAGACCTGACGCTGCTGGCCCGCCCCCCCCACGCACGCTGACGCTGTAAAAGGCGGCGCGCACGCGCGCGCGCCCCCCCCCCACGCTGAAACCAACATGGAGGAAGCAGAAAGCAGAGGAGAAGCCTGGACCAGCGCTAGCAACCCAACAGACACCAGGCAAGACACTAATCTTTATTGTAGTGCACACATAGAGGAAGCTGTCCCCATAGGCTTCCTAAGAAACAGGAGTTTTGTCAGCATTTCCTCCCTACTGTCGAACCAAGTCCCGCAGGTTCCCTCTTACCTGCTCCACGCCGCAGGGTATTGCAAAATGCAAGAGGCCCAACCTTCCCCCATCTCCGTGGGTTATTGTCTTGGACCTTCAGGGACCGGGGTCCTGTGTTAAGGAACCCACACACCTGGACCTATATAGCATCCTGGCATCAGTAGCATTTAGTTCTTGGAAGAGACTAAGGCACTGGAGCCCAGAATCCAGCCCTCCAAGGAGAGGCATTATAGGCAAAACCCCACTCCAGCAGGGCCCGGGTACCGTACACCTTGGCTTTGAAGCACTTCGGACGGATCCGGCTAGCTATCCTGGGTCCCGAGACCTCCGAGGGACAGCTAGACGTGACCAACACCTAAGACACTGGCGAAAAAACTGAAGCACTCCCAGTGGGAGGGGGTTATATAGGGAGGAAACTTCCTGTGAAATTGATTACACCAGTGTCCACACCTGAAGGTACCCATATAACCCAAGTGTAATGGCTATGCGCTCTGTGTCCCGTGATGTACGATAAAGAAATTACCCATAATTCTTGTTCCCTATAGTAGTATGTGAACATGAATTTGGGGAATTTTCTATCAGGTTCTCAACTTTCCAAGTGTCTTTTATCTCTCTCAAGTAGAACAACTAACTTCTGTATAGGACGTTCCAACTTGAGTGGAGTGGTGAGACGTTTTCCTTTTTTGTCAAGTTTTGAGTCTCCTATTTGTAACAACGCTCTTCTTACTAGTTTGTCTTCATCCTTTTGAACTTCTAGAACTTTGGCCAATTTCCATTGACTTCTAGGTAAATCTTCTTCTTTCACTAATACTATGTCACCAACTTGGACATTTCTCCTTGGTGTTTGCCATTTACTTCTTAGCGTAAGATTGCCTTAGTACTCTTTCCTCCATCTATTCTAAAACTGTTCTGATAGATATTGAACTCTTCGCCATCTCTTTTTGGCATATAAATCCTCTTTGGTGAATTTGCCAGGCGGTAGTTGTGTGCAATCAGATTTAAGGTGAAGTAGATGGTTAGGAGTTAAAGGTTCCAAACTTGTTGGATCATTGATGTTGTCAACTGTAAGTGGACGACTGTTAACAATAGACACAATAGACATTACTTCATAGAATAGGGTCCTAAGTGAAGCATCATCCATTCTTCTGGAGTTCTTTTTCAACATTGAACTTAGCACATTTCTTACAGTTCTGATTTGTCTTTCCCAAACTCCTCCTGTGTGGCTTGCATGTGGAGCATTCATATGAATGTCACATTGATTCTGTGACAAGTACTCAGTTACCTTTTCTTTATCGATCTCCTTTAGAGCTTTCTTCAACTCATTTTTTGCTCCGACAAAATTAGAACCTTGATCAGATCTAAGCTCTCTAACATCTCAAGGCGTTGATGAATGCGTCAGTTGACATATCTTCTAACATTTCCAGGTGAATTGCTCTGGACCTCAGACATGTGAATATTAGTCCATATCTCTTGTACTCTTTGCGGTTTTGCTTGGTGATGAATGGGCCGAAGCAATCCATTCCACTATAAAGAAATGGTGATGATGGGTTTACACGATCTACTGGTAAATCTGCCATTCTTTGTTCTTCGGTAGGTCTACGTGCCTTTCTACAGGTTACGCATTTATTTATATACTTTGCTATAACTTTGCTTCCTTTCACTATCCAGTAACCACCTTCTCTCAAACAGTTCTGGGTAAAGCTTCTTCCTTGATGCAAGGATTTTTTGTGGTAGTGATCAATAATCAATCTTGTGAAAGTAGAATTTTTGAGTAGAATTTCTGGATGCTTCACTCTGCTGGGTAACGATGCATTATTCAAGTCTACCTCCCACCTTCAGTATACCATCCTGTAGAACAAGATTGAGCTTGTACAGTGGGTGGTTGTTAGGAAGCCTTTTAGGTTCCTGACTAAGTCTCTTCAACTCTTCACTATAGAATCTCTGTTGAATGAGTCTTATGACTGTTTCTTCAGCTTTCATTTTTTCCTCTACATTCAATGATTCCTTCTTTCTGATTCCCTTTGCCAAACGTTGAATTCGAGATACTACGTTTATGACCGTATTCCATTTTGAACATCTGGCTTGAACATATGTCATCTTGACATTTGGCAGCAGTGCTTAATGTTTGTACAACCTTTACTTCTGGATCACCCATAGACAATTCTGTGTAACCTTCACTGGGTATGATTTCCCAAAGGAACTCTGGACCGGTGAACCAATTAGAATTTTTCAATTCTGTTACATTCAGACCTCTTGAAGCATGATCTGCCGGGTTATGCTTTGTATCAATGTGGTGCCAATGTTCCGGATTTGTCATTTCCCGAATTTTCTGAACTTTGTTGGCGACAAAGACATGGAATCTCCGAGCTTCATTGTTTATGTATCCTAGGACAACTTGTGAGTCTGTCCAAAAATATTCTTCATTTATTTTTAACTCTAATTCTTCTCTCAGAAACTTGCTTACTGATGGTGAAACAACAGCTGCTGTCAGTTCAAGTCTTGGTATTGTCTGAATACTGGTAGGTGCAACTCTGGTCTTTCCCATAACCAGGGCACAATGTATTTTTCCTTCTCCTATCACTCTGATGTAGGAGCACTGACCATAGCCATAACTACTGGCGTCTGAAATCGGGAGGTACAAAACATCTTGGTATCCGAACTTCTTTCAAATTTTGCAAGTCTCTTATCCAAGTCTCCCACCTTGGCCTCAAATCTTCAGGTATGGGTTCATCCCATCCCAACTTCCGTCTGCATAATTCTTGTAGTAGTTTTTTTGCTTTGAGGATTACTGGGGCCAAGAATCCCAGTGGATCATATATAGAAGCCACTGCAGAGAGAATGGTACGTCTGGTTGCAACTTTCTCTTCAAAGGATACGTCAAAGAAGATCTCTACATTCCATCCCAAGCCAAGTACATTCTGAACGGGAAGATGATCATAATTGAGATCTACATTCTTCATTGTTGATGCATGTTCAGAGTCACTGATGGATTCCAGTACCTCTCTGTTGTTTGAGATGAATTTGTGAAGGCGCAGGTTTCCTTTTGCGCATAATTCTTGACTTTCCTTTACTAATTTGATTGCAGTTTCTGTGGATTCTAGACTTATAAGACCATCATCTACATAGAAGTTTTTCTTAAGAAAATTTGCTGCTGATGAACAATCCTTTTCATTTTTATTAGCCAAGTACTTCATACCATAATTGGCCCAACCTGGAGACGATGCTGCTCCAAACAAATGTACTTTCATTCTATATTCTGCTGGCTCTGTATCTGTATCTCCGTTCTCCCACCATAGGAACCTCAGGAAGTCTCTATCTTCGTTCTTCACATGGAACTGGTGGAACATTTTTTCAACGTCACACATGACCGCTATGGGATACTTTCTGAATCTACAGAGTACTCCAGGCAGAGTGTTTGTAAGATCTGGTCCTTTTAGTAGATGATCGTTCAATGCAACACAATCATACTTTGCTAAGCAATCAAAGACTACTCTAATTTTATCTGGTTTCTTTGGGTGGTAAACACCTTGATGTGGGATGTACCACACTTCTCCTTCTTTAGGTTGGTTATTCACCTTCTCTGCATGTCCTTCTTCAAGGATGCCATGAATTTCAAATAATCCTGCTTGAATTTGAGATCTCTTCCCATCTTTTGCTTCAAGCATTTCAATCTTGCTAGGGCAAGATTTCTGTTATTTGGCAGACGAGGTCGTTCTCTGAAGGGTAAGGGCATTTCAAGATAACCTTGTTGATTCTGCTGAATACTTTCTTCTAGAGTGTGTACGAACTTTATGTCTTCTTGGGATACACTCTTTTCTTCAGAACTTATGTCTGCAAAGTCAGATTCAAGGATCTTGATTACCTTTGCTGAACTTACAGTTGGTAGCTCTTGGACAGATATTCGATGACACAATACTGTCACCTGTCTTGAGTTTGCAATCTGCTGTTTTCCTCCAACAACACCCCATCCTAGATCAGTTCGAACAGCGTAGGGTTCACCCTTTCCTCCTGTGATTACCTCTCGTGGTACCAAAGTTTCGGGACAATCGTAGCCTATCAACAGCCCGACACCATATTCCTTCAGCGGGGACATCTCATGAGATATGATAGATAGGTGCTCCCATTTATAGGTTTCACAGGTAGGTATACGATCTCGATCTAGAGGTATGTCGTCTTTCGTATAAGATGGAGGTAGATTTAATGTGAGGTTTGAATGAAGTCCTCTAACTCTCAGTCCTTTAACCTTTTGACTGTTCACTAATGTGTCTCTCCCCGTCATTGTGGTGAGCTTGAGCTTCACTGGTTCTGTAGCCACTTGTAATTTCTTGCAGATTTCTTGATCAATTAAGGTGACGTCGCTTTGGGCTTTCAGTAGTGCATAGGCGTATACCTTCTTGTTCCTCCTTTTAGGATTTGAAATGCACACTGGTACAACCATTGATGTGCCGTTGCTTTCTCCTTCCCTTATTCTGCAAGAGAATACTGATACTTTCTTTTCTTCCTCAGCATCTTTAGGTATTGAGGATTCATCCTTCTTTGGACTTTCTTCATGTAGTGGCTTAGGATGGCGTCCTTTGCAGACGTAGCATGTAGCCTTTTTCTTACACTCGTTTGTAACATGGCCTTTTCTTAAGCATCCAAAACACAGTTGGTTCTCAAGTATAAATTTTTTCTTTTCATTTGAGGACTTCTCTTTCAGTTGTTGGCACTTGTGTATGGAGTGGTTCTCTCCACAGAACATGCACTTAAAGGTAGTCTGAGGATTTGTCGGTTCTGTCTCTTTACTGAACCCAGTAGTGACTTTAAGCTTGTTTTCACAGGTATCTAGACCTTTAGCTGCTGTGTTGATTGCAAAGCTAGTTGCTCTTGCATGTCTTGTATCTCTCGCAGGCCTTTCTTCTAAGGATTTTAAGGCATAAGATGCTGTTACTGGATTACATGCTATTCATGCTTCCCTATTAACGAACTCAGAGAACTTTTCAAAACTTGGGAAGTCCTTATTTAGATCTAACTGTTCAGTCACATAGCGATTCCATCTAGAAGCCACTTCTTCAGGTAGCTTGGGTAGCATCCTGTGATTTTCTAGATAGTCGTTCAGTACTTCTAGTCCTCGTACATGTGGGATGGCATTGCTGCATGCTTGCAGGAAATCGCCATACTCTTGGAGTTTGAAGTGCTCCTTGGGACCTATTTTAGGCCAGTTATTCAATTTCTCCCTAAAGGCTCTTTGTACTAAGAAAGGGTGACCATATCTTGCATTTAACTTTTCCCAGGCTTGCTTATAGGCTTCTTCGTCTGTTCTATAGAAGTTGCCTTCAAGGGCTTTCTTTGCTTCTCCACCAACATATCTCTGAAGGTAGAATAACTTGTCAACTGGTCTGGAACAATGATGCTCAATGATCATTTCAAAACTTGCCTTCCACTCTATGAACTTCAGTATGTCTCCTGAAAATACAGTAGGTTCTGGAATGGGTAGTCTTGCTGTGACTGTTCTCTACCGTCCTGCTGGGACAATAGTCGCAACATTCTCCTGATCATTGCAGTGACATCTAGGAGTATAATTATCCTGTTTTATTTTTTCACTTGGTTCTAAATTAAGTGAGTCTCTCTTTCCGTCTTTCTGAGCAGGGATCAAATGGCAATGACTTTTTCCTTCGCTACATACTGGAGATTTCCTTTCATTCTCCTGGATGTATGGAGGTGAGTAGGAGTCTGCTTCATCACTTAGTACAGATTTGGACCTATGACTACCATTCATGTCCTCTTCGAGTACTCTTATGCCGCGTACACACGATCATTTTTGCGATGAAAAAAAAACGACGTTTTTTAAAACGTCATTTAAATTGATCGTGTGTGGGCAAAACATGCTTGAATTTTTTTGTGTCGTTTTTCAAAACGTCGTTTTTTGTGTCATAAAAAGTGATGGTGTGTGGGCAAAACGATGTTGAAAACAACGTTTTTAAACCCGCGCATGCTCAGAAGCAAGTTAGGAGATGGAGCTTCAATGGAAAAGAGTGCCGTCGAACGTGGTGTACGTCACCACGCTTTGCTAGAGCTTTGTAGAAAAACGATGGTGTGTACGCAACTTCGTTTTGGAAAATTAAGTTTGAAAAACTTTGTTTTTTTTCATGATTGAAAACGTCGTTTTTTTTTCATCGCAAAAAATGATTGTGTGTATGCGGCATTAGTCTGTCTTCCATAATCTTAACTTCTTTCAGTCTTTCCAGACTTTTCATCTGTTGGTGGTGTGCCTCCATTTTAGCTTCCATTTTAATGGCGCTGTGCCTCCATTTGATGGCGCTGTGCCTCAATGGCAGATTCCATCTCGATTTCTGCTTTCTTGACAGCAAGTTGTTCAACAAGTTTCTTTCTTTTGGTTAGAGTACTTGAGGACTCTGATGTGTGACTGGCGCTTCTGCTAGTGAAGGAAGTCCCACTTGAGATTGTGGTTCCCCCTAAGGACCTAGCATAGTCTCTTGTGAAGAGCTCGTTCATTCTTTTTCTCGCCTTAACTTCATCATAGTTGGCTTCAGATGATAATTCTCTCATGAGCGTTACTAAATCTTTAGTGACTGCAGTACATGTGAATGGGGATGAGATAGTAGGTGATGGCGCCTCTCAATTAATGAATTACAATGTGTAAATAAAATTAAAAAATAAATAATAAAAATACATAAAGTGCTTATCCAATATATCCTTATAGTGAGGTCCACATAGGACTTGGTATTGGTGTGTGAATCAAACCATGTATTGAACCAAAAAACTTGTAAACAAAGTGACCATAGTAGTGGTTCAGAAAAAATAATAATTAATTAATAATAAAAATAATAAATATGATAAATAAATAATAAATAAATGAACAGTTAAAGTGCTCTGGGCCGTGAAAATCAACTGCTACTATTTTTTACAGTCCATGCAAAAAAAAAAAAAGGTGCTTTGTGCTTCATATAGTATATTGCAGATGACAGTGTTCACTCTGTGATCCCTCTATTCATGCTCTATTGGGTCCCTCACTCACCAGATCCAGGTACCCAATTAAGGGTAGGAAGCCTTCACAGTATTAGCCCTGTGTTGCTCTCTGGCAAGTATCCACTTGTTTGGACCCCTTCAGTCTGACATATAGCTCAGAGGAGAGAGAATGCCCACATAGTGTAGTATTGTTGATAAAAATTTATTTTACATAAAAGGTCAGGTACTCACATTAAAAAGATTAAAATCAAGCATATGTGATATCTCACGAGTGTTTTGCGTCTGGATGCTGTGCTGCTCGACCTGTTTCGTCTAATGACATCATCTGACATCATTAGACGAAACCGGTCGAAGCAGCACAGCATCCAGACGCAAAACACTCGTGAGATATCACATATGCTTGATTTTAATCTTTTTAATGTGAGTACCTGACCTTTTATGTAAAATAAATTTTTATCAACAATACTACACTATGTGGGCATTCTCTCTCTTCTGAGCTATGTCAGACTGAAGGGGTCCAAACAAGTGGATACTTGCCAGAGAGCAACACAGGGCTAATACTGTGAAGGCTTCCTACCCTTAATTGGGTACCTGGATCTGGTGAGTGAGGGACCCAATAGAGCATGAATAGAGGGATCACAGAGTGAACACTGTCATCTGCAATATACTATATGAAGCACAAAGCACCTTTTTTTTGCATGGACTGTAAAAAATAGTAGCAGTTGATTTTCACGGCACAGAGCACTTTAACTGTTCATTTATTTATTATTTATTTATCATATTTATTATTTTTATTATTAATTAATTATTATTTTTTCTGAACCACTACTATGGTCACTTTGTTTACAAGTTTTTTGGTTCAATACATGGTTTGATTCACACACCAATACCAAGTCCTATGTGGACCTCACTATAAGGATATATTGGATAAGCACTTTATGTATTTTTATTATTTATTTTTTAATTTTATTTACACATTGTAATTCATTAATTGAGAGGCGCCATCACCTACTATCTCATCCCCATTCACTTTCCACTTTCCACTTCGGTGGAATTACATGTAGGGGCAGCCACTTAATAATATATACATCTATATTAACACCACTGGCACACTTAAAAATATCAGGTCCGTAGCGCGGGTTCTACCTACCCCCTTGTTCTGACTGCAGTACATGTGTCCATGTTCCTCACAATATCCTGGGAAGGTGTTGTGGATGACCTAAGGTTGACATACACTGCCATAAGCTCTGATTCAGATTCTTCTATCGTCTCTACCAGATCACTCAAGTTTTCTTTTATACTAACTTGCTTTAGCTTTCTACGAGCATCTTTAATGTATACTTTCCACTTATCATATATTCTGGTGAATCTTTTTCCTTTTAATGCTGCTTATTGCTCCAAATTTTCCTGCATTTTTGGGGTCGGTTTTCTGATACGTTCTGAGCGTCTTAGCTCACTTGTTTGGGGCAAGGCTAATGCTGCATCAGACTCTTCTACCTCAGACAGGTTCACTTGCTCTTCACCCTCTATCCTATCTATCTTTGTATCCTCTTAGAGTGGCATGGTAATACTAGGCTTAGACATTTTACTTTAAATGCTATAACAATATGCAGGCAATAAATAACTTTCACTTTAAATGCAATAGCAAAAGATGCATGCAATAAATGACTTTCACTTTAAATGCAATAGCAAAATATGCAGACAATAAATGACTTTTACTTTAAATACTTTAGGCCACGTACACACGATCAAATCTGTCTGCTGGAAATGGTCTGCCAGACCGTTTCAGCAGACAGATTCGATTGTGTGTACGGGCAAACAGACGGATTTGGCCAGCCGACAGATTTGAAAGCATGCTTTTAAATCTGTCGGCTGGGAACCCGTCCGCCCGACATGTCTGCTGATTAGTATGCTAACCGGCAGACATATCTGCTCGCACACGCTTTGAATGGTTTCGACGCATGCGTGGAAGTGTATATGTGTTTATATAACAAGAAGGTCACAACTTTCCACTCTAATGTTACTTTGAAAACATTTTCTATTATATTGTTTATCACTATCTACATGCAGAAAGTGATTTACCTGCAGTGCCCCTGCGGTCTGCAATATGTGGATCATGCAAAGAGAGCTTTATACATCCGTTTAGGTGAACATGTGGGAATTATAAGTAGTAGTCTTAGCGTATCCAAGCATTACGCAGGCCTTTATAATAAGGACCCCCTCAGAGGATGGCGTGCACGTGAGGACGTGACGCACCTGTAGGTGGGAGGAGCCACGGGATTGCCGGGTCGGAACCGTCCAGAGGAGTGGAAGGATCGGGCTGAGGGGCAGAGGGAAGCCGGGAGAGATGCGAACAGCGCAAGCGAAGAGACCGCCTCACCCGTAGCTACCGTGCAGCCCAGCCGCGCACCGACACCCCCTAGTAGCCAGCCCCGTTAGACGCTCGGCATGCAGAGGTACATGCCGAGGCACACGCCGCCGTGACGAACGCCTATACACCCTCCTCCTCTCCTCCCCCCCTCGAGCATTCCCGGAGCTTAGACCAGGGGTCTCCCAGAAGATAAGAGCCGCCTAGCTCCACTGTGAAACTCTGTGGAGATTGATGATATCTTGGTAAACGAGCAGCAGCAGGCTACACGGGGAACCAAGCAGGATGCTTCCTTAACCCCTTCCTTCTCACTACTGTCTCGCCTTTTGAGGTAAAGATCGAAGGTCTCGCAGGAAAGTTGGAAAGTGGAGACCCAAGAAATGAAAAGTGATCAGAAGGAGAGAAAGAAGATAGAAATAACATCCTACTGCACATATGGAACCATAAGGAGAAATATAAATATTCCTATATGAAATGCTCTCAGGTGTTTCTTAAAGTTCCGTTCCTATAGTCTCTTCCTGAACTTGATGACCTTTCCAAACTGTACTGCCACATGAATGCTATATAATATGTAATACTTACTGCACACATAATGCTTACCTTTTGAATACAGAACGAAAGTATTAAACCCGAAAGGAAGGGGAGGCTAAGAAAACCCTGTCGTAGTTGTAGTAGGGGGAAATATCATTTATAATCCGATTCAGAGGCGATAGGAAGAAGGGGAAAGTTGAGAGTCATAGGGGAAGCGTAAAGAGATTTAAGGAAAAAAAAAAAAAAGGGAGAGAGAGGCGTGGAGTCAAATTTAAAAGGGATAACAAGAGGTACCCCCTAGAGCCCCCCCGTTTCCCCGCCTCCTCAGGACGATCAGAGGGGCCCGCCAACTGCTGGTCTACAGAGAACAAAGTGCGAAAAGGGGCCAAAAGAGACCCCTAAGATCTCTAGGACCGAGTGGAATGAAATAGGAGGGAAAGATTCAAGAGATCAAACTGGGGAAGAGAATTCGAAGAAGAGTGTATACTATGCAAAGGATGATGAGCAGATCCACAAAGGGGGGCCCCCCAAAAACTCCTCCAAATGTCTTAACTAATTCAATAGCAACAAGTTCTATCAGACAATATATGACAAAAGAGGATAGCCCACGAACCCAGGACACAAAAAAACAACAACAACAACAACAAATAAATAAAGACAAAAAGACGGACAACAAGAACCCCCAAAATAAGACCTTGAAGGAAAAACCTCTGGAATTAAGGGAAGAAGGATCATTGGATAAAGACCTAGAGCATAGCTGGACAGACGAACAAAGACCAGAAGAACAAGGCCCATCAAAGAGCGAAATGGCAGAAATGTTACTGAGCCTGGAAAATGTCATCAAGGGAGAAATACAATCACTACGGGCAGACCTAGGACATCTTCTTTCCAGAATAGAGTCAGTGGAAGAAAAAACGGAAAAGCAAGAACAAGAATCAATACATCTAAAAGAGCAAATAGATCAGATGAAATTACAGCAGAGGCAGATTTTATATAAATTGGAAGACCAGGAAAATAGAAATCGAAGAAAAAATGTAAGAATCAAATCAATACCGGAGGAGCAAGGAGAGGAGCTGAGGAAGAAGATGCAGGAAATATTCAATCCATTATTGGAAAGACCCCCAGAGGATCCAATTAGGATAGATAGAGTCCATCGTGTTGGAAACCCCCGAAGAACGGACACTGAGAGGGCAAGAGACGTTATAGTAAGATTCAGGGGGTTTGAAGAAAAGGAAAAGATCTGGAAAAACTTAAGAGGAAAACCACCTCAGGTTTACAGAGGATCAGAACTCCAGATCTTCTCAGACCTGGCGCCAGAAACACTGGCAAGACGTCGACTATTAAAACCTCTGCTGACCCAGCTGACAACTCAGAAAATAAAATATAATTGGGGTTTCCCAGCCTGCCTAATAGGAATCAAAGAAGGAAAATCTGCTATGCTTAGATTCCCGGAAGATCTTAAAACATTCTGCAGTAGATTGGATATTCAAATTCCAGATCTCCCTGGCTGGGAGTAGGGGGGGAGGAAGGAGAGAAGGGGAGGGGCTAGGTGATGTTACCAACCGACGAGGTGACGACTGGCATCTCTCTCCCCCCCAGAAATGGGGAGGGGGGGTTAAATCCCAGGCCCCACCTAGAGAGATCTGAGCCAAACCCAACTTGGAGGTTGGCCCAGAGGCCGATAGAAGGCGGAAGGAAGGGGTGGAAGGAAGGGGGGAGGGAAGGGGGGAAGGGAGGCGGAGGAGGAGGTTGGGGAGGGAGGGGAGGAGGGATAAGGGGAGGAGGGAAGGTGGGGAGGGAACAAGAGGGAGGGGAGGGGGAGGGAGGGTGGGTAGAGGTACTATCTCACCAAATGAGCCAAGGGAAAAGAACAGCCTAAAGAAGGATAGAAGTGTCTCCCGAGAAAAGAGAAAGAGCAAGCAAAAAAAAAAAAAAGAAGAGGAAAAGATGCCGATAATTAAATTTTTGTCGTATAACGTGAAAGGTCTTAATAGTCCAACAAAAAGACATAAGATCCTAAAGGAATTGAAAAGTTTAAGAACAACTGTGGCCTTCCTGCAGGAAACACACCTTTCAATAGAATCCAATATTAAGCTATATTCACCAGATTTCCCTGTTTGGTATTATGGAGATACCATCTCCAAACGGGCAAGAGGAGTAGCTATAGGCTTTGCCAAAGGAGTTCGGTTCACACTAGTAGACCGGTTGGTAGATCCGGACGGGAGATTTCTCTTCCTAAAAGGGGAACTGGAAGGGATGGAATGCACATTGGCGAATATTTACGCTCCCAATGCCCATCCGATAAAATATCTTGTGGAAACATTAGTAAAATTGAAAGACTTCAAACAAGGGAAGGTAATTATTGCCGGAGATTTAAACTTTGTTTTGACCCGAGGATAGATAAGACCACCCAGTCACAAGGGGAAAAAAACACTCTTAAAAAAGATAAAAGATAGCCTCTACAGAAGCCAATTGATAGATGTATGGAGAGTCCTCAACCTGGGACAGCGGGATTATACGTTCTATTCCTCAGTACATGGTAGCTATTCCCGCATTGACCACATTTTTGTGGACCATAGTAGTTTGGAGATGGTGGAGGGGGCGGACATAGGGGCCATGACACTTTCAGACCATGTCCTAATAAGTGTCTCTTTAAATATACGAAGAAACCAGAAAATATTCCAGAATTGGAGGCTTAACAAGGAACTAATGATGGACGAGAGTAGCTTAGCGAGGATTAAAAAGGAGTTGGAGGCCTATTTTAGGATTAATGACACAAACGAAATATCGGGAGCAACACTGTGGGACGCACATAAAACGGTGATAAGAGGGATCCTGATCTCAGAAGGGACAAGGAAAAAAAAGAAAGAAGCTGCAAAAGAGAAAAAATAATAGAAGAGATATTAAACCTGGAGCAAAAACATAAAAAATCAGTAAAGCAACGAGAGGTTTATCAGGCCCTAGTGAACAAACGAAACTAACTAAAAGAGCTAATAGACCAAGAAACAAAAAGGGAATTTAATCTAATAGCAAAAGAAAGGTATTTGTGGGGAAATAAAACAAATAAACACCTGGCCAGGATGGTTCGGAAAAAAAAAAACAAGAAATTATATAGAAAAAATTAAAAATGAGAAAGGGGAGACAGTACACACAACAAAAGAAATTGCAGAAACCTTTAGAGCTTACTATGAGAAGTTATACGCAGTGGAACAGAGGAAGTGGAAACAGGGAGAGAAGGAGAATAAAATAACAGATTTTCTAAAAAGAGTGAGTGTCTCAAAATGCAGTCAAAATTACGCATTAATGATGGATAGGCCCATCACAGAAAACGAAATTAAGATAGCTCTTGCAGATTCAGCGTTAGGAAAAAGCCCAGGGCCGGATGGTTTTACTGTCCTATACTATAAAAAATGTAAGGAGATACTTATCCCTAGACTCTGCCAGTATTTTAATGGGCTGGGGAAAGATTACCCGCTAAGTCGAGAAGCAGCAGAGGAGACTATTACAGTTATTCCCAAGGAAGGAAAAGACAGCAAAACCTGCTCAGGATATAGGCCGATATCTTTGCTGAATATAGATACCAAATTATTCGCAAAGATACTGGCCGGAAGAGTGAAACAGGAGATGACAAAACTCGTACATCCTGACCAGACGGGGTTCATCCAGGGGAGAGAGGGAAGAGACAATGGGGTAAGGGCTCTTCTTGTTCTTCAAAAAATGAAAGAAAGCGGGTTCCCCAGTCTACTCCTGTCGATAGACGCTGAAAAAGCGTTCGACAGGGTAGACTGGGGACTCATGTTAAACACACTAGAAGAAATGGGCTTTGGGCGGACGATAATGAGGTGGATTAGAACTTTATACCAAGCCCCGACAGCAAGGATAAAAATAAATGGAAGTCTCTCCCAAGCGTTCAAAATGAAAAATGGAACAAGACAGGGATGCCCCCTGTCACCAATGCTATTTGTTCTATCAATTGAACCCCTGCTGGCCAGGATACGTGGATGCCCAGAAATCGAAGGAGTGAAAATAAAAGATGAGGAACATAAGCTTTCTGCTTTTGCGGACGATGTCCTCTTCTACTTAGTTAATCCTAAGACATCAATCCCAAAATTACTTGAAATATGTAGCCAATACGGAGAAATATCAAATTTTAAATTAAATATAACTAAAACAGAAGTCTTGAACGTAAATACATCTAGAGCAGAGGAACAAGAACTTAGAGTTAAGTACCAATTTCCGTGGGTAGAAAAACTCAAGTACCTAGGGGTTAAGTTAACAAACTCAATTAAAAAAATCTATGAGATAAATTATATCCCTCTTCTGGATGAAATTAAAGCAGAAATAACAAGGGTAAAGAGCAGCCCAATATCATGGTTTGGCAGAATTAATTTTTGCAAGATGGTTCTCATACCTAAAATTTTATATAAATTCCAGATGCTCCCTATTACCCTACCAAACGTATTGCTCCAAACCCTTAAAAATCTGATCATGAAATAAATATGGACGAATAAGAAGCATAGAATATCGCTCCAGGTTTTAAAACAACCAAAAGAGAAGGGGGGGCTGGCAGTCCCCGATATCAAAAAATATTATGACGCTGTAGTGTTATCGAGAGTAGTGGAATGGGCTAGAGGAAACAAAGAAAAACGGTGGATCAGTATAGAAAATGCACTATCAGAGGTAAAATTAGAAAAAATAATCTGGAACCCCCCACAAAGTAGGGTTCTGGGCACAACCACACACGAGATCACTAGGAACGCACTTAATATCTGGGACACTATACACAAAAGAATTGATAAAGAATATAATTCACCTTTTATAGCACTAAAGGATAACGATTATTTTGAACCAGGTAAAGTCTCAGTGGGAGGAAACTGGATAAAAAAAGACACGGCACAATTGAGAGAAATCATAAAGGATGGTCACTTAATATCACTGCATGAAATGGAAAAAAAGATTTCTTTTATGAATATAAATAAATGGAGGTACCAACAGCTCAGACACTTTATATTAAAATTACCACAGCCCTTAAGGACAGGAGAACAGTTAACTGATCTGGAAAAACTATGTTCTATAGAAAATTCTAAAGGAACGATCTCAAAGTTATATAAGATTTTACTTAAGGTGGAAGAGCAGGAGGTACCCCCTTTTATAAAAAAATGGGAGAGGGAACTAGGGACACAAAGGGATAAGGGCACAATAAAGAAAATATTGAAACTGACACACACCTCAGCGACCGATATCAGGACGGCAGAAATGAATTTCAAATGCCTGTCTGGATGGTACATTACACCAGATAAATTAAGAAAATATAAAGAAGGACAATCAGCAGCGTGCTGGAGGGGGTGCAGATCCATAGGCACGATGGCCCACTTATGGTGGGAATGCCCCAAAATAAGAAAATATTGGGAGACGATTATAGGTTTCATAGAGGAAATTACAGAGGAAAAAATCAAGATGGACCCATGGATAGTTCTTTTCCATGGAGGAGAAGAAAGTATTAAAAGGTACAAAAACTCCTTAGTTCCGCACTTGCTCAATGCGGCCAAAAGGCTGATCCCTAGTAAATGGCAAGAGATTGAATGTCCCCAGATATTGGAATGGATTGATATGGTAGAAGGGACTTACATTATGGAAGACTTAAAAAACAGTATTGAGGACAGTAAAAAGAACCAAAACCAGAAATGGGATAAATGGAAGAGATTTAAGAGGACCTGGAGCTACGCTGAAAATTTAAGGGAAGAGATATAAGACAAAGAAGGTCAGACAGGGAAAAAGATACGTGGCAAAAATTTGGTGAGAAAAAGGGGAGGTGAATGGGGGGGGGGGGAGGGGGGAAGGGGGGGAGAAGGATTAGGGGTATAAATTGTGGGGAATTAAAAAAATGTGTTGTAAAAGGAATAGAGTACATGTCTTCGGTCTAGATATATGTCTTTATAAAAAAAACAAACAAAAAAAAAACAAAGGAAAAAGAAAGATGAGTAAACATACATACATATGTATGTATATATATATTTACGCATATAAAAAATAAAAAAATAAAAAAAATAAAACAGCTCTTTCACTTATGATGCGAAACCATAATAGAGACGCTTTAGACAGCTACAAAGGGATAAAAGGAGCGTCCTACGTAAAATTTACGAAAACTCTATGAGGTGGAGTCTGAATAAAAATAATAAGGACCCCTCAGTAACCCTCTTTATGGCAATTCATAAATATGTCCCATATTGGAGATGGAGTTCCATCAAGAGAAATCTCGAAATTTCTAAGGCCGCGTACACACGATCAAATCTGTCTGCTGGAAACGGTCTGGCAGACCGTTTCAGCAAAAAAATTTGATCGTGTGTACGGGCAAACAGACGGATTTGACCAGCCGACAGATTTGAAAGCATGCTTTCAAATCTGTCGGCTGGGAACCCGTCCGTCCGACATGTCTGCTGGTCAGTATGTTAGTATGGAAGTGTTTTACTTCCTGGTGTGGTGACGTGGCGGCATCAACATCACCGCCACGTCACCACCACGTCTGCCGGCGGTGATTTTGGTTTGATCGTGTGTACACGATCAACCCAATAAATCCCAGCAGACAGATCTGTTCAAATCGGTCTGTCCGACCGATTTGAACAGATACACTTACTCGTGTGTACGCGGCCTTAGAGTCCGTATACTACAAACTGTCCTTCGTTTTACTTTACAGTCTTTTATTCCTGAACACGAAAATGTCTCTTTATGCCAAAGCCTATGTGCAATGATAAGTAATAAAAGGAAAGCTCTGACCTTATTTCTGAAGAGGAGGATACTGTGATCTGTAGGTTGCTGGAACAAATGTCAGTCTTAGAGGAGACTTGTCTTTTCTTGATGCGAAGCTTGCGCTGGCTTGCGATGCTTTGCGATGCTTTACGATGCTCTGCAATGAGCTACGATGCTCTGCGATGACTTTGCGATGAGCTGTGATGCTCTGCAATGCTTTGCGATGAGCTGCGATGACTTTGTGATGCTTTGCGATGAGCTGCCATGCTCTGCGATGACTTTGGGCCTAGTGGCGGGAAACTAGCTGGCTGCAGTACGTGGCATCTTCGTGGATGGTGGTGCAGGTACTCTAGGTCTGGACTTTGGTCTCCCACCATGCGTCTTTTTCTCTCTCTAGGGGTCGCAGGAGGGTTGGTGCTTTTCCGTGACTATCTTGCCTTTGCTGTTCTGCCACTTTAAGAGTCGGCTGCAGTTTGAGTAAACACGCTTTTATGGCCTCTATGGTAGCTCGGCTGAGGTGTCTTTACTTGATCACTCAGGGATCGGTTGCTGCGCGGCGGTATATGCTTGTGCTCCACTGCTCAAATGCGCTCTTTACTGTGCAAGTTGAGGAGCGCTATCGCTTTTCCCTCAAAGGAAATAATTAGTTCCACTGTGGCAGGCGCAGCACTATGAAGTGCCTCATGCGCTGTGGCATTAGAAGAATTGTGATATCTCTGACTTTTCAGTCCAACAAGACTGTCTATTACTCTAAAATTCCTCTATTGCCGTTCAATGGAAGCAGTAGGTTAAAGAGCACACCAAATGCTTAAAATAACTTCTTTAATAACTTCACTTTTCTTCATATAAAATACTGCTGCTTTGCAGCAGACAGTCCATGTACAAAACACGTGATGAATAAAGTATAACAGAAAATGGTGGTTCAAATATTCAATCTTGTCATTTAACATAAGATGGTGGATATATTTCTTTCTTCAGTATTTACTCTCTCTCTCTCTCTGTAAGTTATCAAAGCATTCTCTGATTTCTCTGAAAGGTATAACTGTGGTTTGCAGGGTTAGCTTAGTTTGGTTTGAAGGTATGGTATGATGAGTGATGAGTGATTCAGGTTTGTTATGGTTCGGGTTTGTTGGAACTACAAGTGAACACACAGCTTAATCAGTATACAGTTCTAATCACACTATTTACAATAAGAACATATATATAACTGTATAATTACCTAATTTTGCCCTCTGGCTTCCATAAGAACTGATCTCTGTATGTCTCTGTGTGTCTCTGTCTGTCCTCTGTGGTGGAATGAACTAATTTGCAGAGCACATGTACAGCACTAGGAACCTCCCAGACAGAGTGGATGCAAAGCTGGCTGTGACTGGTCAAGACTCTGCTCAATGTGAGATTGTCTGCGATTGGGCCAAGGCCTGTGATGAGTCACAAAAGCTTAACTCTATGCTTTCTGGTATGAATTAAACTGTGAATAACTTTGCTTCTTCTGTCCCATACAAACAAATGACTCTGAGGCCTCGTACACACGATTAAATAAGTCTGTTCAAATCGGTCGGACCGACCGATTTGAACAGATCTGTCTGCTGGAATTTTGGTTTGCTCGCGTGTACACACGAGCAAACCAAAATCCCCGCCAGCAGACAGCGCGCTGACGTGGCGGTGACGTTGACGCCGCCACGTCACCGCACCAGGAAGTAAAACACTTCCGCGCATGTGTCGAATTCATTCGGCGCGTGTGCGAGAAGACATGTCTGCTGGTTAGCATACTAACCAGCAGACATGTTGGGCGGACGGGTTCCCAGCCGACAGATTTCAAAGCAGGCTTTGAAATCTGTCGGGTGGCCAAATCCGTCTGTTTGCCCGTACACACGATCGAATCTGTCTGCTGAAACGGTCTAGCAGACCGTTTCCAGCAGACAGATTTGATCGTGTGTACGAGGCCTTAAAGGCATATTTTTCTTTTGCTTCTGTGAACACAACATGCAACTTTTACATAACATCCAAACACAAAACCACAGCGAACAACTCTGCCCTTGTCTCTCACATACAAACATGTGCTCCACATAAGATTCATAGCAGGCGCAGCTGCACATACATGTAGGTTATATTAGCTACCTAGGACAGGTTCTAGCTGGCCAGCTACAGTCACTAAACAAAAATAAAGAATATAAAAAAGGGTGAGATAAGCGCTACACACTGTGGTAAAACTGATACCACCACAACTGCCTAACAATCTGAAAACCGCCAGCAGATATCTCATGAAAAATCACATAAACTTGAATAAATAACCAAAAAAGCAATTGAACAATCAATAATAAGTGCAACAATAAATATAGTGCAAAACAGTGAACTAACACAAGTGTTCCAACAATAGCAAAGGAGTATGCAAAGTCCTAAATGGGAGAAATGTCCTTCAATCAGGGTAACCGATAGTGGGCATCGATGAGTCCTGACAAATGATGGCTGTAAAGGATCACAGTACAAACAATGAGATATCCTACACTAGTCTCCCAAAACTCTCACCTTAATGTGATGAAATACAGGCATGTAGCATGGGTGTAAGCATGTCCGGGGATGGATACCAAGATACTTCCCAATGATGTCCTCTGTAATGAGCTCCTGCCGCTAAGGCTGATTCTGATCCCAGAGTGTATGGTAGATCTAAAAGCTCAATGCTCAGTAAGCATGTGGGAGAGAGAAAAAGGATGCTCCGATAGTGAAGTATTGCTAAAATAATGGGGTGTTTATCATTTAATAAACACCCCAATTATTTTAGCAATACTTCATTATCGGAGCATCCTTTTTCTCTCTCCCACATGCTTACTGAGCACTGAGCTTTCAGATCTACCATACAAGGTAATTTACTATATTTTCAAAAACAGTACTTAAGCAGGTGGCTTAACGGACAAATTACTGAAGTTTGAATTTATAACTTCAAACTAGTAATTTCACAGTAAATAGATAAATAATAAATTATTATGTTATAACATATAGCATAATAATATATGATTTAGCTAGATGATAACAGTACCTTTTCAGCAGTCAGCAGATTCTTATTCTCCCTCTTAACTGTGTGAGAAAAACATGGGATTGTGGGTAAATCATATTCTCCCAGCGATCATAGGGGAAGAGCGGAGAGCCGCCACATACGCCTGGTTGATTAGAGCTCTGGGAAACATAACAGCTTTCATTTCAGTAGCTGTGTTTTCCCCGCCGTGCACCGTCATATACAGCCCCCCTCCCTTGTCCGGGGAACTTTGATAGACAGATCACCCATCCCACCATTGGACGGGTGTTCTGTCTATCAAGGTGCCTGGATAAAAATGAGGGACTGTATATGACGGCGACGGGGAACACACAGCTATTGAAATAAAAGCTGTTATGTTCTTCAGCACTCTAATCAACCAGAAGGCAGCAGCTCTCCTCTCTCTTCCCCTGCACAGGTAGGCTGCATGGGGGGACACAGGCTGCACTGGGGGGGACACAGGCTGCATTGGGGACACAACCTGCACTGGGGGACACAGGCTGCACTGGAGAACCAGCCTGCATTGGGGACACAGGCTGCACTGGGGGGACGCAGGCTGCTTTGGGGGACACAGGCTGCATTGGTGGGCACAGGTTGCACTGGGGGACGCAGGCTGCACTGGCGGGCACAGGCTGCACTGGCAGACACAGGCTGCACTGGGGGACACAGGCAGGCTGCATTGGTGGACACAGATAAAGTTGTTGTTAATATTTATTTTTATAACTTAATTCTGCATAAAACAATGTAATTTCATGAGATAATATGAGGGTGTGTTTAGGGGCAGAATTAGGGGCGGGTCAGGGTAGGGGTTGGGTGGAGCAACTGGTGGCAAGCAGGGCCGTCTTTAATATGGTTTGGGCCCTGGGCAAACATTTTTTTTGGGCCCCCCCAATGCAAATTACCACTGACCAGTTATAGAGGAACTACAAATCCAAGCAATAATACATTATACAGCACAATGGAGAATACCAGCAGCTATAGAGGAACAACAAATCCCAGCAATACATTATATAAAACGCAATGCAGAATACCAGCAGTTACAGAGTACTACAAATCCCAGCAATAATACATTATATAAAGCACAATGCATAATACCAGCAGTTACAGAGGACTACAAATCCCAGCAATAATACATTATATAAAACACAATGCGGAATACCAGCAGTTACAGAGGACTACAAATCCCAGCAATAATACATTATATAAAACACAATGCATAATACCAGCAGTTACAGAGGACTACAAATCCCAGCAATAATACATTATATAAAACACAATGCAGAATACCAGCAGACACAGAGGACTACAAATCCCAGCAATAATACATTATACAGGCTGCTTAATATATTATTGCAGGGATTTGGTGTTTTTTTTTTTTTTAAACAGGAAACTTTAAAACAGGTCCCCCTTACCTGTTTCTGAAGCCTTGCACGTCGTGGCGGCAATGCGGGCGTGTGTCCGACCTGTGTGGTGAGCGCGGCGTGGTCTGGACTCGTCCTTCAGATGCCGCACCCCACACACACTGCTGCCCCCCAGGACAAACCACCCCCCTCCATTAGTACAGACCCCCCCTCAGGACAAACCTCCCACTTCAATTAGTACAGACCCCCCCATAAACCACCCCCCATTAGTAGAGACCCCCCCATCCATTAGTACAGACCCCCGGACAAACCACCCCCTCCATTTGTACAGACCCCCACCATGAGCCATCCCCTACAATTAGTACAGAACCCCCCACAATTAGTACAGAGCCCCCCACAAGTCATCCCCCACAATTAGTACAGAACCCCACACAATTAGTACAGAGCCCCCCACAAGCCATCCCCCACAATTAGTACAGAGCCCCCCACAATTACTACAGAGCCCCCCACAAGCCATCCCCCACAATTAGTACAGAGCCCCCCACAATTAGTACAGAGCCCCCCACAAGCCATCCCCCACAATTAGTACAGAGCCCCCCACAATTAGTAAAGAGCCCCCCACAACTTAGCCATCCCCCACAATTAGTACATCCAGACCCCCCCTCAGGACAAACCCACCCGGACCGCAGCTGGAGAGTACAGTGTGCAGCTGCGCCGCCGGGGTGGAGAAGATGAAGTTCGTGATACAGGACTCAGGAGGGAGGACTTGGTAAAGAAAACACTGCGACGGTGGGGAGCGTGGGCTCAGGGAAGGAGAGGAGGAAGGAGAGGAGGAGGGAGAGGCACACTCTGGCGCTTGAGCGCCTCCACCTCTGTGGCGCCTAGGTGAACTGCACCCCACGCGGCGCACTCAGTCTCGGCCGCGAATATTCCACCCTGTTCCTTGGCTGGCGCTGGCCCTGTGTCAGCGCCGATTTGCGGGCAGCACGCAGGCTTAACGGGCAGCTCTGCTTTGGGCCCCTAACAGTGACAGGGCCCTGGGCAGCTGGCCCGTTTTGCCCTGCGGTAAAGACGGCTATGGTAGCAAGTAACTCAGGACTTGAGCACTGTTATACTGTATACTAGTTGCAAGAGATCTTCTCCATCCAATTACATTGATAATTTTACTGGTTAATTTCCCAAGAAGGGAATCCTCTCTATTCACAGAGGCCTTAAAGGGGTTGTAAAGTCTCAAGGTTTTTCACCTTTAGACCCCTTTCACACTGAGGTGCTTTTCAGGCATTTTAGCGCTAAAAATGGCGCTTGTAAAGCACCCCAAAAGCACCTCTCATGACCCCGCAGTGTGAAAGCTTTGCGGCTTGCGGGATTGGAAAAAAAGTCCTGCAATCAACATCTTTGGGGCAGTGTGGGAGTGCTGTATACAGTGCTCCTACACCGCTCCTGCCCATTGAAATGAATCCCCTAGTGGGGGTTAAATGTGCCACGCTTGTGGCCAAAAAGCACCATTAAAACGACAGTAAATCGCCGCTAAAACTAGTGACCCTTTAACGCTTATTGACCTACCGCCCCAATGTGAAAGGGGTCTTTCACACAAACCTTCTGTTTGTTTCATCAGTTCAGTCATGCTTTTTTCAAAGAAAAAACAACTCCGTTAACATTCGTTTTTCATCAGTTTTTCTTCAGTTTTTACATCAGTTCTTTAAATCCAGTTAACCACTTGAGTAACATTTTTGGTTTACATTAGAGCTCCACGATTCTGGATAAAATGACATGGGGGGTTCCCCCCAAATATCCATACCAGGCCCTTCAGGTCTGGTATGGATTTTAAGGGGAACTCCACCCCAAATTTAAAAAAAAAGCGTGGAGTTCCCCCAAAAATCCACACCAGACCCCTTATCCGAGCATGTAACCTGGCCGGCCGCAGAAAAGAGGGGGGGACAGAGTGCGGCCCCCCCCTCTCCTGAACCGTACCAGGCCACATGCCCTTAACATGAGGAGGGTGCTTTGGGGTCCCCCCCAAAGCACCTTGTCCCCATGTTGATGGGGACAAGGGCGTCATCCCCACAACCCTGGCCGGTGGTTGTGGGGGTCTGCTGGCAGGGGGCTTATCGGAATCTGGAAGAACCCTTTAACAAAGGGGACCCCCAGATCCCGGCCCCCCCTGTGTGAAATGGTAATGGGATACATTGTACCTCTACCATTTCACCAAACAAAGTGTAAAAAATGTAAAAAATTACAATAGCCGGTCTTTGACAATTCCTTTATTAATGTCTTCTGAGGCCTTGTACACACGAGGGGATATTTCCGCTGAACATGGTCCGACGGACCATTTCAGCCGAAAAATCCCCTCGTCTGTAGGGGCAAACGGACGCTTTTTGCCGGATTCATCCGGCGGAAAAATTTCAAAGCATGCTTTGAAATAATTCCGCCGGATAGCTGGCCGTCAGATATGTCCGCTGGTTAGTACGGCAAACCAGCGGACATATCTTGCCGCACATGCGTCGTATCCTGTGAATGGATCCGACGCATGCGCGCGGAAGTGTTTACTTCCTGGTGCGGTGACGTGGCGGTCACGTGGCGGCGTCAACGTCACCGCCGCGTCACCGCGCTGTCCGCCGGCGGGGAATTTGATCCGATGGTGTGTACAGCCATCGGATCAAAACATCCCGGCGCAAATATACGCTGTAAACGGTCCGGGGACCGTTTACAGCGGATATTTCCCCTCGTGTGTACAAGGCCTTAATGTCTTCCCCCAGGAAGGCCACTGCTAGCTTCAGTTCCGCTGTTGCAGAATTCCTGGCCAGATCTTCAGAAACGCCCTTGAGGAAGGTGTCCACATTCTCCGTCCAGGCCTTCATTGCCTTCGATAAGGCTGCCAAGGCCAGGGCAGGTTTGCAGGCCGTACCGGCAAGACCGTAGATTCTTTTAAGATCCTGATCCATCCTTCTATCAAGACCATCCTTGAAGGACACAGAATCGACCAGCGGCAGAGTAGCGTGCTTGGCCAGATGCATTACTGCCGCGTCTTCCAGAGGGTTTAACCTCATCCGATCTGAACGGATAGAATCTGGAAGCTTTGTTGGTCATAGAGGACTTCCTGTCCACCTTACTCCACTCTTCATCAAAGATGCCCTTCAGTTCAGTTAGCAACGGAAAACTCGGGCGTTCTTTCCCCAGGCGCTTGAAATATTTTTCTAATTAGCTGGGGGAGTAGATTGATCTTCCCATAAAAGTGCCTCTTTAATTGCTTTAATAAGTGGAGAAACTTGGGAGAAATCAAATTCCCCACTCTCCTCATCGCTTTCCAGTTCACCCTCCAGGGCCGGTGATGAAGCGTAAGGCTGGGAAGGGCCTGGATCCTCGTGGACTTCATTGACCGGAGAACCAGACCCGATGGTACTGGTCTGGCTTTGTGTGTGAGATGCGGCCTTCTCCTTTAAGGACCGTTGCAGCACACGTTCAACTAGAGACTCGATGCGTCGATCTTCTGTCTCTTTTTCCCCAACCGCACGGCATAGCATCGATCACATAATGACTTGCCCTCGGGGACTTAAGGGTCACATCCCCAGCAGGCTCTACGACTAGAGCGGCTATCATGACGGTGGGAGCGGTGTCTGGAGGAGGAATGAGAGCTTCTCCCCTGGTGATGAGATGCAGAAGGAGAACTGCGTTTGTTCTTTGATTTAGAAGAGTAATGTTGCGGTCTGGCAAGGTCCGGGACAATGACACGAGGATCCGGACCAGGAGGGCTAAAAGGGAAAAGCGATGCGAAGAAGATTGTCAAGCAGACAAATATTTGCGACTCCACCTCCACACCCTCCCCTCTTCCGAACATACCTTGTTTGTGAGGGCTGGCCACTCAAAGGCGGTGATTGGTCCATATCCTCTGGACCGGCGTGACAAATCGGTAACAGGTCTGAGGTGGATCCTATGGTGTCATATACAAAAAAAAAGCAATTTTAAATATGTTGCTGCCCTTTTAAGAGTCAGTAGCGACTAGGAAAAAATATGTGCAGCCAAAAGCAGAAATATATAAATATAAGCCCATCTTATTATATATATATATATATATATATATATATATATATATATATATATATACATAATTTTTTTTTTTAAACAGTAAGTAGTACATCATGTGGACCACTAGGGGCATGAGCAGCCCCATCTCTCACTGACCTGGATCGCCTGAGGTATCACTTTGCTTCTGCTCGCCTGTCAGGAAAATCCCAAATGACACAGGCGAGCAGCAGCTTTGAAACCCCCGCCGATTACGTGGCCGCATGCGAGGACACTGCGTATGCGTACCCAGCAATGGTGCCCGCATCCCGGAAATCGCGCCAGGCTGGAATGCAGAAGCGCTCCAGCCGCCATAGTCATAGGGATAGGCACAGGGATGTAGAGGCACTAATGAGGGGGAAAGGAGATTAGACAGACAACAAAAGTAACACAGAAACGACTGCCATGTGGATACATCAGATCTTGCCAGCCGTGGAGCTCCGGATCATTGGCACACTGCAGCAACCATACAAAAAGGGATGATGCTCCTGAAAGCTCTCCACCCGCCCGTGGTTGGGCTCCGAGCTGCACCGCTTAAAGTGTGCTATCCATCCTGGGACGCCATGAACGACTGTGCATCCTAGTTCCAATGGAGGAGGACAAAAAAGGAACACCAGTATTGGGAGGTGAGCTGACTTTTATGGGTATGGGGTCCTATAGCATTGGAGAGGAGGCGGGATTAACCCACACGTAGGCTGCCATGGAGTCTGTCAGGAAATGTAGATCTTACATGAACAGGCGTATTAAGTTACCTTGTAGTGTGTCTAGGGATAGTAGCAGTGAGTAGTAGCAGTGAGCGTATGTCCAATCATCAGATGGGTTTTCAAGTGCTTTATTCCAGGGCCCAACAACGGCCAACATCAACAGGGGATATGAAAGGTTGATGAAGCAATAGAGAACAGTGTGGTATCAGGCCTGAATAAGAAACAGAGCAGTCCTGCTCTCAGTAGTAGTAGATATAGTTCGTCGCCACTCTAGCCAGAGTGGATGAAGTGCCTCCGGATAGACCCTTGTTATAAGTCTGGCAGCCAAAGTGTCACTTGTAAGTTGCTAGGAGGAACAGGCCTCAATTCAGACCTGGCTCGGGCCTCTGCCACAGGCCTCAAGAGAACAATTCGTATTGAGCGAATCCTCCCAGTAAATGCAATGAAAGGGGTCGCCGGTTGACAGCTGACATGTACCTGTCAATCCGGTGACCAGATCCCCGATGGTTCGTTCAAGCCCTTTTGGATATCCTGCCTCCGGATTCTCCTCAAGCCGATCCCCCACCGAACGGCATACAGCCTGGGATCTTCTCAGTAAGGTTGTGGACCCAGTAAGTCACTGGGGCCCCTGTCAACATCTGGATGGGTCTCCGTGGAGCAGGCAGCTCCGGCCAGGTGGGCCATGCGGGCGGGGTCCGTGGATGCGCGCACCCTGAACATGGATGCCGCACCTGGAACGTGGACCCCGCGCAAATAAGAAAAACTGACCCCGAACACGCGGCAGCTGCCACAGATATACCTCTCCCCAGCATGCCCAGCGAGGGAAAAACTCCTCTAATTGGCTGCTGGGTCGCAGACTGACCTACAGGACAGTTCTGGAATAGCAGCAGCCTGCAATTTGACACATTATGAATGGGAGCAAAATAACTCTACTATTCACCCACTAACTTTAGCGTAATGACTGTACTGAAAGTAAGGGGGCGCTACATATCCCCCCAGCCAAATGGACACTGTCCCCAGTGTCCCAAAGCATTCGAGCCCGAATGCTGACCTGATACTGCCAACAAAACAGAAAAAGTAGGAAGGAGAGAGAACAGTTGGAAATATTAAAGTTACAATATTTAGCAATGTACAAACTACATGACAGACAAACATACACAACCCTAGCTATCTAGCTGCCCATTCTCCGCAGTGTTGATAGTAGGTTGGTCCAGAATAGGGAACAAAACACACAGGAATACACATCCTAAAGTACAATATACATTTTCTATCTATTTACAGCCTCAAAGGTCAGAACTGAAACTGCACGCTCGAGCCCAAATGTGAAGCTTCCTTTCCCCCAGAGAGTCCTAAGGTGTAAGTGCTACAAGAGAAATACTTTGCTGTTGCAGGAAATAATAAAAAAATAAATGACTTAGCAAACTGTATATACATTTTCTGTCCTGCATGTAACACTGCAGAACACTGCCCCTAGCGGTTAGTGCGCTGGTACTGCGGCAGTCCATAGGTCAAATACAAAGAAGTGGCAGCAAAAAGGAAGTAAAAAAAAGGCAGATTAGTTTGTTTTCCTGCTGAGCCTTCCGATGCTGGAAAGGAGAATTTGGCAAAGTTCCACTGTAAATGACTGAACCCACCCCTCCCAAGAGTTCATCACAAAAATGTCTATGTGGATCCGGAGGAGCAGGGGGAAAGGGGAAACTTGGAGAAAGTACACGAGTGGGGCAAAAGTTCTTGTCCGCAACTTTATTTCAAAGTTAGTTATAGGCCAGGCATAAAACCAAAAAAAAAAAAACACACACAGCCATTGGGCCTACTCACCGGGGAAGAGAACCCCGATAGCACAACATTAAGTGTCCACCTGAGGATGGACACAACGTGGTGTGAAGTAGCGGTGGCATCAGGGAGCATCAAACTCACCGGCTCCTTAAGGTAGGTGTGTGGCGCTCAGACGTGCCGTACAGGCCTCAAGCGGCATGCTCCGAGCAGAGCGCTTCTTCCTTCTGGAGCGAGAACCCCCGAAATCCTCCAAAGCCCTGCTGTTCTGGGAACCGGAGTTCAAAAAGGTGGTCGGGAAGGTCGCCATCTCCAGCAGTAGAGTTGTCCGAGGGCGAGTCTAAGTCCGACGAGTTTTCCTTCCCACCGGGAATGCAGTTCCTGCCTTTCGATAGAACAGCCCCCAAATCTGGTCGATGGGGCAGCAGGTCCCAGTCAATGCAATTAAGTTGACGGGGAGGCGTCCCTCCAGAGACAATGTACCGAACCGGGGCAGCACACACCGAAACAGTCTCTCGGATAGGTTCGGCCGCGGGCCACATGGTCACTCTCGTTTACCGTTCCGTCCCACAGGCTTACCTCGAGGCCTTGGTGGACGGGATGACAACAGCTGCATCACTCAGAGTCTCCGACTCCATGATCCCCTCGGATGGGGAGATCTCTGGCCAGATGGCCTCCACCTCTGCGGTGACGGCTCCCGATAACCGATCAACATAGTATTCCCGTGGAGGTTTGACCGGCGGTATAACCGCAAACAGGGGAGCCCGGCATCGATGGCACCGGGCAAAGGGCAGGAGATGGACGGCCAGCTCCTAGCATTTACGGCAGCTCAGGCGCAGCATTTCCGTCCCGCTGGAGGACAGTAACACGAATTGTCCCTTGGTGGACAACCATATGCCCGTGTCTGTCACAGACACTCCAGACGCTGTAGGCACAGAGGACAACCCAGATGTGGTCATGGGGCACCTCAGTCCAGCTGGAGCAGTAACATTTTCCATCGGAGCAGACATCTTTCAATGGCGGTCTGTCTTATTCAATGAAAATGGTGCTTCTGCAGAATTGGCATGCAGAGGGGCGTGCCTTTTGCTGTTTGGCGCGAAATCCTACTGCACGTCTCACGCAGGGGAGGGTGGCTCCTCCCACCTGAAGGAACTTGTCCAGACACGTTGTAGGCGCGTGCCGTGCTGCACGTACGCCCAAGCTTAGCGGTGCGAGGTTAACTCCCTCGTTGCCGGACAGTTCAAACACAATGGCGGACACTCTTCACTCTTTAATAAATGGTTACTCACTTTTCACGTTGCCAATGGTAACAGCCGAATCTCAGATGAGCCCCCACATGTAACGCTCACCCCCGAAGGAGCCGCTGGTTGTTGTTTGGGATCGGCGTATTAAGTTACCTTATAATGTGTCTAGGGGTAGTAGCAGTGAGTAGTAGCAGTGAGCGAATGTCCAGTCATCAGATGGGTTTTCAAATGCTTTATTCCAAGGGCCAACAAGGGCCAACATCAACAGGGGATAGGAAAGGTTGATGAAGCAATAGAGAACAGTGCGGTATCAGGCCTGGATAAGAAACAGAGCAGTCCTGCTCTCAGTAGTAGTAGATACAGTTCGTCGCCACTCTAGCCAGAGTAGGTGAAGTGCCTCCGGACAGACCCTTGTTATATGTCTGGCAGCCAAAGTGTCACTTGTAAGTTGCTGGGAGGAACAGGCCTCTATTACAGACCTGGCTCGGCATTCGCCACAGGCCTAGTACTTCGGTACTTAAGAGAACAATTCGGATTGAGCGAATCCTCCCAGTAAATGCAATTAAAGGGGTCGCCGGTTGACAGCTGACATGTACCTGTCAATCCCGGTGACCAGATCTCCGATGGTTCGTTCAAGCTCTTTTGGATAACCTGCCTCCGGGTTCTCCTTAAGCCGATCCCCCACCGAACGGTATGGACTCAATCGCTGCGGGGATACCTGCAATCGTCTCATGGAGAGATAGAGCAAGGAGATGCTGCCATATCATTTTTACAGTAATCAGTGCATTTTTATAGCACTGATCGTTGTAAAAATGACAATGGTCCCAAAATGGTGTCAAAAGTGTCCGATGTGTCCGCCATAATGTCGCAGTCACGATAAAAATTGCTGATCGCCACCATTACTAGTAAAAAAAAATATATAAAAAATAATAATTCTGTCCCCTATTTTGTAGGCACTATAACTTTTGTGCAAGCCAGTCGCTTATTGCAATTTTTTTTACCAAAAATATGTAGAAGAATACGTATGCGGTCTAGACTGAGAAAAAAAAAGTTTTTTTAAAAAAACATTGGGCTATTTATTATAGCAATAAGTAAAAAATATATATATATATATTTTTTTAACCACTTCCCTACCGCCGTACGTGTTTTTACAGCCACACTTTAAAGATGGATATCTCGTTAACGGCAGCAGCTGCTGCCACAACTGTAAAAGATAACGGCAGTCTCCGCGGCGGATTCGCCGCGAGATCGCCGTTATCGGCGGCGGGAGAGCGCCCCCCCTCCCGCCGCTCTCCCGCGCCCTCCACCGCTTACCAGAGCCGTCGGTAGCGGCGGAGGCGATCGGGTCCGCTCGTCTGCTCAGTGGGGATGCGAGTGAGGGAAAAATTTCCCTCGCCCGTCCCCATACCTCTGCTGGGTGGAAGTGACGTCAAAACGTCAGTCCTGCCCAGCGTCTTAAAGAAACATTTTTTTTTTCTGTGATTTGAAAAAATTACTTTTTTTTTTTGTTCTTTTTTTTCTTCTAAGTCTAAATATGAGATCTGAGGTCTTTTTGACCCCAGATCTCATGTTCAAGAGGACCTGTCATGCTTTTTTCTATTTCAAGGGATGTTTAGATTTCTTGTAATAGGTATAAAAGTGATAATTTTTTTTTTTTTATTTCAGTGTAAAAAATTATAAACTAAATAAAAATAAATACGAAAACAAAAAAACATTTTTTAAAAGTGCCCCTTCCCGACGAGCTTGTGCGCAGAAGCATGAGTAGCGCCTGCATATGAAAACGGTGTCCAAACCACACAAGTGAGATATCGCCGCGATCGTTAGAGTGAGAGCAATGATTCTAGCCCTAGACCTCCTCCGTATCTCAAAAAATGCAACCTGTAGAATTTTTTAAACGTCGCCTATCGAGATTTTTAAGGGTAAAAGTTTGACGCCATGCCACGTGCGGGCGCAATTTGTAAGCGTGACATGTTGGGTATCATTTTACTCGGCGTAACATTATCTTTCACAATAAATAAAAAAAATTGGGCCAAATTTATTGCTGTCTTATTTTTTAATTCAAAAAAGTGAATTTTTTCCATAAAAAAATGCGCTTGTATGACCGCTGCGCAAATATGGTGTGACAAAAAGTATTGCAATGATCGCCATTTTATTCTCTAGGGTGTTAGAAAAAAATATATATAATGTTTGGGGGTTTTAAGTAATTTTCTAGCAAAAAAAAAATGTTTTAGTCTTGTAAACACCAAATCTGAAAAACACCCACGGTAGAGAAGTGGTTAAATTGTCGCTCTATTTTTGTTTTTAGCGCAAAAAATAAAAACCGCAGAGGTGATCAAATACCACCAAAATAAAGCTCTATTTGTGGGGAAAAAAGGACGTCAATTTTGTTTGGGAGCCACTTTACACGACCGCGCAATTGTCAGTTAAAGCGACGCAGTGCCGGAAGCTGAAATTTCACCTGGGCAGGAGGGGGGTATATGTTCCCAGTAAGCAAGTGGTTAAACTCCTGTTGAGCCAATTTGGCACTTGTACTTGAATAGTATACCTTAAGGGGCGGCAGTGCTGTTTCATTCCTTTGGCAGCATTATAAAACTTTGTGTTCTAGTTTAAATAAACAGGATTTTTGCATCTACCTGAAGCACAAGTTGAGCTGTTCAGTCCCAACTTTTTACCAGCAATCCTCTTTATTTACACCCTTCATTAACCCCTTTGTTACTGGAGTTTTTTTTAAATGTAAATGCTATGAACAAGTTTATGACAAATCAAACTGAGCTCAACCTCAAATGTACACACTGTATGCTGTATCCATAAGCAAATGTAATGTAAGAGGACCTAGTGAAGTGATCTGACACATTTGGTAATGTGGAAAATAGCTTTATTAAACACAAGTATCTAAACAATACAAAACCCACTATCTATCTAATAAACTCATAATTGGACAAATATTAAAAAACACACAACTGTGACAGCTGTATAAAAAATCTCCTCTCCCCAAAAAAGAAAAGAGGAAAAACAAAGGTATTAGAAAAACCTGTAATGTTGACTCCTCCATATTGTAAAGTGGTAATGTATAGCTCAGAGCTGTATATTACTAAGGTATGTTCCAGAACTGGTTTGAAATTAGATGATTATTCAAAGTTCATTAAGAAATCTTCTCATGAATATGCAAAAGTCCAGACCACATGTGGACAAGGTCACCCCAGTGTGGCCAACAATGTTATAAATAATTTGGGCTGTGGTGTGACATCAACCCAACTGTAAGTGTTATGGTGGGCCACTACATGTGATTAGTAACCTGTAGAATCCATATGGGTATCCCATATAGCAGAGGTGCCCAACCTTTTGAAGAGCGGGGGCCGCTTAAGCAACTTAGTAGCCGGTCGCGGGGCCACAATGAGCAGAGTGGGCAGATGACAGGTCTGCATCCACTCTGCATATGCAAAGCGGACATAGACACAGCTCGCTCTATTCTACGGGCCCTCTGATCCGATCAACTGGAAGGGGACAGATTCTGTTTTTTTAGCAGATCGAATTTGAAGTAGGCGGGTGTAAACAGACACAAGCCTGTTTACATCTGCCACTCCATAGAGGTTAATAGAGGGTCCGATTGGGTCCGACGGATCATGTTAAAGGGGCCTAAGACTAATTTTTACACTGATGGTCTGCGGTCTACCGACACTGTGGGTGCAGCACAGTGCACCTGTGGCTTTTCTGCGGGTTAGCTGTACTTTGCCATAGAATTCTAATATATCCTGCAGGTGTGGTGCTCTTTCTGAAAGTGCACCAAACCCACAGGTTTAACCAGCCATCTATAGCTCAGTGCAGGTAAGCTGCAGATGCACTACACTACACCTGCGGATCAGTTTTAAAGCAGCCCAGTAACCACTGCAGAACAGATATGTCCATATATACACTGTGATTTTAATAATAAACTTGCTGTCCCAGGCAGAGTGCATTTGGTATCACTCTGCCTATGACAAGAGCTGGTGCTTTACAGGAAGCATTGGCTTATGCGGCACTTCTATGCAGTTGCTTGCTTTCTCTACCGCTGGCTTCATTCACAACACTGATTCTCTGGCATGGCAGGTAGGCAAGAAAAATATTAAAGAGCATATAACAAAAGAACAACAAAGATACTTATCACAAGGCTATCCTCTAGATATTGTTTTGTCAGCTGGGCTCAAAATGGTAACAGAGAGAGCTTTCCCTCTCGGGCATTACTTTTTAAACTTCATCTATACCCCGTCCAGACCCAACCCCATTGCCAGCACATCTAGGTCACTGACGAATCAAATTATTTCTGTCCGCTATGTGACCTGGGTCATCTTCATTGACTGTTGGTCCTTTTATATTTTTATAGCCCACCTTCAGCAATGACTCTCTTTGAAGAGTGCTTGCAGAGTGCTAATCAAATATTTCAATCTTATCACACCAGTTGGTCAGAAGCCAAGCTTTTGTTCTACAAAGCTTTAATGTGCAACTTGTTACATTCCAACTTAGGCCACCTGGCTGTATCAACCAGGAAGTGAAACTCCAGAAATAAGATATTAAACCATGTTGCCTTCCACATATGCCGCTTTGAGCCTAAAGAGCGCATATCACCCTTCTTCAGACACGGCTCCTTTGGAACAGTCCATAACTGTCTTAAGGTGTTGCATTTCCCAACATGTCTTCAGAAACGGTTCTTGTGGAACAGTTCATAACTGTCTTTACGATAGTGCCATCATGTAACGTGTTTTACGTCCCAACATGTGCCGCTTTGCCACTGAGTGACACACCATCATCATTCTTTAGCGGCAGCTTCCATGTCACCATTCTGTTTCTTCTGTGTCTTCTCCTTTCCGGTATCTTAACGACGGGGTGCAATACAGGCAAGGGGTGTCCATTCACTCACCATTCACCAGCACACCCTCAGAGCAACATATTACCAGCTTTCAGATACAGAGTCTTGAGGAGGGCCTTACTCACCCATATTACTAACCTCAAATACACATATGTCACACTATACTCATAACATAAATCCATCCATTACCATAATATATGCATATATATGTGACCCATCAAATTACGCACCCTGCTTCCAACCTCCTGTAACTCTTTACTGTATATACCGGTCGGTATTAGGCAGGCTTGCTCACAATGAGACTTTTCCTACCGCAATTTTGGCACAACAGCAGTATTTTAGGCCTCTGAATTGCCAGCAAAGCCTCTAACTTGTATGAAGAGACCTAAACGTCAATTCGGCCCTTAACTTGCATAGAAAAATGCAAGACCTTCCTATATAAATGTAGAGTCCAACAACTAGTGTTGCTCACGAATATTCGCATTGCGAATATTCGCTACGAATATTGCATATTCGAGTATTCGCGAATAACACGAATATCGCGGCGAATATTCGCTATTTCGAATATTCGTATTTTTTCAATTTTTTTTTTTAGAACAGATCACATCCTAGAGATCCCCATCGACGTCTAAAAGCATTGCTGGTATGATTAGAGACCTTGGGCCGAGTAGCTGCAGCGCTCATTTTATATTGCCGAAAAATTGCAATGCGATTATTCGGCAATAGCGATATCGCGCGATTATTTTATATTGTAATATATCACGAATATTCTGAGCCAATCAGAGTGCTCCATTCCGCATTTCTCGAAATTTCGCAATTATTTTGTATTGTAATATATCACGAATATTCTGAGCCAATCAGAGTGCTCCATTCCGCATTTCTCGAATATTCGCAATTATTTTATATTGTAATATATCACGAATATTCTGAGCCAATCAGAGTGCTCCATTCCGCATTTCTCGAATATTCGCAATTATTTTATATTGTAATATATCATGAATATTCTGAGCCAATCAGAGTGCTCCTTCCGCATTTCTCGAATATTCGCAATTATTGTGTATTGTAATATATCACAAATATTCTGAGCCAATCAGAGTGCTCCTTCCGCATTTGCCGAATATTCGCAATTATTGTGTATTGTAATATATCACGAATATTCTGAGCCAATCAGAGTGCTCCTTCCGCATTTCTCGAATATTCGCAATTATTTTATATTGTAATATATCACGAATATTCTGAGCCAATCAGAGTGCTCCATTCCGCATTTCTCGAAATTTCGCATTCGCAATTCGCATTCGCAATAGCGAAAATTCGCAATAATTTCATTTCCAAAAAATATCACGAATATTCGTATTTAGCGAATATATCTCGAATATTCGACTATATATTCAAGATATATCGCGAAATCGAATATGGCATATTCTGCTCAACACTACCAACAACACATAACTTGAACCAATTACAAAACGTCAGCAAAAATTAGTAATACTACAACGAGATGTATCAAATAATTCAAAATACTGTTGGCCTTTTGGAATGAAAAAGAAAAATAATAAAAACAGAAGGAGCTGCACTGGTGAAAAGATTATAAAAAAATAAAGCTGTAAGGTGAACACCTAATTGGTGAAATAACAAGATGCACATCAGAGAAAGAGCAATAAATAATATAAAATATTATAAATAAGTGTCACACCTATATTAACACTGTGGGCTAAACACAAAAAGTGCGAAAAAATGGTGGTGCTGGCAGAATAGACACTGTCACGGAATGTCCCACACTCCGACCGAGTGCTTTCGTCATATACCGCTTCCTATCAGTCTAGATATAGATATCAGATATTCCAGCTGCCCTCAACACACAACGAGAGGAGACTTGTCTGTGTGCAAAGTATGGAGTCTTTAATAGAACCAAGAATACAATCTTATATACAGTAAAGAGGAGGTAACTAAAACATAAATTAACATGAGCTAATTATGTAATCATTTACCCAGACGAGGTGACCAGACGTCCCGCTCCTCGTCAACGTCACCGCCACGTCACCGCGCTGTCTGCCGGCGGGGATTTTGGTTTGATCGTGTGTACACGATCAAACCAAAATAGCCCAGCAGACAAATCCAATCAAATCGGTCTGTCAGACCGATTTGATCGGATTTATTTGGTCGTATGTACGCGGCCTAAAGTGTAAACACAGAGCATCTTCACACACACAATAGAGTCAATTAGCACAGAGAATAGAAAGATCACTGGAGGTGACGGCATTAGCATCTAGCAGTATGAAAGAGTCACATCTACAATTAACCCATTGAGTTCAGAATCAACAAACTTAAAATAGTCCTACAGATATCTTGGGATATAATGTGGATAATAAATACATAATAATACCATCTCAGGTAGTCCAAGATATCATTCTTCAGGCATCCTATGCCCCTAGTGGTCATAGGATGATTTTAGACATAAGAAGGTCTGAGTCTGTCACAGACACCAAACAGCTACTATCAGCGATTTTCAGCATGGTGAAAACAATGCAACACCCTGTGACGAATCTTCATAGGCAAGGAACAATGTGATTCCACCACCAAGCAAAATGAAAGCTTACCACTTGACAAGCTAGAAAAGCTTGTCACCCAATCCTGGGTAGCAAGGATCTCCCACTGCTGCAAGCGGCTAGCAGACCTGATGTTTCTGGAGTTTCAGCCTGGACAATTCGGCAGTCCCAATCTGTCTGTATCAGCTGACACACTAGATGGTTGATGGTAAACTAATGGGTCCAGCTGATGTAAAGTGGCAGGTGGAATGATCTCAATGGATGTGTATACCCATGAGAAAAAACAGAGATGTGCCGCCATAGGTAAAACCAGATGATTTATTGGCATAAAAACAAGACTAAACAGACAATAGGCATAATAACGTAGCAAGAAATTTAGAAATAATGGAAGCCGGCCGGCAAAATGTAAAAAGCAGAAAACACTCCCATGCAACAGAGAGCGTGACAATACGCCGTGACTTCAGTACGCCACTCACCCTACGCATTTCGTTACTCAAAGGACATCGTCTCGGGCTGGAATGTCTGAATACTACCTCCCACCTATACTCTCCAGCATAATTTTCTAGTTGATGCACTACCTCCTTTATTTTCTTCTGATCGTGTTAGATGGCTATAGTAGCATTAGCTCTATCTTGTTGCAGCATCCCCAAAAAGGTTCTCATCTCTATCCCAATCTGTTACCATTCCTGTATTTTCCTTCCCATACCAAGGTTTAGGGTCTTAGACTAACAGGGCAGTTATGGTTGACATCCACAGACATATTGGCAATATGCCCGACCACATAATTCCACTCCTGTGTCTGAATTTCAGAGACACTGCCAAGGTACATCATGCTCCTCTAGCTATTGTTAGGTTCACAGAACATCCTAGTTCCATGACTAACATTACATTGGTATCCTTCAGGACAAAGAAACAAACTCTCCTATGTCCCAATACACCGGTGTGCCCTTCCGGGCAATGTTCTCTCCACTCAGAAAAGAGTGAAATATCTTCCCAACATTTCTCGTTCACCACCGTGTATTGACCTGGCATATAATGGACATCATGGTCATGCTTCCAAAAGAGGGAAATATCCACCTGCCTCCAGCTTCCATCCTCTCTGATCATAAGTGGTAAATTCAGCCTCAAATGTAACAAGGTAGAATCCCCAGTTAGTAAGCCCATCGATACCACTGAATACACAGACTGTACTTCTATATATGGGATCAATGAGGAAGCATAACATCTCATAATCCAACCTAGCACAGCCCATCCAGGCATTCAATCACCACCTTGGATTAGTTTAAGAGATATATTTTGGCAAAATTTTACTTAGCTGTAATGCTAACTCATAAGGCCACTGCCCCTCATACAGAGACTGTACAATCAGTTTGATGTTGATTGATAATTCCACCTGCCCTGCATGCACGCCAGACCCAATGACATGTTTTTGCCCTGTATCACCACACTATCCACCAACCTCTTAAAATGGTGGATAAAATCTTGAGCCACTTTAACCAGGGTATTTATGTGACTTATTCACTTATGTGATCTACTGATGAAGGCCAATGAGAGGCCGATACGTGTTTAGAAGAGAGTCGTATCTGTGATGTCAGGCGAAACACGGTCTAGATCTGCGGTGAATGAGCTGGTGATCTGATACATGCTGTTTTTATTGTTATTTCTTGTATGTGTAACTTTTTAGGGGGGCGTTTTTTAATAAATTCAAAAGCAGAGAACACTATGGTACTTGTGTTTTTTGTTTCTTAATCCCTGGATATATAAGTGGAATTGATTATTAAAAAGTGAATGGAGGAAGGTGGTGTTTGGAGACAATTTAAACATTGATTACCCACACAGAGGTACAGTCTGGAGACTGTAGGAATTACTACCATTGGTAATGTGGATTGATCGTGGTAGACACAAGGAGTGATCTGTCTATGAGTTTTATACTCATCCTTGAGGTGAGCAGGCATTTTATTAGGTGGTGGTGTGCACTGAATATTGGATCCATTTAAATAGGATTTTTCACAGTGGTGACAGCTTTGGAAACCTACATATGAACTGTTTTTTATAATTTATTTATTTAATTTTTTCATAAGTTGTTTCATGGAATGTATAATTATTTGTTTTATACGAGATTTATAGATACGCAGCTCTGCACTATTTTCACAAAATGTATGTTACTTTGTTGAATGTTATCAAGAATGTCGTTAATCTCTCTCTGAGTAACAAAGCCCCGTTTAGGCTGGGTTCACACTTGTCCGACAAACGCTCCGACATTAGGAGCTCATGTCGCATGACGTGTGAAAATCAATGTTTCCCTATGAGAGCTGTCTTAACTGATCTGACACAAGTCTGTCCGACTTTGAAAACGCTCTCCCGTACTACTTTTCCGACATTGATCCTACTTCAGCCCATTGAATATCATTGAAGTCGGACCAAAGTAGGAGCCTTGTCCTTATTAGACATCTGACATGTGATTACAGCAGCAATAAAAGGAATTTATCTCACTCTGGGATTGTTTTGATTGGTCAAAGAACAAGTCAGACTATCACAAAGTCGGTTCAAAGTAGTATCCTGTTCATGAAAGTCGGATAGATGTAGGACCAATGTAGGATCAATGTAGGACCAATGTAGGACAGATGTCGCAGAGCAAAGTAGGATGAAAGTTGTACTGCTGTCGTGTAGTATAGTGTGAACCCAGCCTCAGGCCCCGTACACACGACCAAGCTTCTCGGCAGAATCCAGCGAAAAGCTCGCTGGATCCAAATTCTGTCGAGAAGCTCGATCGTGTGTACAGTTTCGTCGAGCGTCCCGTCGGGAAGCTCGTCGAGCCAAAATAGAGAGCAGGTTCTCTATTTCCTCGACGGCCATTGGGACTAATGGCTCGACGCCTTTTTCGACAGCCTGGTTGACGAACTCGACGGCCGGACCGAGAACCTCGTCGGGCGGAACGATGAGTTTAGCCCGACGAGGTTCTCGGTCGTGTGTACGCGGCCTCACTGTCTGAAGCTATGGCTGAGAGGAGACCGATGTCCACTCCATTAACAACACCCATCCCAGCTCCTATTCCCCCCCAATATAGTGCTGAATACATCCCTCCTTTTCGTTTACTCCTCAGAAATAAGCATCTGGCATGAACCTCATTCTGTGTCCACACATCTCTGGAGTAAGTCACTGGTACAATGACCGCACTTGATTGAGTGTACACTCAGCACATATAGGGTAATAGGCTTTTATAAAGCACTGTGAGATGTTGAAGTGTGCATGTGGTGAAGGCATACTGTACCCTGGTAGCCAGCTTTTGTTCCCCTTTCTCTAACAGAGCATGCTTCGGTGTGTAGTTACTGGCATTACCTGTGCAAGGTTCCAACTCTCAGCTGAGACATCAACCAAGCGTATCTCCCCCATATTCAGCTCTGGTGTCCCACATGTCCAGTAACCGAGAACCTTTCTGTAGGACTGCTAAGATAGAGCCACCACCCCCACAAGGAAATAAGTGCCAGCCTCCTGGGTACCTGCACCGTATTCATTCAGTTATGTCAATACACGTCACACATTTAAAACATGGTTTCCTACTTTCAATTCCTCCCTCCAAAAAAATAAAATAATTTATTGTAGCGATACCCCCTCAAGGGCGCTGATTGATTTGGGATCAGCGTATTAAGTTACCTCTAAGTGTTGTCCAGGGGTGAAGTTAGTGTGAGCAGAGCAGTAAGTGTATGTCCAATCAGTAGTTGAGGTTTTCCAAATGCTTTATTTCTTTGGCTCCAACACGACCCAACATCAACAGGAGGTAGATAGGACAGGTTGAGGAAATAAAGAAAACTTTGCAGTATCAGGCTTGGTATGAACAGGAAAGCAAGCCTGCTTTCAGTAACTGTATATTGCGTGCCACTCTAGCCAGAGTGGTTAAAGTG